>JALJCO010000984.1:85000-500000 GCA_023101725.1 Atherinomorus stipes
GGGACAACTTTTAAATGTCTCGGGAGTCGGGACTGTGTTGTCAAAGTCAAGTTCTCAGTTAGGCTGAGGATGTAGATTTATATGGAGGTATCTACAAAGATTGTAGAAGATAGTTGTGCTAGACGAATGGGCCTTTTCCACTAGCACAGGTCAGCTCAACTCACCTAAACTCAACTCAACTCAACTTGGCTTGGTAGCTTTTCAATTATAATCCATTACCCCGACCACAAGTGGGCGGGGTAAGAATGAAGCCGCTGCCACGTACTAGATTGTGCAACGCAAACGACAGCAGCAACAGTTTACACTCCCTACCAGTAAGTGGCGGTAACGCACCTCATTAATTGTTAGTAGCCACCAGTAAAAACAACAACAGAGAAGACAAGAAGAAGTATGAGGAGAAAGTAACATGGGAGGAAATGAATGACATCATCAGTGACACCAGATGTAGATGAATTCCTGTGGCACAGGTGGTAGCAATCTTACCTTATAACCTAAAGATTCCTGGTTCAATTCCCTTTTCAGCCAAATGAAATTCTTTTTCTCTCTCTACGATCTCGTTGCAAATCTGAAATCATTCCCTCACGAGCTCATATCTATTTATCTATAGATAAATAGGCAGATAGATAGATGTATCTATCTGCATGCATGCAATAAAGTCTTCCGAATCTGAATCTTTTTATTTATTCATTTAACCTTTATTTAACCAGGGAAAGTCCCATTGAGATTAAAAACCTCTTTTACTAGGGAGTCCTGGCCAAGAGGCAGCAACCATAAGAAAAAGCAGAATCTGAATCCACCTATCTATCTATCTATCTATCTATCTATCTATCTATCTATCTATCTATCTATCTATCTATCTATCTATCTATCTATCTATCTATCTATCTATCTATCTATCTCAACAAGATCGTGGAGAAAAGGGAATTGATCCCACAATCTTCAGGATGAGATGAGAGGTGAACTTGCTAACAGCTACACCACACGAAAACAACATGTGGTGTTTACAGAGGCATTACAGACCAAATGCAGCGCAAATAATGATATCATCTGTCCCTCCCGGATTACTTCTTCTCGTCTTCTTCTGTTGCTGTTTTCACCGGCGGCTGGCTATCAATTCACGAGTTGTGTTACCGCCCCTTACTGGTAGGGAGTGTGAACTGTCACTCATTTAATGATGTCACTCTCTGACCCTGACATCTGATTGGCTAACCCCTTGGCCAATAGGTGGCATGCATTGAGATGACGTCAGACATAGCTCGCTTCAGCACGCTCAGAACCTCACCAGCTCGGAAAACCCCCGGTGGAAAAGCCCGATAACCGAGGTGAGGTGAGGTGAGTTAAGCAGAAAAGGGATGGTGGAAAAGGGGCATTACAGAGGTTTCCAGTGATAAATACAGTAGTACCCTGGATAACTCGAAAATGAAGCCATATGTCAAAATTATGAATTACCCTTTGAGGACACTCTGAGAGAAACGTTTTGTTTTCTTGTTTTGCGTCTTTAATTTTGTGTTAACCAAATTATACCCCCCCCCCCCCCCCCAATCTACTTTGATTCCAGCATGTAAGGGGAGAAGAAATAGACAAAAGAAAACAACTTTCTCTCATATTTCCACATCTTCTTGCAGACGCAGACTGTTCAGGAAGCTCTACAACGGACTCTTCAGTTCTACAGGCAACAAGAGATCAGGTATGGTTGCCTTAATGCCAGTACCTCCTGGTGCTTATTTCTCTTCCTCTCATCCTCCTCTATGTCTACATACCTGCTGTCATGTCTCGGGATCCCTGTCACCCATTTCCCTCTGGTTTCCCTTTATTTTTCCCACTTGTCTGCTACTCGTCACACACCTGTGCAGTCTTTGCAGGTTTTTCACCGTTTCTCCCACTGCTCCTTCTTCATGCCACCCTGTCTTCTCCCTCCTTGTTTTGGTCACATAGACACATGAATAAATACACAAACACGCAGATACAGACACACTCCTTCACCTTTAGTCTACACCCTGTCAAAACAGTAAAATTCAGTGCACTGTGCTCAGCCAGGCACAACACCTACACCGTTCACAAAGTGCATGCAGACATCGATGGTGAACTGGGCTTGCTCTGCTTTGCACTTTAGCCCAAGTTTCTGGCACTTTTATAATGTGATACACTGGAGATAGGCTAAATGATTGTCAGTTTTATGATATTTCCAGAAGTAATACTTTATACAAGGCCTGATGTGTTCAAGGAATATATTATAGTGCAATCATTTGAATAAAAAAGGTCATGCTCCTGCTTTTGAGATATTTTTTTTCAAGACATGTTCATAAATGACTGCATGTAAACACAAATCTTTTCAACACTGATTCCTGGGCAGATATTACACGCTGTGTTACCAAGTTACAGCATGACTATATCTGCTAAGAAATACTCTGGAGCATGTCATCAAGGCCATTCTCGACATCTCTGAGCACAACAGTATTTCCACAGCGTATGTTTTTCATCCTCTGTGCGAGACGCAGATTCTTCCCCTATTGTGTTCACGGAACATTTAGCAACTTATTGGGGCTTCTCATTACTGATGATCATAAGCGTGTGTTATTTGACAGGTGCCAGGAAGTTGAAAGTGGGGAGAAGCGAAGAGAGAGGAAAGAGGAGAAATGCCCATTTCTAGAAAATTCTGGTTCAGAGGAAGATGTCCTGCAAATCCTTCAGTATATGGCCACAATATTAGGTAAGTATGTGAGAAGTAAAACCCATGTATAAGGACCCTAGAGAAAGGAAAAGCATGGAGGAAGAAGCTCTATACGTGATGTTGTATGGTTTTTATCTAAATGTGTGGATACAGTATGTGACCTCTGCCTATTTTGCGTTCCGGTAAGTTGATTGTACTTTGTTCATGCAGACATAGCCTCCATCACATACTCTGAAAGTTGCCTCAGAGATCCGACTTTTATAACACATTGTCAGTACTTTTGATGAAAAAAGAGAGACAAAGTGTCATGGCTGAAGTAGTGCACAAATATACAACTATTTTACACATGCAAAAAAATACACTTGTGCACACACTGTATGACTCACTGTGGTGGTTTCTACTGTCTGTAAAGCTCAACATTAAAAGAAAAATTGCACACACACTGCCATGGTGAGTCATTCAGCAGAGCTTCATACATCCTCTGTAACATCGAAAATTTCCTCCAGAATTCATGATTTACTCCGATAGGTCAAAACTGTTCTCGTTATTTCATTAAACAGATTCAGAACTCTACAGGACCAGGTTTTTAATGTACAGTAGCAGTCAAGTAATCTTTTATTTGTGTTTTAGTCAACAATATGACAGTCTTTGCAATTATGCTCTTTTTTTAAATGTAAGTTTTAATGTATGTTTAATCTGTGAGTTTAACGTTGCCATTTTTCTTAAGAAAATTGTCTTTGAAATCTATTTAGTTAATCCTTTATCATTTTAGCTTTGAAGAAAGCTCCTTTAGTTTAGCTTTGTTTGGTGCTTAGCTTAAAATATATTTTAAGTTGGGTCTATGTGCTTCAAACACGTATTTATAGGGCTGTAATGATACCCGTATTGAAATCGAAATTGAAATCGCGACACTCAGAGCCATGAACCTGTCTCGCGGTGGGAGAAGGCAGGATCGTGTCACCCACCAAGCCCAGTTCAGAAGTTCTACACAGAAAACTATTTTTCTGTGTAGTGTAAACTTATTATTATTTTCATCAGGCTGCAGACTATTGTAGCATTCAGTTGCTTCCCAGACAACACGGTCTGTCTGAAGGGCACCAGTGGTAAAGTGTCACGTATGTTTTGTTTTCCCCCCTGCAAGTCAAATAAAACTAGTCAGTTTTCCATCTGTACCGTAACCCATTGACCATTTGGACAACCAACTGGATGCCGCGTGTGTGAAGAGATAAACCAATATAAAATAATTAATTAATCCTCGGTCTCTTCATTAGCTTACTTTAACTTAGATTTCAGCTGAAACTTCAGCTGAAATTCAGCTGCTCCAGTCAATGGGAAAGTGAGGTCTGACTGCATTCCTCGCTCTCTGGGGCATAATTATGTCGGGTTAACGTCGGCTTGTGCTCGGCCATCATAACGTCACCATCTTCCCGACATCTCCCCGTTTAAATTCTCTACTGCAGGGAGCAGAGCAGCCTCTCACCTGACAGTGTGGACATGATGCTGTTCCTGAAGAACTCTCATTTTAAATCAACCAAACAGGTTTGATGTAGAAAGCTGTTTAATTATTGTTCAACTTCATTTTTGGTTGACAGCACGGTTCAATTATTTTTATTTTTCAAAAGCATTATTTTCTTAGAGAAAAGAGAAATATCTTTATTCATTTTGATTATTGTTTGTGTTCAGCTATGTTCAGGTTATTTGTTAAATTAAGTTAAATTTTATTGTAAATGTTATTTAAATAGAATACCTCTTAAATTAAAAAAAAAAATCATTATGTGTATGGAATCGTGGGTCGACAACGGTGATAGGAATCAAATTGTGAGTTGGTGTAATAATCAGAAATCCTCAGTATGTAAACCCTTGGATTACCAAAGGTAACAAATTGGTTTAATGGCAATTGTATGTGCAATTATTTAAGGAAAACAGAACTAGTTCCTGGAACAAACCTCTGCTGCAAAAGTTAGGTAGAGCTCACTAAGTGTGGTTTATTTTCTCATCATTCCATGTTATGCTGTTCAGTTCGTTCAGATTGTTGTAGAAGCAAGCTGAGCAAGTTCTTCAGTCAGAAATATCATCCAGCTCTTACCAGGGACTCACCGTTGTTACCTGACCTGAAAAGACATACAGCCTAATCCCTAAATCATTTTTACATACCCTGGGATCTTCATGACTGGAAATCATCACAAGGAGAAGTTGGAGAAACTAAAGTGGAAGTTTTTTAAGACCTCCACAATGTTCAATGTCTTATTTTTTGCTGTTTGTGTTCAGTCTTCCAGGAGTTTTGGTTTTAAATATAAATGACTTTTCTTGGCTCATTTGTAAATCCTGTTTTTTTCCCCTGTCATTTAGTTAGCAGTCTTATGACGTGGTTATTTTATCCTATCAATATTCATAATTGTAGTAAACCTTTCATGTTTGATTACTGTGAATCTGGATGTTCTGTGTTTGATTTGAAATAATTTCTGCTGGATTTAAATTTTGGCAAAACAAGATCAAGGAGCAGCAGTAACAGCAGGCTTTATGTAAAATGTAATTGGAAAACAGAAATATATGATCACTTTTGAGCGTAACCTTTGATGTGGATTTTTCTTTAATGAGAAATTATGTTCAAGTGAAGTGTGGATGAAGATGGAAGGCTGCAGTTCGGCTGGTGCTTAGTGTATCTCCTTTAGCACATTGCTTTTTTTTTTTTTTTCATTTTTAGTCTTGACATGATACTGCATATGTGGGAAGTAAAAATATTTGTGAATCACTGTCCATCATGTTAATATTTAGTGTGTAATTTGCTATTTTGCATCCTTTTTTCACAGGAGTGCCGTTCTGTGAGGTGCGGGAGCATTTTGGAGAGGAGTTCTTTGGCCTCTGCTTCGAAGAAAATGAACGAGTGCTTCGGGCTGTGGGTGGCAACCTTCAGGATTTCTTCAATGGTTTTGATGCTATTTTAGAACACATTCGCACCTCCACGGGTCGCCGTGCCTCATCCGAGAGCCCCTCCTTCCAGTGCAAAGATCCCCTTGAGCAGGAGAAAGGGAGAAGGAAATTGGACAAAGTTCGAAATGAAAGAGATGGAAGAGGGAAGGTGTTGCTTCTTCACTGTTTCAACCCTGCGCCTGTTGTTGGACTGGTCATGCCAGGTTTGATCAGAGCTGTTGCTAGGCGGATCTTTCACTCGGAAGTTGAGGTGGAAGAGGTGCCACCTCTAACCCCCCTGCTGCCTAATGAAGATACAGAGCATACAGACTGTGACTCCACAACCCCCACTCCCACTGCATCCCCCACTGCATCACCCTCCTCGTCCCCATCTCCCCCCTCTCTTTTTCCAACCTCTGTTCCCACAGTATGCCTTTCCTTCCAAATCCAGGAAACACGTCCATCCTCCCTCTCTTTCCAACCAAATTCAGCCTCAGTGAGCACTAAACGGCCCCCCCTCTCAATCTCCACCAATCCCAGTGATCTGCGTATTGGTCTGGCTACGTTTTGCCGTGCCTTTCCTTTTCACCTTGTCCTGGGGCCTCGCATGGAGCTACTGCAGCTTGGAGAAGGACTGAGAAGACAAGCTCGCATTGAGCCTCACAGGAGCCTCTCATTTAGGGACTGTTTTGAGATTGTTTCACCTAAGATGGAGCCCTCATTCCAGGGCATTCTGTTGAGGCTTGCATCCCCATTCACTATCCGTACCAGGCCTGACATCACACAGACCGGCACCAAGGAAAAGGTAAAGCTATCAAATCAAATCCTACTTCCACAAATCCTACTTTTTGTAATTATTTGTAGACATAATTTGCTGTTGCATGTAAGCTTTGAACGTTGATGTGATCACTGGCATCCAAATCACTACTAAAATAAGTGGGTATAATCCATTTTTAAGATTTTAATAATAAGGTTGCTTTTTTGGGTAGTGGCCAATAAATCTTGGAATACCAGTAATGAATTAATCCCAAATTTGACTTTGTTGCCACTGATAAATAAGATAAAAGCTTTCGCATCAGTTTGTTTCACAGTCATCCAGTGATTATGAAACACACTGAAGTGTTGGAATGGGCATAAATCCCATTAAGAGTGTGGTTGAAACACTAGACATTGTCAGGCTTATTTTGGTCAAGCACAGGACTTTCTGTACTATCAAAAAATGTAAAAAAAAAAAAAAAAAAGAGTATCAACCCTGTGCTCTGTTGTTATCATATAAGAGTATCTACTGTTTCTTTTCAACTAAATGACACAGCTTACTGTTTGTTACAAATGTGCACTCTGGATACTCTGTGTACCCTGTCAAGCAGAGTTCAGTCGGAGTTTAATGTGGCTGGCTGGATATGTTATTAATTTGCTGGTCCTCTCACCTTTTAAAGGAGGATAGCAGTGCAAACAAATATTGGATGTACCATCTTCTAATAAATTAGGAAATAAGAGGATAAGAAAGGTCATATTTGCTGGCAGCACTCTGTCTTCTGAATGCCATTCTACCACAAGACCTGCAAGCCTGTCATGTTTTATCAGGAGGAGTAAGCGTAGAATTGGTTTATTTTTGCCAGAAAAATGATTAACCACTTGCAGGATGTCGGTGACAGCACCAAACACCCTGATGGAAAACAGGACTACCAGAAAGGAGATTGATAAGTGAGTCATGGTGCAGTGTTAAACATCTGTGTTTGTGTCTTGAGCTTAAGTTAGAACCTTTCAGTCCTGATATACAACATTTTATGTTCTCACCACACCGTGTAAACTCTTCCCCTTTACCGGTCTCAATCGTTGTATTTATTGTCAAGGATGTGCATGAAAATTCACAAGCGATTCTTACAAAGCAAACCAGTATTTGGCTATGAGTATTTATCACACTTTTCATGGGACATGAGAGCAGATTATCATTCTTCAATCTGCCAAAGAAGTTTAAGCTAATTTGAAATATTTTAGGTCATAAATCAGTAGCAGTTTAAACTGAGAAGACACATTGACTAAGACTGTTGGATGGAGAAAAAGAAAAAAATACTTTTGTCTAGTGTCACAGAGATATTAAACCTCAAGTGATGCTTTGGGGCCTGGGAAGCCGTGGAAAAATCAACAAGATATCCCAAAATTCTTTACAATTTTACACTGAGAGATGCCATTACTAGGTGCACTGTTTTTTCCATGCAGCCTTTCAAAATGCAGTGAACCTCTCCTGATTTTTATTAGGCTGCTGATACCAAAGCATCAAAGATGTTTATAAATAAAGTTGCAAATGGAGTTTATAAATTCAGTCAAATGCCATTTTTGAATGTTGCTCTATGCAGCACAGTGAGCAGCATTCACAAACACAGCTGGCAGCATTAATACATGAAACAGCAGAAGAATGAGAGGAAGACTGAGCTTGTGCTCCTTTTCTGCTGCCTTTACTTCCAGTCTGTTGCAGCTGAGCCTTTCAATGTTCTCTTGAATTTAACAGATAAAACACTGCACTGACTCTGGAGTGTTAAATATAACAGTCACAACATTTCAATTTGTCTGGTTGAACGCCATCATTTTAAGTTTAGTTGATTAAAGATAAATGTGACAATTTCACAGATTAATCTCTCTTGATTAGAACATTAATTTTGACAGACCTATTATTATTATTTCATTGGTTTTACATTGATCAATAATAACGACAAAGATAGATCAGACAGTGAAAAGTCCATGGAATCACAGCATTGTTTAAGCAGAATAATGGTGTTGTTTGATTAAAAATGTTAGCAATCACTTCAGATAGATTATTTCATGTTTTATTTATTCATTGGCTCCTGTGATGCTCTGATGAGCGTCATCAGAGCAGAGAAGAGACTTTTTTTTTCTCCATCCATTGCTCTTGTTGTCAAGAGTCAATGTAAAATGTGTCCTTTTTGTAAATTCACTATCACTTGATGAATTCCATATTTTTGCTATGATCAGGAACTAAAAAAGCAAAGATCATAGCCCATAGCAGCACGGCATTTAGTTTTTGTCCAAGCTTTATATTTTGGATGCTTAGTTACTAAATTCATTTACGTTGGTTAACCAGATTAAATTGCTAATCCAGCCAATAAAGCCAATACAGGTCTTTGAAATCATTTTGCAAAATTTGCAAAAATTTTACACAATTTTCCCGACTGCGCCGCAACACTTAATTTTAGGGCTCCCTCACCTGTCAAATCCCACTTTAACCACTGCAGATAAGAGTTGGTGCTGGTGTATTTCCAGCTCTGGAGCCAGTGCAGTTGAAAAAGAAAGAGCTGGTTCTAAGTGGCCCTGAACTAACACTGAAATCACCGCTTGATGGAAAACAACCCAAATGGTAAATGGGCTGTACTTATAAAGCGCTTTTCCTGTCATTCTAAAAGTCCAGTCCAGTATGACTGGAAAAGCACTACGGCATAGTGACCACTCAAAGCGCTTTGCACTACTTTGTCACAATCGTCCACTCCCACCCAGATAGGCACATCAGGAGACAACCTGGAGTTCAGTTCTTTGCCTAAGGACACTTCAGCATGTATTCTAGGAAAGTCTAGAATCTATCCCCCAACCCTCTGGTTGAAAGACGACTGCTCTTCCACCTGAACTACAGCTGAAGAAAAACTGCAATACTACAGAGATTTAAAATGTTCAGGTTTTCCTTGAAGCCGCTTTGTGGACTACAGCTCTCGTTGTGAGCAATTTGTGTCACTAGCTGCCCAAGGTGTGCTAGCAGGGCAATTTTACTCCGGCATGTCAACGCTTTTGTCAAGGCCAGGAAAAGAGCATCGACAGAGGTGGAAGCCATTATACCGTAAGTCAGGATATGTCGAGTCTTTCCGTTATGCCAATGGGATGATGGTTGGTCTTATTTACACCAGTCACAGGGAGCGACATCATCTCTTGTTGTCTCGAGAGCTGTAGTCCACAAAGCGGCTTCAAGCAAAACCTGAAATAATCAAAGTTCTTTGCTGTATTTTTATTTTTTTTTTGCACAAATTCTAAATTTAATTAAATCCAACCAACAACCATACAACCAACATATCTGGAATCCTGGGTGGAGAATGGATGGGACCAGAAAATAATTATTTTCTCGTCCATGACTTCCTTTCAAATTTTTTGTTTTCTAAGGTCCCATGGGGCTCACAGGATGGGGTGACTTCGGCTACCCATAGAGGCACTGTGTGTGCTACAATTCTCAGAGGTTTTTCATCCATCTGGAACTTCTGAACACTATGCACAATAACCTTGTTTATGCAGATGTGACCGTATGAAATTCACCAGGATTTGAAAGCTATATCCTCTAGGCCAGGAAATCTTTATATTCTGTTTTGTGTGCAAAAAATACATTTAAAGTTATAAAAGATAGCAAAAAGTATCAGCTATATTAATCACAACCACAAAAATTACTTACCACCTGTGTTTCACACTGAGGCAGAGCCATTTTTTTGCTGTAGTGTAAAATGAGGAATTGATGAGAAAAAAGGGTTTTAAGGAGCACTGCAGAATGGATACGATTTCTTCTGAATAAATACATACAGTACAAGTCTCCAAAAATACATTGAATCTACCAATAAACCAACAAACAGACATTTTTATCAACCAATCAAAGTTTTTTTGTGCAGCACTTTTCAACAAGAGGTCAACTTGTCCAAATAAAGAAATAATACAATAAGCAGTGATAATAAGAACAGACCTACAGATAAGATACAGTCAAAACCTAACCTAACCTGACAAAACCTAGTTAAAACAAGTAAAACGGGAGGTCATGGATTGTTAAAAGCTGCTCTGAACAGAAAGGTTTTTAGTCTGCTCCTAAAATATGGCAAGTCGCCTATGGAACGCAGTTCTGGTGGTAGTGAGTTCCATTGGTGACTTGCCACTGAGAAAGAGCGATCACCCCATTCACTGTGCCTGGTGCGTGGGACCTCAAGCAGATTTTGACCTGCAGAGCGTAAAGCTTTTCCAGGCGGATGAGGCTTGAGCAACTCACATAAATAGGAGGGCCCAAGGCCATTACAAGCTTTAAAAAACAAACAAAAACATTTTAAAATAAATTCTGAACCTGACTGGGAGCCAGTGTAGGGGGAACAGAACTGATGTGATCTGGTTACACTTAGGAGTTCCTGTGAGGAGGCGAGCTGCAGCGTTTTGAACCACCTGAAAATGTGACAGACATTTTTTTTTTTTTAGAAAGACCAAAATACAGTGAGTTGCAGTAGTCAAATCTTGATAAAGGCATGGGCAGCCTTTTCCAGATCACTACGTCTAAGGAATGGCTTAACCTGGGCCAGCAGGCGGAGCTGAAAGAAACTGGCCTGGACAATGGAGGCAACCTTTGTACAGTTGCACCCCCAGGTTCTTAACCATCCGCTTGAAGTGGTGGGCTGCTGCACCAAAACTGGACCCAGGGTTAGCTGTCCTACTGGATGGATCAAACAGAATCCATTCTGTTTTATTTTTTATTAAGGTGAAGGAAGTTTTGTGAGAGACAAAGTTTGTGGATGTTTTGCACAACTGTGGATGAAATCCAACCAACTAAGGAGTTTGGAGCAACTAGTAAATAAACTTGCAGATTATATGCATACAGGTGGAAGGACAGATTGTGGGGATCCCAGAGACATTGGCCCTCATTTATCAAAAGAGTGTAAAAAATGGCACAAATATTATAAAAAAAAATAAATGGACGAATGGATGTACGTTTTATTTATTTAATTATATTATAATATCAATCTAGTAATAAGAAAAAAAAAATAATAAAATCCTAAAAAGCAAAAATATATCAATATAAAAATAACGCCACGGATATTAAATAAATAAAAAAAAAAAAAGAGGATTATTTAAGTGGAGGAGAAAAAAGGAGAGGAGAAATAAAAAAAAAAAAAAAAAGGGGGGGGGGGGAAAAAAAAAAATTTTTTTTTGGGGGGAAGGAAAAAAGAAAGAATAGGAAGGTAAAAAAAAAATAGAAGGGGAGAGAAAAAGAAGAAGGAAAAGGGAAGAGGAAGAGTAACGTAGGGTGTGGGTGAGTGAGGTTAGATAAAAATAAAAATCAAAGTCTAGATTAGGTTTATATTTTTTATTATTTTTATTATTTATAAATTTAATAATGATAAATGATGACATCGTAAGAAATTTTAAGAAAAAAGAAAAAGAAAAAGTGAAAAAATATGAAAAAAAAAACAAACCTTTTTCCCCACCCCCCTCAAGGAACAAGAGGGGGAAAGAGGGAGGGGGGGAGGTACTGTTTATGCACCCCCCAGAAAAAAAAAAATAGAAAAAAAAAAAAAAAAAATAAATATATAAACAAAAGGAAAAGTTAATAAAATAAAAAAATAAATAAAAATATATTAATATGAAGATGATTGGGCCGGCGGCTTCATGGAGGCAGCGGCGGGGCGGCTGGACGGGCTGCGTGTTCTCTCTCGCTGAATATCTAACAAAGACTGAGGAACAGAGCGAGGGAGGAAAGGAAGGAGAGGATGAACTAGAGAGTCTTAAGGGGGTTTCATCCGCGGGTCGGAGCGTCCCAGCCCGGCCCACCGAAGCTCCCCCCCCAACCAAAGAGCTGGCAGCGGGAAGGTGGCGCATGGCGATTATGCACTTGAAGCGGAGAGAAAGAAGGGGAGGAAAAGAGAGGAAGGAGAAAAAAAAGAAGTAAAAATATAATATAAAAAAATATTTTTTATAAAAACAGTATGTTTAGTGAGAAGAGAACAAGTCCTTAGATGGATCCCTGTGGCATACCAGATGTAAGTGGAACTGAGGAAATTTTTATGAAATCTTCTGTATACATTGCGAATAAGAATAGCAAGTTGCACTTTGAATGACTTGAAAATTGTTACATTCTGTTTAATGTATATTTTGCCACGTGGGGCCTCTTTTGCAATCAGGGTTGCATCACTGCCTCCTTAAAAACACCTCTTCACTCCAAAGTCCCATCCACTAGACACTTGAAAGTATGTGTTTGTAGAGCAAGAGGGCAGGCATATCTTTTCTTATTCCTTTCACTGTGAATGTTGTGTCACCTGGGCAGAGTAGTAGAAATAAAAGAAAGCCAGAAAAGGAAGGGCTGACATTTTCACAAGAAAGGGCAGAGAAGGAAGGCCACAGGCCACAGTAAAGAGGCCACACTCTCCTGTGCTGCACGGTGGGTGTGTGTTTGAGTGCCCTGTGGTGGATTTTTAGTTTGACTTCTTTCTTCTCTTCACCCAGGGATATTTGCTGTGCAGGAGACATTCAAAGGCTTACTAAAAAGGGCAAATCACATCTCTCTCTGTGTCTCGCTTCTTGGTGTGAAAACAGTGGTCACCACACTAGGGAGTGTAAAGAGGTTGTACTGCCAAAAGCTGTCCTTGCGTCATATAATTTATCTTGCTTTTCCTCACACTGCATTATGGATTTTCAGACATAATACAGAAGGTAACATCCTCAATTTTTCAATAATTTGGCTTGCTGGCCCACTCATCTATGTACTTGCAACAGATATTATTTTCTCTTAGAAATAACCGTATGAATAAGACTGCCCTTACGGAGGTGAGGCTTCTGCAGCAGATGTCCTAGAATTTCCTGACACTTTGGGTCAAAGAGTCAAAATTCTGCTTCAGATGAGTCAGTGCAGCTGTAAGTGAACAGTGTGTGTGCAGTATTTGATGTTAGCTGGAGCCTAGACAGCAGCTGTTTTGGCTTTGGTTTCAGCTCACTTTTAGCTGTTATTCTCAACAAAAAACAAATTTTGCTCTTTTCCATGACATTTGAATCTGCAGTTGTAATCTCTCTCTGATATAACAAATGCAACTGTACCGTTTTTCTAGAGGTCTTTCAATGAGGCTTGTTTGTGTGTACATTATATGTGCACCTGCACAAGTACAAAGAAAATCTTGACAGCGCCACCTTTGATCTGAGGTAGATAAATCCCTGTTGTTACGGTTTGTTTGTTTGTGCAGAACAGGGCGCTTTGAAAATCACTGCCCTCTCTGTCTTTCTACTATCGATGGTGAAGGGAGAGGACAATTGGATGTATCAGAAAGAAATATAGCAGTTAATGAATGTGTCAAAAACATAATCAGTCTGTGATCATTGAGGATAATTAGGATAGAATTGTGACTGTGCCAAACTGTCTCGCTCCTCATCCACTTCAAACGATGTGATGTCTCGTATTGCTGATTGAGTTATGCTTCTTTTTGTGTTGTTTGTGAGAACAGTTAAACTTTTTCAAGCGTAGCATGACTGCTTGCCTGATCTTACTGATTGTTGCTACTGTTCCAAGCATCAGGCCCGCCAACCACTGAATATTAAACTACAGCGTCCATGTGAGTCCTGCCTAATGACTGGGGTTACTAATCAGTTTAGAATAGGTGGGCAAACTGAATGTAATTTCCTCATTATAAACTTTCTTGATTGTACCAACTATTGACCAAACTGACTTCGGATTTTATTAAATTTTCAAAAATGGTTTTATTTACATGCAACTCAGTCAAAGCAACTGTTTGTTTTTATGATTATGTTTAAAGTGTTTCAATAGGTCAATTCCGGTGGAACACTGTATCTGGTTATCTTTAATTGCCTCGTTGTTACGATTGCTTTCTTTTTTATATTTATATAGATAGCCGTGTGGCTTACTGTGAATACCTGTCTGTTTATGGTGTATAGTTGTTTGCTGTACTGTGACTGCAGCAATGCTACACTTGTTGAACATGACAAATTTCCCTGCTAGGACAATTAAGTTAATCCTGATCCTGATTAAAGTATAAGACAGAATAAAATAATCTTAAAAAAGCATTTTTTTTTAAAAAAAGGAAACATCATTTTTGCTCACTGCCTCCTGTTCAGCTGGGTCAGATTTTGTCAATACAGCACACATGGTGTGAGTGTGCATGTTTGTGGTTGTGTACAAGTTTTATGAGGAGAGTGAGATTTAAGAGCATTGTACAGTAAGGTTTGACAAGATAAGAGTATTGCAGCATTTTATTTGTGTGTGAGTGAGAGAAACAGACTCGTTGACTCTTTGCTGTTCAATGGCTGTTTATGCAAATGAGAGTCTATTGACATGGCAGAGTCTGCTCACTAAAGAAAACCCATTAGCTGTCTGTTCCACCTCCTGCTATCCTTTCCCTCCATCTATCTCCCCTCTTGTCCCTTACTTCTGTCTTTCATGTACAATGCATCTCATTATCCAGTCTCTCTCTATTCTCCCTGCATTCTTACTCTCCATGCTCATTCTCTTTCTCCATCTCTGACCTTTCAGTTTTTCCTCTTCTTTCTCCTCCCTCCTCTCTTTTTAATCTCTTTCAAGTTCCTTGTTGCCAATGACAATGATGACAACCTGAATCTGTACATTTCAGTAATACTTTAAAAAACTGAACATTTCTTAGTGTGCTGAAAGACTCACTGGTGAAAGGAGCAAGATGGGAGGAGGCGGTATTTCTCAATGGCAAGTCATGTAATACAGCGGGGAAAAAAAAGAATTGACCACATCAACATTTTTCTCAGAAAATGTATTTCTAGCAAAACTATTGACATGAAATTTTCACCAGATGTCGGCAACAACCCAAGTAATGCACACATACAAAGAAATCCTAACATTTATGTCCATAAATTATGTGTAATATAGTGAAATGACACAGGGAATAAGTGTTGAACATGCTTAATGAAATTTATCTAATACTTTGTGCAAAAGCCTTTGTTGGTGATTCCAGCCTCCAGACGCCTCCTGTATTGAGAAACCAGTGGAATATGTTGCTCAGGTGTGATTTTGGCCCATTCTTCCACACAAACTGCCTTCAAATCTTCGCGGTTTCGGGGTCTCTTCAGTTCTTTCCAAAGATTTTCAAGTGGGGTGATTGACTAGGCCATTCCAGCTGATTTATTTTCTTTTTCTTAAAGTTGTACTTCCGTGGTCATTTAATTAATATTTCTGTGTTCTCCATTATTATTGAATGCATTCTGCATCGTTTCTGTTTAAAAAAAACCTTCTGGTTGCTTAGTATCCAGCTGTATTTGTATACTAGAAGAGAGGCTTGTGGTCCAACGGCAGGCTTTTCCGGGTCCTTCTAATGAATTTCCGTCTGATTGGCTGGCTCCCGTCAGTGTATGAAGGAAGCTCCGCCCTCCGCTCTTATTTCGCTACAGACAGGAAATAGAGCCGACAAACAAGTTTGTTCCGCCATGCTAACAAACAGTTAGCTAATTAGCTTCTCAACTCCGAAGCTACAGTCGTGCCGTCTTTACTTCTAGTGTGTAGTGGAGGGTTACCTGCCTTCCAATGGACAGATAGAAACCCCACGTGGGATACGCTATTTGCAATGTTACGTAGAAGGGCAAGGCTGTTCCCGATTCGCTCTTCTCTTCGTATTGTTTCTGTGATGAGGAAGCATAGCCGACTGGGGGGAACGCAACGCTAGCAAGTCAGCATGTGTAAGTAAACAAGGGGAAACCCTCCGTATTTCAGAAGGAGCAAGTTAAACGGGTTTTCAGTGGAAGGAGGCCTTTAAACCATGTGAGTGTTTCCTTGGCTGTGTGCCTGGGATGGTTGTCTTGCTGAAAGATTCAGCCTCTTCTCATCTTCAGCAGGTGGCAGCAGATTCTGGTCTAGAATGTCTCTCTACTTTTCTCCATTTATTCCTCCTTCAATGATATGAAGTTTGCCAGTACCACATGCTGAAAAAAACAGCCCCCACCATGATGTTCCCACTTCCAAATTTCACTGTTGCTATGGTGTTTTGGTGTTTAAGTGCAGTGCCATTTCTCCTCCAAACAAATTGTGTCTTATGACATCTGAAGAGTGCAGTTTTGGTCTCATCTGACCAGACTATGTTTTCCAGAATGTCATGGGTTTGTCCAGATGTTGTGCTGCAAACTTCAAATGAGCGTCAACATGCTTTTTCTTCAGAAATGGAGTCTTGAGTGGTGTGCATGCATGAAGGCCATGGCGGTTGAGTGCATTAGTTCTTGTTTTCTCTGAAACAACTGTACCTGCTGATTCCAGGTCTTTCTGAAGCTCTCCACGAGTGGTCCTGGGCTGTTGGAGACCCTTTCTGATTATTGTTCTGACTCCTCTGTCTGAAATCTTGCAAGGAGCACCTGTCCGTGGCCGGTTTATGACAATGCCGTGTTCTTTCCACTTCCAGATGATGGTCCCAATGGTGCTCACTGGAACTTTCAGAAGTTTAGAAATGCACCTGGAACCAATGCCTTCAGTGTGTTTTGCAAAAATAAGGTTGTGTAGGTCTTTAGACTGTTCTTTGCTTTTACCCATCATGGAATGCTTCTTGTCTGACACCTTGGTAATGAGAAACCTTTTTAAAGGCATCAAATAGGTAAAACGGCGTGCATGGTGTAATGCTACATGAATACAATCATCTTTTATTCACCCTTACCTAAATTTGACGGACAGCTGCTTAATTTTTTTCCGCCTTCCTTCATGGGCCCCTAATGGCGTCTGGGTCCCTGTGTAGCTGCTCCGGTTGCATCGTCGACACTTATGCCTGTGCTTCAACTCAAATCTACACCTGGAATAGCTATACATTTTCTCAAAGCATACAGAGTAGAACCAAGATCAGAGGTCATTTGTAGACTATATTCTAACATACAAGATAAGTGGGAAGTGGAAAAAGGATGGAGGTTTCACATTGGCATTGGGAGACTGGAAGGAAATATTTAAAAAAACAATGCAAAATGCACAAGCTCCTATCCTGGAGGGAATTTGCATGAAAGACCACTGTCCGCTTTTTCCAAGTTCCATCACAGAGGGTATCCATGGGGAAAGATCCGTCCTACTGGAGACATTGTGGGGCTAGCAATGTCAGCCATCACATATTCTGGGGCTGTCCAAAACTTGCAACATTTTGGCTTCAGTGTAGAAATGATACGGAAAACGGGATGAAATGACTTTGCCACACGACTTTAAGACTGTTGAGAAGAGACCAGCCCAATTAGTGGAATGTATGAAAAAGTATATGTTTAGCATACTGTTGGCTGCTGGAAAGAAAGCCATTACGAGGAAATGGCTTACAGATGAAGCCTCCACTTTTGAAGACTGCATTAATGTTGTCCATGATATTTATGTAGCCTAATGGAAATATTGACATATATTATGAGATTGTTATCTGATTGTTATTATTATTATTATTATTATTATTATTATTATTATTATTATTATTATTATTATTAATAATAATAATAATAATGATCATAATAATTAATTAATTGATTAATTAATTAATTTTTTTAGAGCAAATAGCTGTGCAACTAACAGCAGCAGCGAGCAGTCTGTCAGCCATGGTTGTTTACACTGTGAGTTGTACAAAGAGGTGCACGCGCAGGAAGAAAGCGGTGAGGGACCAACAGCAGTTGTGTTTGACATACATGTCACCATTCAATCATCCTGAACAGGCTGGTCATGATGATTGAATGAGTTTTTTTTTTAGGTCTGCATGTTCCACCGGTGACTTTTTTTTTCTTTTTCTGTATGTGTGTGTGTGTGTGTGTGTCAGAGCATTCGATTAATTGGCTGCAGTTGGGATGTGGAGGAGATTATAGGCAATATAGTAAAAAGTCCTCCTGGAAAGCATCATCAACCCCACCTTTGACAAAATTTTTTAAATGCTTTCATTTGTCAAACTCAAGATGTCATCCCTGCCCTTTACATACTGAAATTAATAGACAGATAGATGGATGGATGGATGGATGGATGGATAGATAGATAGATAGATAGATAGATAGATAGATAGATAGATAGATAGATAGATAGATAGATAGATAGATAGATAGATAGATAGATAGATAGATAGATAGATAGATAGATAGATAGACAGACAGACAGACAGACAGACAGACAGACAGACAGACAGACAGACAGACAGACAGACAGACAGACAGACAGACAGACAGATAGATAGATAGATAGATAGATAGATAGATAGATAGATAGATAGATAGATAGATAGATAGATAGATAGATAGATAGATAGATAGATAGATAGATAGATAGATAGATAGATAGATAGAGAGAGAGAGAGATATTTCATTTAATCTTTCCAAGGAAAATTCTAATGTCCAGCAGCAGTGTGTGCAAACACCCCTCGCCTATCAAAACAATATAAAGAGAAAAGAAAAGATTTGGACAATAAATAGAAATAAGCTAAAAGCTACCATCAACAGCAATAAAATGTTAATTAAGTGATGTTGATTGTGCAGTCTTATAGCAGCTGGTAGAAAGGCCATCTTGATCCTTTCAGTCCTGGAGCGCATGGAGAGGAGTTGGTCACAGTGGCTGCTTCTCTGGGCGACTTCAGTGTCATGCAGGGGTGTGACAACAGTTCCTGTGGAAAACCTGTTTCTTTCGGTATTTCTTGATTTAAAAAAAGAAAACACATTCAGTTTAGGGAGAATTGCGCAAATAAGTTTTGTTTTGTATTTGAGAAATTGTGATGTGACTTTCTGAGGCGTCAATAAACTGGGGATCTTCTGCCCAGCTTTGGTCCTTGAAGACTTCTGTTGCCTTTTGTATAAAATCAGAATTGCAATAATCTGTTTTAAATGACATTTTCTAATCTTTTTTAGTTGCAGTGGTAAAAGTTTAAGTTACAGTCACTGCATTTCCTTTTAAATTTCCTAATTAGAATTCAACTGGAAGTAACACAAACACATGAACATAGTTTCCATATGAAATGTGCATTTGATTACATGTGTACAAGCATTAAAAAAAAAAAAAAAGAAAAATTCATGCCAAAGGATATAAATCTATTTTTTACACATCTGTTCAAAAATGCATTTTTTTCAAGTTAAATATTGTTTTTTTTTCTTTTTTTGTGTTTAAACTGAGCTTCTTGTGACACAAGAGTTCATGCAAGCTATTTTCACACCCTGTGTGTAGTATAGTTTGTGCAGTACTTATGGAATTACAGGAGGTCAAATTGGTCACTACACTCTGACCTCTCTGAACACTTCTGTTTTTATCTGTTCTCCTCTCCTTCCCATATTTATTTTCTTTTCTCACTTCTGTTTCTTTTGCTTTCCATCCTCACAGTTCACTTACCTCCTTGTTCTCTGTACTGTGATGACAGAGATGCAGGCAGAAGCAGAAGAGAGTGCAGAGTTAGACAGAGATGCACAACTAGGCCAACACAACTGCCTCCAGGGGTGTGTGTATGTGTGTGTGTCCATGAGTGTGTGAGTTTGTGACACAGGAAGCCAGAAAATTGAAGTGAGAGAGAAACAGAGACCGACACTGAGAGTAAGGTGGGGAGACACTGGCATAATTATACCTACTGTACATAAATAAAACAGCAACATAAACAGTTGTTGGATGGTAAGTGGAGCCCATGTTGTGTAACAGTAGGAGAAAACCACAATGGCTCATCAGTAAAGGGTAATACAGCGGTGGATACTCACAGCAGTCGTCTTGCGGTCCTTGAGGAACGTTGTGCCTTTACAGCAGGATGATTTGAAGATGCTGGTGACTGGAAGGTTCTGTGTCTTTTATGCTGTGTGTGCTACAGTGCGTTCAGAAAAGTGACAATAAGCTATAACCTTGACTTTCATCTGGAAGCTTGTACGCTTTTTGCAAAAATAGTAACGTAAGTTTTTGCTGGTCATACTGCTGCTGTGCTGTCAGTGATGTACCGTAATTGAACACCTATAATCCATAGAAATAGATATGTTTAACTTGTTTTTCATAACCTGTTTCATTTCTATTGTGTTGGCATGTTTGATCTTCTTATTAATGAACATGTAAACTGCATATTATTATTATTATTATTATAAAAATACATACTGGAGTTAGTGATTGAAGACTGATTTCTGTAAGTTTGCACTTTGCTTCTTCAACTTGTATTTGGTTGAGGATGGAGGCAATATCCTCATCGCTGACTCAAATAATCACTGGCCTTCTGTAGAGAGCACAGCTGTGCCCCCATGCACATCGAGTTAAGAGAAAAACGAAGGCAGAAATCCCCACTCATAACTTAGTTTCAAGAGGCATCACTTCTCTGCCAGCATCTACCACTCCAGCATTGGCTGCAATTCTATTATCAGAACTATAACAATTTAATTGTCGTGATTATCAGACAGTAATGTACCAACCAGCTGCATCATGCAACCTTAATTTAATGTACAGGCCACAAGTTTAGACACACTCACAGCAAAGAAAAGACTAAATTCACAATAGTTATTCAAATAACAATAAACTGAAAAAGTATGATCAATATAAATTTACAAAAATATAGTTTACTCAAATAAAACACTGGTTTTAAAAAAATAATTAAAGCAAAAAACAGACAAACAAAACCTGTCCCAGACAAATTAGAGCACCTTGCTCATCAACAGTGGACCAAAATACCTGTCAACAGGTGCAGAAGTCTGATTGGATGTTAGAGAAAACAGAAAATTTTAGTTCAGAAGGGCTTTTTTTGCTTGTTTTTGATATTTCTGTTGATCCACAATTCAAAATCAACGTCATGAATCATGATTTTGTCAATTCTTTTTATGTATTATTACCCTTGTCAATTTCAACTTGTTTTACTGATTTTATCTGTCTTTAATGGGAGTGTGTCTAAACTTTCGGTTCGTACTGTACATGTCCTGTCACTGTATGCTACCTCCAGAAAACAATCTGTAAATATTTCCTTTACATGTACACACACAAAAGTTTTGAAACATGTTTAAAACATGTTTTAAAAGGTGTTATGATGCCTCTTGTTTACATGGAAGCTGTAGTCTAAACTTAATCTTTATTAAAAGCTTGGCTACACTTCCAGAACTCAGCTTAGTTTTAACCAAGCTTTGGAAATATTTTCTTCAACGTTGTAGTGATTTCTAATTCAAATCCCCTTGTCTTAGTTATTCAGTTCATGAGAAATTTGCAAGCGACAGATTCAGGAAAGCATTTGAAGACAGGAGATAATGTATCTGTACAAGCAACTTTAGAGCATGTTTTTCATTTTGTATTTGACTTTCCTAATTTCACAGTCTCCATGGAGATCGCTGTTAGTATGTCAGGCGTGTAGGCCCTCCCACTCGGCCAGACACAATCTCAGGAAACAGCAGCTAAAGCTGCCATTTATTCATGCTGGCATAAGCTTTTTGCATGCTTGGATTTGAGAGTGCAGGTTGGTGTGTGTGAGCAGGTGTGTTCACACGACTCCTCAAACTATATTATGACACAATGAATACTGTAGGCATCAGATCAGCAGCATCCACAGATGCTGATGGTGAAGAATGACTGAGCTTACTAAAATACTATATGGATGAATGAATGTAGCTGGGCAGTTCCTGTCGAGAGAAAATCATAAGTTGGACGCATCTTGAACTCAAACCCTGTGGGTTGAAAGCAGCATATGTGCATATATGTAGCATGTATTTCTGAAAAACAGACAGTCAGAGGCGGTGTGTGTGTCTCCCCTTGGATGTGTGTAGGGAAATACTGTGAGCGTGTGGATGTAGACTGTATGTATTATGCAGACATAGGAGAGCCTTGTGCTATAAATAAAACAGGGCTGCAGTGTGCTCACTAGCGGAATAATCTATCTGACACTACGGAGAAAGAGAGTAAGAGGGGATGAGGAGACAGTATAGATGGAGAGAGGGACAAGCAGAATTAGAAACAGGTGATGATGGAGAGAGAAGGAAAAGAGACTAAAGAAGAAGAAAGATGAGGGAAGGACTGAGCAGGAGGAAGAGAAATCAAGCTGAATGGCTTATCCACAGAGCCTGTAGCTGTGGTAGTCAGCATCATGTTCAAAGACCAGTAATGGCTTTCCTCAACATCTCCTTGTGTAAACTCCCATGATTGGTTCAGTATTTCATTTCTATTTTTGTTTGGAGTAAGAGGAACTTTGCTTTGCTTGTACTCCTCACACCTGTGCTTGGGACATTTAACAGGTCCTGCACATATTTTTCGTCGAAGTGCTTGTGAGCAAAATGTCAAGCAGCAAGTAAACTTAAGTCAATGAAATGTTCCAGATACAATTGGTATTAATAATGCAGTTGTTTGTGGATATTCCTTACTTTGTTACAACAGATGGTGACTTGGGATGGTGACTTGGTTTCTCTACTTTTCTGGCAGGGAGGCAGGGAATATGGAAGGGATACCACTTAAAAAAAAAAACTAAGAAAAAAACAGTAAACAAAAGAAAAATAAGACAGTTTTTACTAAGCTGCTAATAATGTTTTCAACATATCACTTGTCAGTGACATTCCGATTTGGAAAATGGGGTTTTCTGTCTTTATTGTGATAGTTTATGTCTGACTTATTATTTGCATACTATTTTGGATATTTAGATATATGGCCACAACTATTTCTCCAATTTCTGGCTTTCCATGGTGATGAGTTCTGCCCATCTCATTGGCTGTATGGTAATCAGTGACAGTAATAACAATGATCTACTTTCTTCAGAGGTTTTTAAACTAGATATCCCCAGAAAGGCTGGAACCCCCCCCCCCCCCTCCCCCCTCCCAAAACAAACAAAAACAACAAAAAACAAGCAACATGTTCTGAGAAGGTGCTCAGCGCAGCAATTTTTCTCAAGTCAGTTGCGTAGTGCTGAGTTTGCTCAGAAAAACACTCAGCTTTATGTATCAGGACTAAGCTTTTGCACTGGTTGCACTGGTGTGCAATAGTTTCTGTCTTGAGTGCACTGCCACACTCAAATTCATGCAAATTCAATGGTACGTCAATGCAGTTAATAAAGCAAACTACTGTAGGTCATTACAAAAGTTTGGGCTCCCACTGGATCTGTCTTTCTCTATTATGATGATTGTTTAATCAGATGATTTCATCTTCACTGCTTAACTTGCAGACGCCGAAACGCTGCAGACACTGTTGGACGGCTGTTATGAAAGATGATGTGTTTGTTGTACAGTTGTGGGCATGAAAAAGTTCCCCTTTCTGCTGACTGCCAGCCACTTACCAGCCACTTACCAGCGACTTGGCTGCTAATTCAATCGTACAGAGAAACGCCTGTGTGCCCAGGGGAAACGATTTCAGAGCATAAATGAATCCCCGGAACAAGGACGTTTCCACACGCCAAGTTTCGACACCGTGCGTGATGACGTATTTGTGGAACAAATCGTTCAGCCAGTGATAGTGCACTATTACTGCACCACTTCTGGCAGAAAAAGGCGGAACTTTTTCATGCCCGCATCTGTAGTTGTTTTTCCCAGAGTTTTAAGTCTTTACACTGGTATCGTATCAGCACTACTCAGCAGAACTTAATACCCATGCAGCATGTAAAAAAGAGTTTAAACAGTTTCTAATATATGGAAATAACAATAGTTAACGGCAGGTCATGGCGTCAGGGTTGTGTAAAAAGAGCATCCACCTAAGTTTTAGTCTCTTAAGTTGATCACAGTATTATTGATCAGTCAAAAATAGATATCAATTTTCTATACCGCTTCCAAGCCAGGTTTTTGGGGGAGCTGGAGCCTACCCAAGCAGGGTACACCCTGGACAGGCTACTGGTGGCAGAACCCAGGCTTAAACGGGGAGAATGATAACTGTACACATGATGCAAGTTAGCTATATGGCTGTCAAATTGTCTATAGTATACTGTAGGTAACTTGCTTAAAGTGTAAAGGTCTTTTCCTGGGAGGAAAGTAATTATCTCAGCAGGACAATGCTACAGTGGACCTCTTTGTGTATGACTCACAGTAGTTTGGCTCAATAAACACAGAGTGTGCGTGCCTAATTGGAGGGCATACAATCCAAATTTGCCTCCTATTGAAAATTTGTGTTGCATCACAAAGGGGAAAATAAGATAAACAATTATGGACAGTTGAGCAGCTCAGATCTTCTATTTAGCATCTTTTGTCAAATATCCAACAATTTGTATCCTCGGTTCCCAAATGTTAAGAACTGCAAATAAAAAGCAATCTAAAACAATGGAAAACATATTTCAATCCCCCCTTTTGAGCTTGTGTGTTGCTGTTAACAAATTCAAGAGTTCTTTATGTTTTTTAAATTAAATAAAGTTTGACATTGAGCACAGTAAAAATAATCTTGTTAGACTTGTGTCTGCTCAGTAAGGTTTGTGCAAATCAGAGTAATCTGCTGTGTAATAATAATCAGTGTTGTTTATACAGTTTAATTGGACAAGTGTGTGTTACTAGGCAAGGCAAGTTTATTTGTATAGCACATTTCATGTACAGAACAATTCAAAGTGCTTTACATAAAACATTATAAGCAAAAGGGAGAGAAAAACGATTAGAATATAGAGATGTGCGGATTTTAACTTTTGAATAAAATCTACGTAAATGCAGCTGAGAATTTTTCAAATGTCTTGTCTGATATTAGTACATAGATCGCATGGTTTGGTTCAGGCTATCTTTCATCATTACATCAGCCTGATCAGAAAATATCATGGCTGCCAGTGGTGGAGAACCTGCTTCTTTGTTGGTAAGTAATCATGGATTATTCATACTTATTTTCAATAAAACTACAATATAAATTCTAAAAACTAATTAGGGCATTTTGCTTAACATTCTGATGAAGAAAAAAATGTTCCAGCTATGTTTGTAGCATTACTTAACAGCTTTTGAAGTCTATCCCCTGAGATACTTTGCCAGATTAGGGCTGGAAATTTGGTCAATGTGCATCATTCAAAATTTTGCTTCAAATTGGAGAGCATGTTAATAATTACTGCAGTATCAGATATTATCATGACAAGCTCTGCCCATTACAACAGTTTAACTGTATTTTACTTAAGAAAATTCTATTTATTTTCAAGCAGGGCATCTTGGCTAGGTCCTTTTTATGGGAAAAGAAAGGAAAAGCACAGGAATCAGAGTGATAGAGAAGATCCCTGCAAGTTCTTCTAACTCTGAGTCAAACAGTGATGAAGATCAGGAAGTAATTTTCAGCCAGCGTGAGCTAGAGGCAGTGAATGAAAGCAGTTCTAACAGTATCAGTTCTGATGAGGAGGATGAAGAGAGGGGCCGCAGCACAAAGTCCAAACGAGCCAAACAATTCAGGTGACAGTAGTTTTATTTAGGGACACTTGCAATTCATAAAAAAATGTATGTAAGTTTTTGTATATATTTATTTATATGTGTTTATGTCAATTTTTTCTTTCTCTTTTTCTTTTTACAGCTGGCGTAAGAAACGGTTTGAGCACCAGTCAACAGCAGCTGCCAGTGAATTCAGTGCACCTGATGAGCTGTCTTCTCCATGTAGCTACTTTGCCCTATTTTTTTGATGATCTGTTCCAACTTATTGCTAAACAGACAAATCTCTACAGCTGTCAGTTAATGGAGCCAGCATAAACACCACTGTGGATGAGATCAAGTCATTTGTTGGCATTAAGCTTATCATGGGAGTGGTGAGAATGCCATCCATGGATGATTATTGGGCAGAAGACACACGCTATGCCAAAATAGCCAATGTGATGTCAGTTAAAAGGTTTAAATGCCTTTCACGATTCATCCACTTTCACGACAATCAGACATCAGACCCAACCCAAGATCGGCTTTGCAAAATGACACCAGTGATGGAGCACAGGTGAGAAAGAAATGTCTGGAAATTGAGAGCAAGAACAAGTTCCCAATAGATGAAATGATGGTCCCTTACAAAGGAACAAAGGCTGGATCTCTGCGACAGTATCTCCAGAGCAAGCCTCACCATTGGGGCTTCAAGATCTTTGTTTGAGCAGGCGTGTCTGGAATAGTGTATGACTTCCTGACATACACTGGAAAAAGCACATTTGGCACAGACCAGGGTCCAGACAAAGAATTCGGATTCGGAGGCAATGTTGTCATTCAACTCTGCAAAACCATCAAGAATCCATCTGAGTGTGTTGTCTACTTTGACAATTTTTTCACCTCCCTTCCACTCAATGTGCATCTGAAAGAGTCCCTTGGTTTGCGAAGTCTGGGAACCATCTGCAAGAACAGGCTTAAAGGATGCACACTTGAGGATGACCGTGCTCTCTTGAAGCAAGGAAGGGGCAGCTACGACTACAGGGTGGACAATGAGGCAGAAGTGGCTGTTGTAAAATGGTCTGACAACAAAGTTGTTAGCAAGCTCTTGTGCTGCGATCACCCCTCTCAAGGAAGTCAGGCGTTTTTCCAGAGAGGAGAGAAGAAGAGTTGCTGTTCCCTGTCCAAACATTGTGTCACAGTACAATGTCCACATGGGAGGAGTTGACCTTGCTGACATGATAGTGGCCTTGTACCGCACTCCTGCGAAGTCCCACAGGTGGTACCTCTGCCTCTTTTGGCAAATGGCTGATATAGCCACCAACAATGGATGGCTGCTGTATTGCCGAGATGCTAAATGCATTGGTGTGCAAAAACACAAAAAGCTCAAGGAATTCAGGCTGGAGATCGCAGATGCCCTTATCCACAGTGGAAAGAAGAAGGGAAGGCCTTCCAAGGGAGGGGAAGAGAATGTGCACAGCCCCACCATTTTCATACAAAGGCCCAAACCCCAAGACCCTTGGTTGATGTCCGCCATGATCAAGTGGATCACTTCCCAGCTTTCACAGACAAGGGAAGGTGCAGGAGAGATGGACAGACAACAATCTACTGCACAAAATGTGATGTCCGTCTGTGCATCGTCACTGGGAAAACCCACACAACTGCTTCCAAGCGTTCCATAGAAATTGAAATATTGACATGAAATTAGGAGCATTGTTCATAGAGTTCCCACCATTATGGAAAAACTGGATCCATAAAACTTTCTAGTGTTAAGTATGCATCATTTGAGAAAATGAAATTGCTGTGTTGTTCTGTTTTCATGCAATCTTCAGTACAAAAAGAAGTTCAAAATGTTCAGCATGAAATGTTCTGTTTTTGTCACTTTTTTCATGAGATTGCTTTGATATGAGATTGATAAAAATAAATAAAATCAACTTTTAAAGTGCTATGTGTAATGTAAATGACCAAGAAATGCAACAATTTATAATTTATCTTAATCAAATTGAACATTAATATGTTTATTATTTGGGCTTTGTTTATACCTCAATAGGGCAATGTATCCTGGGAGATACAACTCATAAAATCCAATGCGTACAATATATATATATTTTTTTAAAGTGGAAATATTCTTCTTAGGGTCTAAAGAGATGAGTGATAACATAAAAATTTTTTTTTTGCAACCCATTTTCCATTCCTGCCTGTTTTAGGGTTTTAATGTTTATGCTAATGAGCACACACTGCTACGCCTTACCACCCTCTTTGAATCTGTCTTACTACAAAACAAACTGATAGTTTTTTCTCTGTTTGACCGTTCTCTCTAACAGGTGATGGAGTTAAAAGGTCAGATGATCCATGTGCCCGAGTCCTGCTCCCTGATGTTTCTGGGCTCTCCACGTGTTGATAAGTTAGAGGAACTGATGGGCAGGGGTCTCCATCTGTCAGATATCCCCATCCATGATGCTACTCGGGATGTAATCTTAGTGGGGGAGCAAGCCAAGGCCCAGGACGGCCTGAAGAAAAGAATGGACAAATTGAAGGTAAAACACATGATTTACTATGAATTCAAATGAGGAGTGCTAAATTGTTTGCAGTCTCTTCAGCGTTTGCGGATGATCTCCAAAGATTGCACACACACCTGGGGTCTGTTGCACGAAGCAGGTTTAATGAAAACCCTGAGTTGTTTCACCCTGAAATTAGGGAAATTTTGAGTTTTCCGTAACACCAATCCCAATCCCAGGTGTGACTTTTTCATGTTGCCATACACTTTCCCCTCAAAGCAGATAGGCTATTGTTTATTGGCTTGTGTTTTTTCTCAAATAGATTTTTTTTTTTCATTGGAGATGCAGGACATTTGGGAAATGGGATTTCATCTTAATGCTGCCGACAAGAGCACTTCTCCCCGCAGGATTGCACGCAAGTTAAATAGATACAAGGCTGCGTAGAAAGAGTTGGATACAAATATCAGCTTCCCAGATGTGAGGCAGGTGTGCAAACCGTTTGACCAAACAGGCATTACACACCACCTGGAATCATACTGACAGGATCCTAGACTGTAACACTGCCATTAATCAGCTCTATCCTATGACATCATTGTGATTGTAAAGGACAGCATTTAAACTTAAATCTTCTCCACACCCTCTTTCTTTCTTTTTTTTTTGTGGCAGCAAACTGGCCATATGAGGCTTTAGAAATTATAGTTCCATTCAATGGCTAACGCAGCCCTGCCCTAGTGTCTACGTTGTCATGGTGACTCCTCGAACCGGGGCTCCATTGATGCTGGCTTTTTATCATGGTAGCGCATGTGTAAAACCCCAGGTTAAACTGAGTTGATTAAACCAACTCAAATCAGGGGTCTGTTGCACGAAGCAACCCTGAGTTGTTTAAACCTGAAATTCGGGAAACTCTGAGTTTTCTGTAACACAAAGGTAGGTAACTCAACCCAGGGAAAGAGGAGTAACTCTAGCCTGTTGCACGAAGAAAGGTAACCTATGCTAACTTCGTGCATGTCAGCAACTTCAGAGCAGCAGCAGGAGCTGATCTAAATTAAAATGATATGGCATTGCAAAAAAATAAAAGATTATGAAAAGACATCAATAATGTCAGCTTTAAATACCATGATGCTACAGCTGCCAATGTTCTGATTCATCCGTCTAGAATAACCCCTGTTAAATAGTGATGTTATTTAATAAGATAATGAAAACTTGACGAATTGCCCTCACACCTCATTAGAAATTATTTTTGACCCAATGCTGCATGTTTGCAGTCCTGTAGGCAGCACTCTTCCAGCCATTTGTGCATAAAGCTGCCAGTTAATACTTGCTTTTCAGATGTACTAAAACACACACACAATTTTTTGCGCCCGCTTTCCGTTGCAGGTTGATAAATCACATTGCTTGTGCAAAGCAGAGTTATTTGCATAGTCTCCTCCTAATATTTTGTGGGTTCTAGTAGAAAAGCCCATATTGCACATTCATCTACAGCAGACACGCAAAATGGATAGTGGAGCTATTTTTCCCGTTAACAGGCGCAAAACCTCCTTGTGCCCTGTTAGTAAATCCGTTCCGGACGATTATTGCATGTGCAATGAAGATAGCGCTCGTTTTAGTATGTGCAAACCTTTCGTAAATCAGGGCCTTACTAATACAGAATCCTGTCAACCGAAGCCACATCTGTGCTGATAAGTTCATTATTGTGAAAACAGTAATAAGTCTGATTGTCCACCTCTGCGCGTCCTCATGTTATGACTAACATATTTCATTTGCTGGAACAGTTTTAGCAGCCTGGGCGCATTCAAACTAAGCTGATCACATACTACAATCCCTTTTTGTGTCATGGCACAGATCATATTGGCTAAATGATTTGGTTTTATATCTGCTGGTGCCATCAGAACTAATCCCCACTGCACCAAAGAACTTTGGTGGCTCTGGGGATTACTGTAGTTCAACAAGGAAGAATGTAGGCCTCACAGACCAGTTAGCAATTAACCTAATTAGTTGATGTTCTGTTGATGTTTTCTTTTCAAATTTACACTACTTTCCAGCCTTTTCTTGGTGTGTCCTAATTTTTATCCTGCTGTCACCAAGTTCAAAATATGCAAAGATATATTCCACAGAAATATTTGTGATGTCAGCCGTGCACTCAAGGATGATGATTATCAATCACTGGCCATTCCATTTTTAGTTAAACAAGTTAAAGGTTGAATAGATGGGTTTCTGAGCAACATCACAGATATAGTAGGATGCACGCGCAACCAGAGGGCAAGAAAACACAGGAAAAGCGTAAACTATAAGACTTATGTTTTACATGCAAGACTCGACTTTTTATTAATTGCAGATGCTGCAAAAGCTGATTGTACTTTCCACAACAGACTTATAGAAGATCTGCAACATCTTGGTGCAGACGTTGAATGATCTCAGCTTCCATAAGAAGTAGAGTCTGCTCTGACCTTTCTTGTAGATGTAGTCAGTGTTGCATTTTCATTCTAGTCTGTTGTCCACCTGAACTCCAGATGAGGTCAAGATAGGACGTGAAAGGGTCGGGGAAACATAATGTTTGAGTCCTGGTATTTGTTCGGTTGCAAAAATCAAAACGTTAATGCATGTAAACAGTTGAAAATGGTGATAACAGGACAGTAGGAGTGACTGTCTTCAGGAAACCCTCTCGGATAACTTCTGCAGGTTCAGACTACGTGATTTATTTAGTCTTTCACCATGGTCACCATGTCAGATTAAACCAACGCGGTGGCAGAAATTATTCCTGTGTTGTAGTCGGGAGACTGGTAGCCTACTGTAACAATACCAGTATCACGGCCATGACCAGTCATTTATCAGTTCACGGCTCACGGCTGCATCATAACACTGTAACCTGTAAACGCTGTAGCTGTGTGTGACAGCCGTTCTCTGCTCAGACACGGAAAATAAAAAGCAGAAAAAAATGATTGTGGAGTCGTTTACAAACATTCATGCTGCATAAAAACACATCCTGAAGATTTAATACGAACTACGATGGTCGTAGATCAGATGGCGTTTGAGTTTATACCGTTAGCTTGTAAGCAGTTAGCTAATCTGTCTACTGTCTGCCAGGATCTCATACATAATAAAGCATAAAGTTACACAAGCAGCGAGACTTACCGACAGCAATGCAGGTGAGTCCCTAACAGTTGGAATCCCCTCCTTTCCAAACGTGGTGTTGATGTCGTCTTTGCCTGGTTTAATCCCAAACTAGTGAAAGTTGCTTTTGTATGGAGGTGGTGAAGAAAACGGAGCAGAACCTGCTGTAGACAGCAGATTGTTGTGGCCTATTTTGCTTTTAACAAAGAGTCTAAAGTTAAAGTTTTCTAATTCAAGTTTTTCAGACAAATTTTAAATGAGGTCCAACACTAATAATATCCATGTTTTAACAAGAAAAATGCTGTTTCTGGGTGATGACTCCCCTTGCCAAGTTAGTGTCATGGTAATAGAAACACAAAACAGCAACGCTGAGTCGGTATTTTTTTATTTTTCATCAAAATACAGATTTATACAATATAATTTTAAAACAACGATCTCTGTTTGTCTCGTAAGGTTTCTTTGCATTTTTATGAATGATATGAGTGCGTGTTTGGCTGTAGACTGCAGTACAAAACACAGGCTTTTTGCCCCCTGGTTGCGCGCGCAACTGCCAGTGTTTGTAAATGGGAAACCCATCTATATGGAATACGGACAGAACAGCGACAGGTTTTAGGTTTTAGGTTTTAGTTGCAGTGGTAGAAAAACAACTCCAGCCGCTGGGATGCCAGGCTTGCTGCCAATACGCAAGTGACCAACAGTCTGCAGCATGTCCAACAAGTAATGCAAAGGAATTTATAACTGACATCTAATGTTAGCCATGTTAGCAAACAAGTTAGCTTACCGATCCAGGAGAAAAATCACCATTTCCGTGTTTTGATGCGTTTATGTTGGTCCATTTAGTGCAGGCTTCACCTAAATTTACTCCAGTTTTTTCTCTTTTCAGGTCACGCCTCTTCAAAAACAGATAATATCTCTGGAGCTCTAAAACAGCTGCTTGACTCGCCGTCTCCACTGTTTCCCCCTGTAGCCCACTTGTGGCCAACATACTGTTGCCACACAGAGATCGAATTTGGCAACCTGCAATGGCGTCATGTATTGGCTTGTAGATGTAAACATAATGCCATTGTCAAACCCGTTAAAATTTATCTTATATTTATTTTCAGGCTTAATATAAATTTTTTAGGAAACATTGTACTTTCATTCTGCACCCTTCCAAACAACCCATGGAGGTGTTTTTTTTATTTATTTTTTTTTATAGCTTTTAATAAAAATGTTCCATATTCAACCTTTAATGTTCAGGAGCACACCTCTGTGAAGCTGGTCCACTGAATGAGGTGAGACCAAAATTTTGGGACAAAATAAAAATAATTACTAAAAAAACAAAATAAACAATCAGTGACCATGGCAATTCAACATGATGCTTTGTTTGTTTGTTTGTTTTTTTTAGAAAATATATTAGACACCTTATTGAAGCAAATATCAGAAAATCAAATAAATAAGTTGTGCTGTCTCGAACGTTGTCCATATAAAGCCATACAGTCAGGAAGAATGGCCCCTGGGACTTGCCATTGCATTTTACTTTCAAAGAACGCTTTAGCAAGTCATTGGGTTTTTGACCCAATCCTATCCATCTGCTCATTGCATCAGTCTCTCTGCAACCGCACCTCCAGGCCCTTGTTATAAATAGCTACAGCTCAGTCGACTTGCTTGAACAGTTGCATGGCACTGCATCTTCCTGTCGAGACCTCAAAGAGCTTTATTCATACACGGAAACAAACATAAACAGATACACACAATTAAAAATAAATCATCCGCAAACGCATCTGTATGCGGGTGCATTTTAATTAGCTGCAGTACTCCCACCTTTCAGCAGTGCTGTCTTCAGAGTCTTTATCAAAGCAAAGCACACAGAACAGCAAGCCTCCTAATCTCCTTCTCTCTTCTCTCAGGCCACATTAGAGCGGACTCATCAGGCGCTGGAGGAGGAAAAAAGGAGAACTGTGGATCTCCTGTACTCCATATTTCCAGGTGATGTGGCACAGAAACTGTGGCAGGGTCAGCCGGTGCCCGCTCGGAAATTCGATGATGTCACCATGCTGTTCTCGGACATTGTGGGCTTTACAGCTGTGTGTGCCCAGTGCACACCTATGCAGGTCATCTCAATGCTGAACGAACTGTACACGCGCTTTGACTACCAGTGTGGCATTCTGGATGTTTATAAGGTCAGTGGAGAGACACGTGTGCACCTTTTTTATGTTGACAACAGATGTTGGGGCAATGATTTTATCTCGTACGGAAAGAGAGAGGGGGCAGTTTCCCTGAAAATCTTTCTTTAAAATGTGAGTCAGCTAAAACCGTTCTGGGGTGTGTCACTGTCTATGTGCCTGGATCTATACATGTGTGTGTGAGAGAGAGAGCTGTTGTGTGAGTGCACATTTGTTGTGGAAAAAGTAACTGATTAATGGCCAGTCTGTGAAAGCTTAACAAAGATGTGTCAATATTGTCCATCTGACAGTGCGGCTTTGAGGCTGGTTACAGTCATCTCTGTGGTCTGCCATCTTTTCCTCTTTTCTACCACTTATTTATTTAATTCTATTTTTTAAAAACTAAGTGCTCTTTATATTCCTTTTACCTCTTTCTACCATTTCTTTCCACTGAATCTTTTTACATTGAAACATTTACTAAACACTTTCTTGTGTAATTTTCGTACGTGTCAGAAATGTCAGATATATGGAGAAATGGAAGAGAAGACGGAGAGGGGGAGAGAGTGGCTGTATTTAAGAGGGTTTATGTGTGAAGCAATGGAGGATTTCATTTGTGTGGCAAACAGAAAGCAGGAACAGGAGGAGATTGAATCACCCATATGTCGCCATTGTCATGGTTACTGTTGAAATGATTTAGCCAATGGCCGGCCTTAATGAGAGCAGTCTGTCTTTCTAGTTTTTTCTCTTTCTCCTCTTGAGCCTTTTTTTTTTTTTTTTTACTTTTACAAAGACAATGTCAGCTGCCATGACTCCCAGCTCACTCCTTCATCCTCACACATGACAAAACAACCATAAAAAGTGCCTGCAGTATTATTTTTTTTAACTTATTTGCATGTGATCATTTAAAATGAGACATGCCAGTATTGCAAACTTCAGGTGCTTAGTTGTGTGTGGTAAATTGTCAGGCAGAATCTCCAGTCTTCGTTTTGCTAATTTTATTTCCACAAATAAATGCAGAGAATACATACTGTATATATAAGATATATAAGAGTACATACATTCTGTAGCTGGCATATGATTATGTGATTTTTTTTCTCCCAATATCTTGAGTAAGAATGTCCATTTCCTGATGAGTATTTTACTCTCCCTTATAGTGTACTAGATTATTACTCTTGCTACTTAGGAGACATAAAGTTGTTTTGATCTTAGTCTGATTTTATGAAATATTAAGCATTTATATTTTATGATTTTTATGAATCCTTTTGAGCACAAAAATGCAAGGAATGTAATTGTTGTTTTTTATGAGGTGTTTAAAAATTTAACATTTTGTAAGAAATTGTGTAAAAATCAAGCTTTTATAATTGTAGGTTTTAGAAAAATATGCCGCTATAGCTTTGAAGTGTGTGTGCATGTGTGTGTGTGTGTTGTGTGTGCGCTTTTCAGAATGGGTCACAAGAAATTCAAGTTGCTTTAAGTTGCACTACAGAGTGTCTCAAATGCTCTTAATGTCAATTTTGTAGCCCAAGAATGAGAAGAGATACTACAGCTCCTATATGGAATAAGGAGTCTAGGATTGCTTTCAGTTTTCTGCCTCTCAGAACCTACTTAGTATCTGCAAATGTTCAAATCCATATTTAATTTTGAGATGGTTAATTTATCTCAGCAGCTACTTCTTTTCTTCCATTTCTTATCCAGATTGAGACAATTGGTGATGCCTACTGTGTGGCTGGAGGACTTCATAAGAAAGTTGACAGCCATGCAAAACCAATTGCGCACATGGCTCTAAAGATGATGGAACTTTCAGAGGAAGTACTGACTCCGGATGGGAAACCTATCAAGGTGGGTTTTTATTCCTCCTTACAATTATGTAAGCAGATAAGCTGTGATTTCCCTTTGTTTTCTTATTTCTAAAACATGTCTCACTTTGTATTTTAAAACTGATGTATGGTTATTGATGATTTCCCTCTGACGTTCATCTGATGTGAAGGAAATTGCTGTGATTTCAGTTGTTTTTAATTTGCTTTCTTTTCAAATATACATTTTACTAAAGAGACCTTGCAGTTGATTTTATGGTTGTGCTATAGATTGCAGGAATTGCAGGAACAGATGAGTCTACAGAAGATTCCAGTCGTGTGTACTGGGACGAGCCAAATGAGAAGCTGATATTGCTAGCATTAGTTACCTAATAATAACCAAAGCAAGTGGTCAGCCTCACCTTGCGAGTTGAAAGTGTTACTGCTCAGCCAGACCACTGAGCAACAGGCATGATCACTACAGTAGTTACCACCCAGGTCCAAAAAGTTGTCACCTTTTTATTTTCCACTATTGGCCACTCTGTTATCAGTACCAGCTCAGCTTTGCCAGTCAGGATGCATTGTTCCTGACTGGCCAACATACAGTAAACTCTTCATTCTCAGAAGCAAACTGGTCTGCTTGTAGCCTCCAGAATAAGAGCCAGAACCTTTTCCTTTGTGGTCAGCTCCCAGTTTGGTTATTGGATTCAGTATTGTTTCTAACTTAAGGCAGTGCTTAAAATGTTGCTTCTCTAAATGTTTTACAGTCATAATTAATTTCCTCTTCTTTCTCTGCTTGTGAAGCACTCTGGGTTGCACTGAAGCTTAAAATGTGCCATATGAGTAAACCTGAGATAAAATGAGATCATTATCTGGCTTCTGTAGCGACAAAGCCTCCACCTACCGCTCAGTAATCTTGATTTTGTCTCTTTTATAACACCGTACATTAAATGTGGATTGTAAGTTTTTAATCCAGTGTTTGGACACAAAAAATAAAATTCAGGGCTCTATAATCAGTCACTTATTTCATTTTTGAATACAAAAAGATTTTTCAAAAAGACCAGGTAGCTGACAAGTTTGAGGTACAAGACAGAGAGGCTGTGTTAAAGTGCATAGCTGTTTTAGCTGCTGGTTCAGTGGAGCGTGATTTATGAAATGAGGCAAGAGAATTGGTGCACCTTGATAGAATGAATCTGTTTGAGTTTCTTTCTACCAGCATGAATCAACTTTAGAGCTTCACACAAAGTGAACTATTTATGTACCACGTGCATTAGAGTGTGGTGCGTGTGTGAATTAGTGCATTGTGTATGTACACTGTAAATTACATTTTGGCATTTTTGTTGTTACAAACATATGATATGATATTTTATGTAAAATTAACTACCTTCTGGTGTGTTGTTATAAATTAAAATACTTAATCAAACACATCTTAAACACAAAAAAAAATAGTTCCATTTAACTCAAAATTTTTAGGCAGCCCTTTAGTGCATATTTTTAAGTTACACATTCTATACTGTAGGCATGTGTGTGTTAACTTGTTCTGGATTAATTAATTTTGTTAGTGTAGCCCACTTGTCTGTCTTTTTTTCACTTCTTTCTTTTGTATCAGTGTGATATATAACAAAACGATTTATGTTCATCTGTACTCACAATATACATTTACCTGATTCTTACACACATTTTTTAATAGAACTATTCTTCCTTAATTTGCTTGGCTGTTATTTGCTGTACTTACCCAGCAAGCTTTCTCTCATATTATTAGTACAAATGTAAAACAGTTATGCAACAAACAGAGAAACACATTTATCAAGTAAAACTGCTGTAAAACTAAACTAAATTATTGTGAGGATGTCAGTTTCCTGCAGCTGTAGCTGCTGATGTGAGCATCAAAAACACTTGCAGAGATGCATTTAACACTAATTTTCTCTTAAACTGAGGTGGATATCACTTTATTTACAGATGCCATACTGTGTGGCTTCAGAGAGAGAGGAAGAAAAACTGATCTGCAGAGAAATATGGCTACATTATGTACTGTAGGAAGGAAAGAAATGATCACTGCAGAGGGAATTTAATTTAAACATCTCATTTTATAATCAAATTGAATCAAATAGTCAATGCAGGTTATGATTTATTTATGCCTATATTTAGGCCAGTCTCTGAGAAGGTCGCCTAACACTCATAGGAAGGCTGAATAGCTTTGCAAACATGGTTGCTTACCTGCATTAATTTATAAAGGAGTCTTTATCTGCAGTAAATCATTTACCCTGGCTTGGCTATCATGATAAAAGGGATAAAGTAAAACAATGTGAGACTACATGTAGGACAATGCCACTTACACGATTTTCTCTCATTACGAAGAGTCAGTTAAAAAACAAGCTCATTACTCTGAAGATTCGTGAAAAAAGGTGATCCTGAAAAAAAAGAAAGACTGTATAAAAACATTACTGTATCACAGTTTGTGCTTGAGCACGTTTAGTTTTTAGTCTTTGCAACAGACTATGTGCAGTTAGGGACAAAATGTGTGTGTGAAGAGCTGAGACAGAGCCGCTAGATAACAGACAGGACAGCTCTGTGCACTGCTGCGCTCATAACATTGTCCATTTGTCTCAAAATAGAAAGGCCTTGCCAAGCATTTTTGACCTGCTCTCACTCTCCCACTTTCTCCCTGTTTTTTCTCTTTTTTTTGTCTCCTCCCTCTTGTCTCTGTCCCCTTATTGTTTACTGTGGAGCCTCTCTGTAACTATTTTCATGTGCAGTTTCTTCTTTGCTTTCCCCCTTAATCTTGTCTTTACATTTTGCACTCTTTGCTGCAGTCTATTTTTGTTCATTTTATGAGCAACATAGAGAAACTCAACACTTCAGCGAGATGAATCCCGTTCAGTGAGTGCACTCTGACCCGGCCGGTGTAACACTGTTATGCAAACTCCATGAGAGCTGTACAAGAGTACTTTGAGAACTGAGTGATTCTGTGATGCAGATACAACAGAGGGAAATGTCAAGAGAAAAACACCTTAGCAGTTTTCTTCTATATTACTTCTTCAGTGCCAGGTCTATGGCATGGTCTTTATGTACAGTATGTATGTTAACTTTGTAGGTTATAATTCTTCTGTAAGCATATTTCAAACAAACGTGGCAGTACCTGCAGCATTTGCATTCAGAAATTGTCTGGAGCTGATCATGCTGACCAAAAGCAGCTTTTTGCTGACAACATGATTATATTGCAGCTGCAAGCAACTGCATTATGTCTGCAGTATACAGGATACACAAAGTTAAATCTCCTCCCCCCATTTGCAAGCCAAGGAGCACAATCTTCTTTGTATACTAATATAATGGCATCAAGGTAAAAATTAAGATGAGAAATTAGACAACAGGCTCCTTAGTGAAGTGGAGACTAGGAGTTGGGTGCTATAGAGAGAGCCCAACACAAGCCCATCCAAGTCAAAAAGAGGAGGAGAAAAGAGGAGATGGACCTGTCAAAGAGTGCCCAGCATCTCTACAGCAACTGATGTTGCACTGCTGCAGGGAACCTGGCAGTGTACCATCAGCTCTGGCAAAGTGCGAAGGCATGTCAGCTGTAGGGAAAAATTTTCGGTAGGCTGTTCAGGAAGATAGACTGTGGCTACTGTGGCAAAAGCAGCCTTTGGCTCCAGTAGTGAAGTGACTTCAAATTAGAAATGACAAAACTTGGAAGGTGTTTATGAAATCTAAATTATCAGTGATCTCTTTCTGCTGACATGAATATGATTTTTCATTGACACAGAAGATAATAATAATTTACGTTGAAATTGTTAGTAATGTGCTGATTTAACTCATCATTTTAATGGCTGTGTTGCTTTTTAGCTGTGTTGTGTTATACAAGGAAGTTTTTCTCATATTTTGAACAATCCATCATATCAGTAGAAGTAGGGGCCACCTCTCTTTATGATAGAATAGAGTAAAACAATATCAGAACTTCAACAACAAAATGATAATAATGATGTATCAACCCCTCTGTAAAACACTTTCAACAAAAACTCTGCAAAACATTTATTTATTGCATCACATTTGCATCATATGAGTGTTATCTGAGTGTCACTTATAAACTGGTGAATGTACAGGAGAAGAATAAAATTCACTCTTTAACAACTCCCTCCTCTCTCTGTCACAGTCTATCTTCATCTCTTTATCTTTCTGTCAGCATGGCCAGAGGCTAGACTGTGATTGGTTGTCTGTGCTGCTGCGCCATTTGCTCTTTGGCTCAATGAAGGCCATGTGCCGTGGATGCTGACTCACAGCGAAACAGAGGCAAAGGGTGTATGACTGTTACCGTGTCTGTATTTTGAGACTCAGAATTAAAGAGGAGTGTGGGCGCAGATGCAGATTTGTTTGTTTCTGTGTGTCCGTGAGTGCTTGTCTGTTGTGGAGACAGGCGAGTATATGACCATCTGTATGCAGTTTAGCTACAAAAATAGGTCACACCGGTGCACCTGCCAGCCCTCTCTCCCTTGCTGTCTGTTTCATTTTCTTTATCTCTTCTCCTGTGCTGTCAAGGTCCTACCATCTAATTATAGGTTCACTTTGCCTCTCTCCATTGTCTTTCTGTCTGTCTGTGCTCTTTCTGTCTCACTACAACCCTCAGCTGTTGTTGCCATGGCTACCTTGCAGTGTGCTGGAATGCTCTCTAGAATAAAAAGGTGATAAGATGCTCAAGTATATCATGAAAAAGTACTGGGCTACTAGCATTTATGTGTGTGCGTTTGTATGATAACTTGTGTCCAAGTGGTCTCAGTTATAAGCAGGACAGGTTATGTAACTTTCACAGTTATTTGTAGGTTTCATTATCCTTTCACCAGGTCATGTTATGACAAGATACCTGCTACCAAAAACAAAAATAAATCATTTATTTTTTTGATTAATTTCACATTTGTGTTTAAAATTAGCTGCCACAGGATGTTTGTTTAGATGATTATGGAAATGCCAGTGTTACAACTACCTCTATTTTTATCAATCAAAGAGTTACACATGCAGCACATCTGGCTCAAAATCAAGAGCCCTGTTGTACTGCAGGATGGACTACACAGGAATTGATTGCGTCAGTTCAGCGGAGAGGTGTCATTCATATCAAGTCATTCAGAATGAATTGGCATACGTACTTAAGAATCATGGATGCAGATATGATGTAGCGAGGCTCAATATTGATTGTGGTTATAACTGAAAATTGTATTTATTATAATGTGAACCATCTACTGATAATTCTGATAAAAATCTATTATGTTTCATTACAAGTTAAATGTTAAATGTTGCATATTGCCTACAGTACTCCAAACTCAGACTGTTTGAAAAGAAAAACATAAGATTTATACATTTGACAAGCTGAGATACATGAGACAAACTGACACCCACACTTACTTTTAGGTAGAATTTAGACACACTAGTTAACCTAACATGCATGTTCTTGGACTTTGGGAGGAAGCTGGAGTACCAGGAGAAAGCCCATGCATGCACAGCTGAGGTTTGACTACACCACTGTGCAGCCCTCATTTACCAGTAATTTAATTTTACTGACTACACATGGCAGCATACTATGTAACTGTAATGTAAAGATGTTGAGAGGTGAAATGGTTGGAATAACATTAAACATACTTTTAAAGTGAAGTTTCTGCAGATGTGTCATCACTGTAATGTCTCTCATGGCCTAACTTCTTTCTTCCCCAATCACTTTCTTCCTTCCTTCTTCCTCTCTCTTTTAGCTAAGGATAGGTATCCACACAGGTTCAGTGCTGGCAGGTGTGGTTGGGGTGAAAATGCCTCGTTATTGCCTTTTTGGGAACAACGTGACTCTAGCCAGCAAGTTTGAATCGGGGAGTCATCCAAGGTGCATAAATGTTAGCCCCACAACCTATCAGTAAGTACCTGCTCTATACTTGTGCTAGGGACACACCGCATGCGGAAGTGCGCCGAAACGCAGTGTGCCGATTTTCTCGTCGACACGCTCCTTCTGTCCGCATCGGACGAGCACAGTCAGCAAGCAGTCCTGCTTCTCTGCTGTAGTTTAACAGCTGATAATTCAAAATGGGTATATCTCCTGTTCTGCTTTCATACGATTTACAGGCAGAAAGCCGACATTTCTGTGTGTGAATCCTTCCACTTGCATTTTTAGTAAAGATGAAGACATGACTAATATATTATTAGATCTATTAAAAAGAGATCGAGCTTTAAAGCTTATCTGGGTGTTTTTACTTTGAAAATGGTTTTATTTTGATAGATTTGGCTCGTGTTCCTGCTTATTTTCCTGCCTAGCATGACAAATCCGGCTGCGGCTCGCGCAGAAAATAGAACAGAAGCTGAAAGGATAGCCTCACATGCGCGCCGTGGCGCACCACGCAGCACCTGATGTGGTCGACACCATCTGTTAACGTAGGCGCCAAAATGAAACTGCTGCACTTCAGCGCGCTTCCGCATGCAGTGTGTCCCTAGCATTATACCCATGTACACATATAATGTGATTTCTTATTGTTTAAAGGAGCTATACTTGATTCTGCACAGTTTTGAACCATGAGCAAGGAGAACAGTTTAGTTTGAACTGTAAGCCCCCCCAACTGTTTTTCCCATTGAGAAACACTCCTACTCTCCCTTGTGCTCTCCCCCCACTCGACATGCCTGAAATAAAGCACACATCTCATTCTCATGCACGATTCTCCAGGGAAAACTCTTGTCATCCAGTGAATTTACTGTTTTGGTTGCACTAAATGTCTGTGTCAGATGAATGACATTGACCTATTTTCCCAGATGCAGTTAAGAAGATCTTATCTTCTTGTTCTTTAAGCTTCTTCTGAAGAAAAAAAAAGTGTTTCCCAGATTCGTACTTAGTGTTAAGACGATCTTAGCAAAGAGGGATCTGAAACTAGGCTCTGACCCAGTCTTTCAACCCTTCTTGGCGAGCGATTGCACAGAGGTCCAGCCATGATGGGTAAAGTGAGAAGTAAAAATGCACAGTTTAATGCTGTATGTAAAGCACGTTGAATTGTTGTGTACATGAAATGTGCTGTGCAGATAAACTTGCCTTGCCTTGTCATACATCTTTCTTAAGCCTTCACATAGACTTAAACCGAGCACTTGCTCCGTTTTTGTGTTGGTTTCATCATTTGTACATGTGCAATTAACTTCCTGTGGGGTATTTTATGGAGTACCTGCATTAATTGCTGATTTAATGCACCTGTTAAGTACAACTTGGCCATTTGCAGACATGCAGCAGTTAGTAGTTGGACTATCAGCGCTGTGACTGACGTCTGGATGGAATCACCGGTCGTTGATTGATGTGCCTGATCTCGATTGCTTCTGTCAACAACATCTTAGAGAGCTTCTTAAGAGCGACCTAAAGAACACGACTATGAAGGCATCTGGGAAACAGTCTTATCTTAGCAACCTGTCTATGGTAAGATCTTCTTAAGGTGGAGACACACCAGACAGATTGCTGCCCATCAAGGTCGTTGCCAAAAAATTGGGTCGGGCTGATCAATCGACCTCAGTCTCGCCGACACGGTGAGAGAAGTATCCAAACACACACCAAACCGACTCCAGACTTGGGTATACCTTCTGCACAAAAATATAATGTCGCCACAACAGCAGACAGCGCTAATCTATTAAAACGAAAACCAGAAAGGTCCCTCCTACCGTTAACAGTACTGAGCTCTCCTCCACCAGCTGATCAGCTGCTTCTCCATCGCTTTGTCCCACTTGATTAAAGATGATTGATCCAAAACGATGTGAGAGATGTGATGTGAGTGAAACATGTCTGCGCTCTTGCTCTTTTACTGGTTTATTTACTGTACTAGCTTCACTTCGGGTCTTCTCATTCGCTGATTGGTTAACAAAAGCTAGCCCTCTTCCAGTCTCATTGGTCAGCTCATCACCGACTGGCTGATGCCAATTACACATGTTCAGTTGGCTGAAAAAAACGTCATCTCAAGTCTTAAGAACGTTCTTAATAGGGAAACCCGACCATTTTCTCTCACTTGAATCCCCAGAGCAAATGATAGCATAACAAGCTATTTCTTTCATAAACTGTTAACTTAGTGTAACTACAGTTATGTACAGTACACAGATGCACAATTACAACATTACAATCTAATAAAGTATCTAATCAGCCACAGCGATTGAAAGTGATGTTGTGATAAAAAGCAGTTTGTGTTTGTTGTTTTAACGTTTGACTGCGTGTTTAATAGTAACATTAGCATGGATTTGGTCACGTTATGATGTAAATACCATTATGTATTACAGTATATATGGTATAGGGACACAGAGGTGGATGCAGTCAAACCACCAGAGGTAGCTACAGTAGCAGAGGATAGAAAATGTTACTTAGAAGAATGTGACTGAAAAAATACCTATCTTGAAGGACTACAGCTAGTTTCCAGTACACATTCAGTCTGAGGCGATCCCACAAAGCTCTCAACCTTGATCTATGGAGATTTATACAAGCTTTGTTTCTTCTTTGGTTATTCTTGTGCTTCAAATCTCTCTTCTATCCCTCAGTTTTTATCCTTCACAGGGTCCTTCGGTCACAGAAAAGTTAGAAGCTAGTTGGCATTAGCAGCTTCCACCAACTAAAACGACCTGGACTTGTACATATGTGCAGTCAGAATAAAATTTTTAAATCAAATTACCTCTTTTACCACAGAATATACTGTGTAAAAAGCTTAATGAGATTAAAATGAAATTAGGTATAGTTCCTTTAACTTGTTGTTTTTTAAAATTGTACTTGTACTCAATTGGATTTAATATGTTTTTGCATAGATAATTTTTATGTGTTCATCATTTGACAAGTATTCTCCATCTCCTTTCTCTTAGTCTGGGGGGTTTATATGACTTATAATTCTTTGCTGTAATAGATCTAAGAAAACTGGGTCATTTCCGGGATTAAGCTATGAGCATACAGTACACAAAGTTAACAGCTTATAGGTTTTTATAATTAGAGTTATTCTGATACTGATACCAGTGTTGGAAATTATCTGAGACCTGTCAGACAAGGAGCTGATAGTAATCATGTTGGTGGTGAGGTAGTATTTCACACTGGATTCTCCCACCAGCAAGACTGCATTTATAAATAAATGGCTCAACTTGCTGTACTCATTCATGTTTTACAAAAGGTTTAACCTGAACCAGACCTTTCCACGATGATAATCATATCACAGCTATGCAGGTGCAATATGATATATATTTTTTTATACCATAGTGGTATTGGTACTCGGTATCGGCCGATACCCACAGAACAAGTATCAGAATCAGTATCGGGAGAAAAAAAATAGTATTGGAATATCTCTAGTTATATTAAAGAACTTATTATCCGTTATGTTATCTGTGTTTAGTGCATCTTTCTTTTATCTTTCCTTTTTGAATCAACCTCTTAAGTAAAAAAATACCTCTGTGTTGTTATCTCATCAACAGATTATTGAAAGATGATCGTTCCTTTTCATTTGTCCCTCGCTCACGGCTGGAGCTCCCAGAGAATTTCCCCAAAGAGATCCCAGGGACATGTTACTTCCTGGAGGCAGGGACTTCTCACAGCCATGCCTCACTTACCAGCTCTCGTTCGGCTCCTCCAGCCTCTATGAGGAAAGTCTCCTACAGCATTGGGACCATGTTTCTAAGAGAAACAAGTTTGTAGATCCACACAGGTTTTCATAATTTGAGTGACTGGATTTGAACCCTTGGAACATGCAGGAAACCTCTTACACAGATCTTTGGATATGCAAATGCATCCTGTAAAACCTTCGATTCAGACCTTTTGAGTGAAATACGCTTTCATTGTAGGTGAAAAAGAACAACATGCCCTTATCTACCCTGAGCAAGGGAGATATGCTTCAAAAGACTTGAAGAACAGCAACTGTGCTAGTCTCTCATCCTTCCCCAAGGAGCTGGACTGATTGAATTAATTTGCAGAGAAACCTTAATATAAAACTTAATGATCTAGTTGGGTGTCTCAGCTGCAGACCTGGTATCTATCTCTCTCCAGTGGTCCTTGCTCCCACATGATACCCCGAGCTGGATCCAGACTAAAAAGAAAAAGGAAGGGAGAAAAACCTGGAGAGACAACACTCATGACCAGTGTTCCACTCATTAGCCATAGAATTGTGCAAACAGAACAAATCCACTCAACAAAGTGGATGCTGGGAAATTAATTTGTGTAAGTTTGTAGAAGATGGCTACTCATGTTTGCTGTGCATCATGCCCACTTGTGTAAGAAAGACCACTAATGAAGAACAATACAGCTACCCTGCCTCCTTGTGTAACCATTCTTAAAGGTACAGTATGTAAGAATTACTGACATCTAGTGGTAAAGATGGGTATTCGAGAAAAAAAAGTTTTCTTTCAAATGACTTCATATTCCAAGCACTGTTGTGAATGTATGGTGGCCGCTAGTGGCCAAAATTCTCCAAAACATAAAGGTGTTTTCGTGGATCCAGTGGTCTCAGGTGTAGCTATGACTGTACTATGAGTACTTTATTTTAGGTCTTTTAAGGCATTACTGATCCCAAACAGTCTCTAACTCCCATTAAACAAAGCTGGTACAGCAGTTTTAAAGTTCAGAGTTCTTACTTCACACTCATAGTTTTGTCCATTCAGGGACACCATAGTAAAAACGGTGGAACAAATATGGCAGCCTCCATATGTAGATATAAATGACTCATTCTAATGGTGTGTTCAGACCAAACGCTATTTGGGCGTCAAGGGCGTCAGGTTTACATGCAAAGTCAATCGCTGATGCGCGTCTAGGAGGCATCAAAAACCCTGAGGCGCGTTACCCGCGTCAGGTGCGGCGCGTCTAGGGGCGTTATGGGCATTTCCCGCATCGAGTTTTGAGATTTATAGCGTTCAACACTGATTACGCGTGTCAAGGGCAGCAGACACCGAAGCTGAAAAATCTTAACTTTGGCATCTTGACGCGGGGCGTCAACCAATCAGAGCGACTCAATGTCATTGCGCGGACACCAAGAAGAACCAGGGGAATCTCCTCACTCTCTAAAGACAGAGGAGGATAAACTGTGATCTGCGTCAGGTCCCGGTTTCTGAATGGCGGTTTGATAACCTGCTGTGTCGATGGGATGTACTGGGCTTTTAATGCCGTCCCGCATCAGGACAGCGGGACGTTAAACTGGGCCAGATCAGACAGCTGAAAGCGCCTCTCGTCAGCGTGCAGCTCCTGGAGTAAATGGTGTGACTCATCACATTCAGAACACCTGGAATTATCTGGTGAACCCAGACACGGAGCAGAGACGCCCTATAATGACGTCCTCTAGCTTTGTTAATCACATAAAGCTGAGCCACTTTCTCTACTGCATCTGCCTTGGTGCAAACAGGCAGGTGACAGGGGGAAAAAAAGGAGAGGCACCACCGATGCGCGTCGAGCGTGCCATGGCTGGACATCCCTCGACACGTGTTGGGGGCGTCAAGATGCTGGGAATCAAGCGTCTTACATTTTAGTGACACAGTGTCCAACTTTGGGCATCAGGTGCGTTTTTGACGCCCAAATCGCGTTTGGTCTGAACACACCGTATGAAAATAAACATATAACAGCTTTTGTAGTGCAGCGATTACACATCAATAGAAACACAATTTTGAATTATATATCACATGTTTCTGTAATTGACCTTTGATTTTTTACATACTGTACCTTTAAGTCATGTATGCTTAACCAAATATCTTCTAAATGTTACATAAACCTCATCAAGCCAGGGCCAGCTGGCTGAGGATGAGAGAGACAAATGAGAGGCACAGACAAATAGATTTATTTTGAGAAAGGGTCAACAAAAGACAAAATCCCATGGTCATACTAATCTGATTTTACAGCCTTGTCTGCTTTTAACCCACAGCAAACTATAGCCCACAGTTAATCTAGCTATGTTATTGCAGGTACTTTGTGTAGGACTGAAAATTATTCCCATCCCAGTGCCTTTTCACCTCTCAAATATAAATAAATTGAATTTTAATATATATAGAGAGGAAACATGCACACAAGTAGTGCTTCATTTGTCTTTGTTTTATTTTTTGTGACTTCAGCTTCACTGGAGAAAATGTCATAGAGGAGGGAGTTGCATGTGCCAATGGTTTTACACCACATTTAAATTTATGATGTTGCAAGTCATGGTCTGGACTTTAGCCTACGAGGTTGGCAAAAGTTTATTCTGACATTATGAAAAGCTTGCAACAGAAATGAAGCACTCCTCAAAGATCTGACTTTTGTTTAACCTTTTTACTGTATGTCCACATCCAGTGACGCAGACACCTACTAACATTGCCACGCTGTGTACAGCTGACATATTATGATTTTACAAACCTGAGTTTTTGTGTCTAACTGCACTTTTTACTTGTCACAGATGTAGAAATACACTTAGTCCCATGCAAATTTAAGTGTCAACATTTAAATTTATGTCTCTTTGTTTGCAAAGGGACTCACTGTGACCAAGTCAGTAATAATCTCAGGATGTGTCAAAAACAATAGTGTTGTTCAATAATGCAGACATGGTAACATAACAGATTTGTCTAATTAAATCTGCATAGAATATCATTATAAATTGGGAAGTGAATGTTTGGATAAATGTATAATTTTTGAGTATTTAAGAGTTACAATATTTTGTTTCCAGCATAATGTAAAATCCTTAATGTTGCTGCCATTGTTCTTCATCAGTGAAACACAAATCAGACTTGGAGTTTCTGTCAGTGTCTAAAAACTGGCCGGGGAAAAAGCATTGAAGAGGGCATGAATTTCTATGAAATATTACATGTCAGTGGAGATGATTTTTATTATGATGGAAAGTAAACAAATTTTTTAATGTTGCATCCTAATTATAACCCATGACTGATGCAAAATCATTTCAGAAATAATCAGGGTTAATTACATGAGTAGTACTGCCTGTGTGCTAATATTTTTATGTTAAAAAAAGGTATTTTTCTTTCTTTGTAACAACTGATGAAGCAACTTATTAGCTAAACCTAACTGCTTATAAAAGGCCAAATATATTTTGGACCATCACAGATCTAAATCCATGTTTATATCACAAACGTCCATCATAAATGGGCAGAAAGTTAAATGTTGCAATTTCACATCTCGCCAAATGAAAACCTTGTAGCAGAACCTAAAAGACTAAATAAAATGTGCCAACTTAATTCAAAGACACCACCAGCGCAGGCTAATTGTGCTTTCTAAGAGAAAGTTTGTCTCCTGCTGTTTGCTGTGAGCATCTTGTCTGCACTGTCTGAAAGACAGATTGTCAAAAAGTCATCAAAAGAATGATTTTCTCTAGATACTCCAAATGTTTTGTTTTTTTGGTGCCAAATTGTCAACAGAGGTTTGCCAAAAGTTTTATTCTCTGTTGGGAGTGCCCTCTTTGTGAAACTGACACCAGCATAGTGATGTTATATCCCCGGCTGGAGAAAAGGATTGGAGGACAGGGATTACAAAATCAAAAAGATTTCTTTTTTACATGCCAGTTTGAAGCAGTACAATGTTGTATTAAGGTCCAGTGTGATGAGTACATACAACATAACAAAGCCAGGAAAGAGGGGTAATATTCATGGGAAAAATACACATTTTTGGCTGAGTATGCTTTCATACTCTGAGAACAATATGGAAAAAAAAAAACACAAAAATGTGGAAAAATTGTGGATTTTAAAAAACTCCTGCCTAAAATCACTGTCATTTATCATGTAAACATTTGGACTTTAAATAGTTCAGATGCATGAAGGTTTCTCATCCATTCAACCCTAAATGCATGAGATGATGATGATTCATCCATCCTGTGTCCTTTAAAACTGCTCAATATTTCTTGTTATCATTATTATTACCTACAGTGACTCTAACACAGTGTCTTACAGAGATGAGTTGCCAAGTGGTCAAAAATATTTTTTCTTATAGTTCAACATTAGCATAATGAACTCTGTCTGATGACAGTAGCATTAGAAAGCTTTAAAAGCTTGCACATTTATATTTACAGCTTCTTCTGTAAAGGGTCTAGCAAATTTCGGCAATGAAAACAATTTGAATAAAATCTTAATATATTTTCAAAGACTATTTTTCTATACGTCTCATTAGTGGTATCCAAATTTACTGTAAACAGCAACAAATAAAAGTGATGACCTGTTTCCAATTTTTTGTGTTGTTTAAACTTTACTGACGTTTCGTAATGAGTTTATTATGGAAAAAAAAGTCTAGTTAGTGAAAACCCTGTCAATCACATTACAGCCTAAGGTTTAGCCACAAACCTTAGTAATTGTTAACATAGAAGTTACAAATATTAACTCAAAACTAGGTGCCATGTCTCAGTGGGTCAGTCCTGTAATCTTAATCTTAAGCATAGAGATTTCAATCTCCAGTATGGCTTGATCTAAAGACTCAGTTCAAATTGTATGTCATTAGGTTATTTTGTGTGGGGGATTGCAACATCTACAGAGCATACTGATGTTATAAATTCTCTCTTTTCCTCTGTGACAACAAATCAAAAACTATTCTTGATACATAAAAGTTAACATCTGGGTTAATTACAGCACCCATGTTGAAAACAGTTCAACATACATTCTACATTGTGCAAATATTTCAGAGACCACAAAGCATTTTTTTTATATGTGCACTCCAAGGTCAAATTATGGCGATGTTAGCACTAAACCTTTCCATACAGTAGGTCCATTATGATACACAAAACTCTTTTATTTATGCATTTTTTATCTTATTCAAATAAATTTAAAGTGAATTCCAGACAAAAGTTACGCCCACAAACGTAATAATTCCCGCAAACGTAATAAACCACAAATGTAATGAAAATATGCAGCTTTTAATGTAATAATCCTGCAAACGTAATACATTTCCCACAAATGTAATAGCCGCTCCCTACTACAAATGTAATAGCAATTTCTCACAAATGTAATAACTATTACGTTTGCAGTAATTTATTACGTTTGTGGAAAAAGTGCATAACTTCCCGCAAATCTAATAATGCAAGACATAATGGTGTTGTGTTTGTTGTTTGATTGTTGTTGCCTGTTGTTTCCTACTGACCCCCACCCCCACCCCCCCAAGCTTTTTCTTTCTTTATTCTTTTATCCTTTTCTCCTTTCTAAAATAGGAACCCCTGCAAAGCTTTGTGATTTTCATCTCTCTCTCTCTCTGTCTTGTGCCACTCTCTGTGGCAAATTTAATTGAATTAATAAATCTATAGATTTTTGCCTATTTAGATTGATAAGTGTTTTATGTACAAATGATCAGTCAATCCAGATTTCTTCATCATTTCTTTTTAGCAGACGGGAGTTTGAAATAAAATATCAGAATCCCAAAATGAACCGTAATATCTGTGTGCTCATGCTTCACCTGGAAGGAGGTGCCCTATTAAAAACATAAAATAAGAATATTGGCTAAAGGACGCACAAGCACAGCACCGCCCCAAAAGGGTCCAAATGAGGGCCCACCCCAGCCATAACATTGAGGTCACCCCGAAACGTCTAAAATGAGCAAAGTCTAGGATTGGGCGATATGTAAAAAATAGTTATAAGGCCTCTGACTTGCCACTGAAGAGTTCACTGCAGTTTCTAATAACTTAAGAGAAACACATTATTTATTATAACACAGTATTGCACGTTTTATGATAGAATTCGAGCTTTTCAGTTGCAAGACAGCCATTAATCAGTTCTTTGCTAGAAAAAATACACAGTTTTAATGCTTAATAGAAAGGTGTGACAGGATGAGTTTACCAGAAATATCTATATGATTTTCCTAAATAAACTGTCATGGTTTAATTTTTTTTTCTTTTGACAATTACAGGGGCATTTCAGTTAATGACAAGGAATACCACTGAAGCCTATTTTGCCTTAATCCACTTTAAAATTATTCAGTCGCCTAATGGACATCGGTTGAAATTAGCCTACATTTTACTGAGGATTGAATATATAAATCATATTGATTGGACATCTCTGAAAATAGTTACAACTCATCTCCTTGACAAGTAATCAGTTAAAGAAGCACCAAGGTGTGACACTTAAGCGACCTTGGTCTGTATATGGGCATGTCGCATCCACCCGACCTCTTCAGTAAGACCAGGGGGGGGGGGTCCCTATTTCTGCACCCGAAGAGATGGACACGGAATGTGAACAATGGACTGAACAGTTAAATCATATTTTTCTGGCTCTGATTGAACATCAACCTGGAAACTGATGAAGGTGTTGTGGCAAACTTTTGTGTGGTCCAGGCAGCTCAGTGAATGAACGTGAGTGAGAGGGTGTGCACGCGCGGAGGAGGTGCGCCTGTGGACGAGGCCAAAAGAGAAAAAGTGTGTGTGAAATGCATTTGGTAAAGAAAAAGAAACTGCCCGCAGGTAGAGAGAAGAACAGCGGGTGATAAATGTGCAGCATTAAAATAAAACCGCTTCTCTTCAGCATAATGTCCCCCCTCCCCCCGCGCGTGAAATCAGCTGATCACTGCAATTTTTACCACGGCTGAAGTGCTTGGTGACATCGCATCTGTGGAGCGATCTGATTCCCTCAGAACATCTGCTCTGAAACATCCTCATCTACCATCCTGCACCTACGCTGCAGCCACACACTCCTCTGTAGCTACAGATGTTGCAGCAGTTGTTCCACACAGAGACGTCATCACAAATGCCTTTCTCCTCTTCCTCCGTCTTCGCAAAACCCGCTCATACCTTTACGGACTGCTGCCACAAATTGCAACGTGAGCCGGTAACTTCCATATTTGTTTGCATTGGTTTCCATGGACACCGTTACCTGCGTGGTGTCATTTGCGTTCAACTGAGCATGCGTGTCACTTCAGAAGCCTAAGCTGTTCATATTGCAGTCAGTGGACAAGCCACATTTAGAAATGTAATGTGAACACCCACACAAAAAGATCGGGTCTGACAAAAAATCTGAATTGAGCATCAAGACCTGCAGATACACAGTTTCCTGTCAGCATGGATAAAATGTCACATCACATCAAATTGCGAGTTATGCCGTGCTCCTGCGGGTGTCTTTCGGGCAGATGATCACGTACACGTGATCACGTACACGTGCACATCTCCTGTTCTGCAGCAGAGGTATCGAAAGAGGGTCAGGTGCAGTCAGGCCACGAACGCGCCTACATTAGTGCCAAGAACATCTAGCTATGTTTATTTAAAAAAATTAAGAAAACTGAAAAACTGAATTTATTGATCATTTGTACACACAACACATCAGTCTAAATAAGCCAAATATGTGTGTGTGTGTGTGTGTGTGTGTGTGTGTGGGGGGGGGGGGGGGGGGGGGGGGAGACGACAGTAGGAAACAGGAAACAACTGGCAGCAACAATCAAACAACAACCACAACACCATTATTTCTTGCATCATTACATTTGCGGGAAGTTATGCACTTTCCCACAAACGTAATAAATTACTGCAAACTAATAGTTATTAAAGTTGTGGGAAATCGCTATTACGTTTGTAGTAGGGAGCGGCTATGACATTTGTGGGAAATGTATTATGTTTGCAGGATTATTACATTAAAAGCTGCATATTTTTTATTACGTTTGTGGTTTATTACGATGTGAAAATGAAACCATAAATCATTGCACAGACAAATGGTAACGATCAGTTAAAAAGAATGTCCTTGGGGACTTTGCAGGGTGAGCCACACTTAAATGTATCTGACAGTTGGGTTATTGAGCTGGGGATTGGATTTGTAAAGTGGCAGCTCTCATATGGATCTGTCTGACTGTCACTCTGGCAATAATGCATACATGCATTAATGTTTACCTGATAAAGCTTGTGTAGCATAAATGTAGTGCAGGTGTTGTTTACACTCGGCTTCAGCAGTGCCTCAACTCTGCTTCTAGGCTAAATAAAGGACAGTGTTACACCCACATAATGTGTGTCTAATGCTCAAGTCTCAAAGTTTCTATGCTTTCATAACATTCAACTTTTCCCCAGAACTAACCCAGCTAATTTTATGCGGTGGTGTTGCAGGTATTGATTCTCTACAGTCATTATGCACCGCAGTGCATTATGCAGATGACTCATAGAAGGACATACATCATAGATGCAACCAGTGGCTGAACTGTACTCTCTAAGTCGTGTCAAACAATGACATAAATAAATGTCATGAGAGGGAGGTGAGTGTGGGTGGGTTCAGTGTCCTGTGAGACAAAGCCAAACACATCACCATCTGGAAACATAAAGTCTGCTCCCAACAGTAAAGATTGAATGAGGACCTTTAGATGTGGTTGTGTTAGGGTAAGGTGCGCAGTCTTTATATTTTCTGATATGTGTATTGTGCATGTTTTTCTTTTCTAGCATACAGGGCAGATACAGTATGTGTGCTATTGGTACAACATTTGCCTGAACGCAGAACCCCTAACCCCTGAAACTGAGCATAATTTATGAATAAACACTCACAGATGGACAAATGTATTCAAACTGGATCATGGGAAATCAATTAAATCATAGAATAGATTCTTTATTGTAAACAAAGCTAAACGATTGCTATTTTACCTGTCAATGTTTCATTTAGATCCATTTTCTTCAGCTATTTATGAAACTTTCGGACTAAATTTGCATGACACTGTTAATTTTTATTTATTTATTTATTTATTTTTTTGCCAAAAGAAGATTGCCTCATCCCGTACAGTACTATCAGCAAGTCTGTGTAAAAATTGGTCTTGTTTACATGATCAACTTCATCTCCAGTGATTTACGGTACAACAGGTGGAGGCTGATGGAACTGTGGAAACAAACTTGGCTGATGCTATTTATGAAGTTCTAGGGTCAAAAAAAGATTTTAAAAAAGAAAAAATCCCAAACTGCTAAATGACAAACATTTTACTCATCTCCACTTTGTGAAAAATCGCCCTCTCTGAAAATAGTAGCATTCATGATACCTGTTCACCAATTTGCTCATTTCTGTGTCAGAATTTTTTTTGTATGTTTTTTAATTTGATCATTTATTTTGTATTTTGGTATCTACTCTGGACGTGAATCCTGTTTGACCCTGTGGCTGGGTTCCAATGTTAGATAGGCATTGAGGGGGTTCAAAGATGTTGGTGTTTCTGACTGACATTAAGGCACATTCTCTGTCTTATATAGTGTAAATAAAAAGACACCAAGTATCTTTAATAAGGGATAAAGCCTGCGGCTCTTACTGTGAGTCTGTTTGTGTGGTGGATTGATCATGTGATTGATTTTAGGTCACTAAAATGGATATCAAACTAAGCAGCATATCAAACTGATACGTGGCATGTTAAATACAACTGACTTCCACACCTTTGTTAATGCTTCTAGACCAGTGGTTTTCAAACTGAGGTAGCAGGATAATTGCAGGGGGTCATTAGATCATTGTACAAAACAAAATAAAAAAAAAAAACAACAAAAACAAAAAAAAAAGAAAAAAGAAAAAGGGAGCCCACATTTAATAAATGAATCTTGGGCTTTTAGGGCTATGAAAATTAATGCATTTGTGAAAAGATTTATCTGGGAAACTGACACACTGATTTTTTTATGCTGCATAAATAACTAAATCATACCATATTATGATACCAATCATACCATAACGCCAATGTGGCGTTATCTCAGTGAGAGAAGCTGATTTTGGACATGTAAGTGACTTGTTACAGTAGTGAAGCAAATCCATCAAAAAACATTTATTCTCTGTACTTATGACATATCTAGTTGTTTTCATGCCTAAAGATTTATTTATTCATTTATTTTTATCATTGGGTGTCCAGAAACAAATTTATAACAGGTGTTATATTAAAAATCCCAATTTGGCCCTATAGGTCTGTGGGAAAAACTGAATTTTGGGTGCTTTTTTTTTCACAGCCTTTAACCTAATCCACCAAAATCTACTTTATCTTCCTTAATTATGTAGATTCTGACAGTTTACAAGCCTAACATTAAGAGGATGGCAACAAGATGACTCAGTATATACATATCACACAATTTAACACCAGTTTAACACTCAGTCGTCATGGGGTGGGGGCCGTATACTGTACACCAACAAATATTATCTTGGAGATCGCGGCTCAAAAAGTTTGAAAACAGCTGTTTTAAACAACCTGTTTCACTTTCTTTTTTTCTTTTTTTTATCACTCATGATCTTCATAGCTCTACAGTCCACACTTACAATTAGGTTTTAAAAAGAGTAATACTTCCTTGAAGCAGCTGAAGTTGAAAGGAAATTCAAGCATGATTTCATAAGACCCAGTATGCATGAGTTTTAATTCCGAATAAAAGTTCATTTCACTTTAAGAGGACCATGTAAAATCCGTAAGGAACCATCTTTTGTGTACCAAGACATAAAAGGACGCAAATACGTCACGCCCGACCCCTGTCCAATCAGAACCCTTCCTAACCCCCGGATCTAAAGTGAAACTAGATAAACATGTTTTCCATGTAAACCTTAATTCGGAATGATTATTTCCATGTAAACACAAAGGAGAATAATTTAATTCTGAATAATTTAATTTTGAATAATTACTTCCGATTAAAAAAACATCATGTAACCTTGGGTCATTGTTTATACCTGTGGATTTGTTTTACAACTGTGTTCACAGGTAGAGTTGAAGTAAGATAAACTCTGAGGTGATCGCTCTTTTAGTTATGGGTCACTCAGAGAACTTTGAACATCTAAAAAAAAAGCCTGATCTGTTTTCATAAATGCTCTGTAAAGGCTACAGTATACTTCTCCGACTGCGTAACCACGGAGACCCCTCCAGCCTTCATAGTTCTCTGTCATGGTGCCGGATACGCAGTGCAATTTCCTGCCCAATCAGTAGGGGTCACTACGCAAGACTGGCTTAATCTTATGATGCCAATGGTTGTACCTCGGTGGTTATTTTGCTTCTGGTTACAGTGAGCAATGGCGTCCAGGAAAGAGAGACTTGTTGTTGCTGCAGCTGAATAAAATTGAAACAGATACTTTTGATGCAAAAATGGAGACGATAGAGAGATTTTGGTATTTCCGCACTTCTTTGGCCAAACGTTCTTCGGTTGGACTCACATCGCTTCTTCGTAGGCTAGCTGGTTTAAAAATGCAGCTGCCTGTGTTTACATTGTGATAGACCAATCACAGCCCTTGCTGTCTCCATTGTCCCTTGATCAAGTGACGGACACTTAAAAAATAATTTGTGCAGTTGGAGGCGACGGAGTGTCTCTCTGACAGGCTCTCCATCATTGTATCATACGTAGAGCACTTTACGGACGATTGTAAATTAACCTTTACAGTTCAGTCTAAATGTGTGAATAAAGAATAAACGAATATTGCAGGAGTGCTAACTGCTGCTAATAGCGATGAAACAGAGTTCCCTGCTGCTTGACAGACAGCTGGTTGAACTGATCAACCATTTTCAGAGTGATTCTTATAGAATAAGGAAGGAGGCTGCTGCCTCCCTGCTCCCTGCATTTCACCAGCTGGATCATTGTGCGCACTGAGTAGGCATTAAGGACTTGATTTGGAGGCTTTGGAATTGACTGTTAGTGCAACTCATCAAAGGGAAAGTGGACGGGGGACATCAGGTCCCGTCCGTTACTGAAGTGTTGGACCCGTGACAAAAATGTTCCTGCGTATTCTGGTAACACCGCCTGTTCCAAGTTGCACTGCAGAACACCTGTTTTCAGGTGTAAACAAGATTAAATCCACTTGCAGAGCCACGATGCTCACTGAACAGCATCTCCTGCTCATCTTTGATAAAGAGCACACCTAATATCATTTTCTGGCTACGCTAGTGTTGCATACGTGCATACACAACTAAACGTCTGTACAATGTGAACCCCATACAAGCCAATGTGACAGCTCAATGATGCTTTCAAACTATAGACTAATCCGACTAGCGTTTTGTGTGTTGCGCCCTCTTGCGGCGCCGCCATTGCAACGGTGGCGAGTCCCAATTACTTCCTATCTGTTAGCATGGAAAGCAGTGTGAATATCTGGATGTACAACGTTGGACAGTCGTCTAAGGTCATGATAACCTACAGGTATGTTATCCGGAGATCTCTAAAGTATTGACATTTATTTATTGATTTTTTTTTTTTTGTACATCGGAGCATCAACCTTAACTATTATTCATCTCCGGAAACTGGCTTTAATAGCAAGCCAGGCTGGAATAACATGGAAATCTTGTGATTACTTAAAAGAAAGATTTAAAAAATTAAACTCCTTCAAAGGTCGTTACTTTTCTATTTTGTCACATATTTGGCTTTTGGTATTGTTTAAGGACTGCAGCTACAGACCACGTAGTCTTCACATGTCCTGCAGATGAAACTAAAGGCTGCAGGACACCGTCTTCCTGATCCGTTTGTGTTTCTGACTGAACTGTTTTTATTTTCTGATCATAATATTGTCCTGATCAGAGCAAATAACGTTATATTTCACAATATCTCCCAGATTAGTCATTAACACTCAGCAACACCACAGCCCTCTCTGTTAGCATTAGCTAGCATAATGACATTATGCGTGCATAATTTTTGGGAGCATAGATACGTGAAATAAAGTGTCAGATTAATGAATATTCACCATAATTTACCGTGTTTTTGTTGTTGGGGATTAAATCCAGTGTTTTCTCCACCGTGGCAGCAAGTTATTCCTCCTCTGCTCTGTGTGTCCGATATTCCTCCCCGATACGAACACACTGACAGTGGACTGAGCAGCGGCGTCCACTTTTGTCAGACAGAAGAAATCTTCATGAAATAAATGTCTGTGATCTTCTTATTCACTTATTACCACAATTAAAGTTTTCCGCTGTTCCAACAACCAGGAATGTGACAGTCCTTCCAGATTTCCTCCATGTTGTTAAGAAAAGTCAGATTCTCATCTGTTCTCATAACGCATGTACAGAAAGGCCACCGTTGCAATGGCGGACGGTCAGAATTTCAGTTTGAAACTAAAGAAAACAACAACAATTCAAATCACAGGCACTTAAACACATGTCAAAAACAAGAAAACCAGGGCTTAAAAGAGTTAAAACTTATCACAATGCTGATCATATCTAATGACACAACCAAAAGCCTGCAAAAATGACTCTGCTACTCAGTGATGGTTTTATTCAAATAACCTCACAGCTCATCTTCTGTTGGGATCTATCCTTTCTTCTTATTTCCACCAGCCCTTTATCTGTCCTTCCTCCCTCCCCTCATCTCTTACCCCTCACACCCTCCTTGTATGCAAAAACAGCCCCATTACACTAATTGGCAGAGAAAGTTTGAATATTTAACATGGACTGTCATCACTGCACGGCAGCTGAGTGTATGCTTTCACAGGCAAACGTGCAAATAGAAATCACACACAAACACACGCACACGCACTACAGGTAGACAAAGGTCATGTAATTTACACACTGTGCTTGTCATATTAGCCAAATGAAGCAGGACTGAGTTATGGGGTTGCTGACAGTATTAGCAGTTCAACAGAGAGTTAGGAGGGCAGTGTGAGGCGAGGGTGACCACTTATCTGAATGACTTATGTGGTCATTATTCATCGGGGCATCTGTAAAGGAGATGTAATATCTTTATGCGTCATCTGTATTTATTAACATAATGGTGGTCTTTGATGAGATTTTACCTTGAAGAAATTACATAAAACTGACAAACAGCCTCTGTTTGACCTATTTTACACTACCAGTCAAACCATTGGACACACTTACCCTTTGGGTTTGATAGAAAAATGTATCCAAACGTTTGACTGGTAGTGTCTAATGCAGGGTTGGTGCTTAGCTAAGCACTTTGGAATTAGAAAAATGAAAAAGATGGTTAGATTCTAATAAACTCTCAATAAATTTGGAGAAGACTAAATTTATGCTGTTTGGGACTCATGCAGAGACGACTGGGATAAAAATTGTGATAGATGGAGTTAATGTGGAAAGAGTGAATGTACAGATCTGGGCATGAAAAAGTTCCCCTTTCAGCCGACTGCCAGCCACTTACCAGCCACTTACCAGCGACTTGTCTGCCAATTCAATCGCACAGAGAAACGCCTGTGTGCCCAGGGAAACGATTTCAGAGCATAAATGAATCCCCGCAACAAGGATGTTTCTACACGCCAAGTTTGGACACCGTAAGTGATGGCTTATTTGCGGGACAAGCCGTTCAGCCAGTGATAGTGCAGTAATGGTGCACTATTAGTGCACCACTTCTGGCAGAAAAAGGAGGAACTTTTTCATGCCCAGATCTGTAAGTAAGTCAAATTTTTGGGAGTGATTATAAGATCTGCTGGAAACAATGTATTCAACATGTACAAGCCAAATTAATCAGAAGTATTGCTGTACTCAACAAAGCTAAACAGTTCTTGAATACCAAAGCTTTTATACTGTTTTTTTTATTAATTTTTTTTTGCCTTATTTGAATTACTGTGTGGAAAGTTGGGGCAATACTTGCAAATCTTCACTCTGTGACCCATCAGAACAGACCCATCAGAATTGCTCACAAGATAGGATTCAATGAACATACAAATGAATTATTCAGAAACTTTCGTTTATTGAAATTCCCTGATCTAGTAGAATTTCAAACTGCCCAGTTAATGTACAAAGCCAGAAACAGTTAGCTACCAGTCAACATACAGAAACTTTTTTCTGACAGAGTGAGGGGGTATGATTTTAGGGGAAACCTTAAAGGGGAAGTTTGGTTTTATTTCAATTTGGACCTATTTTCTAGCATGAAATATGTTCATTTACTCACCCAGAAAGTTTTGGTGCAACTTGAATTCCTTCAGGAGATATTTAGATCCACTCGAGATCAGTGTAAGTGATGGAGCAACCACGAGCAGCCTCTAAATATGGCATTATCTGCCACAAACTCCTTCATTTCACCAATGTTTTGTTAAGAAACATTAGTCGGATCCCCCCCCCCCCCCCCCCCCCGTGAGGTCGAAGCAGCTTTTTTGTGGTGATTCGTCCTTATTTACAGACGTTTTTTCTGTGGCGACTCTGATGACGTCACTATTATGCAACACAACAACAAGTAAATGTTTGTAAAGAAGGATGAATCACCACAAAAAAGCCGCTTCCGCTCACAGGGGGATCCGACTAATGTTTCGTAACAAGATGAGCTAGAAAATAGGTCCAGATTGAAAAAAAACAAACTTCCCCTTTAATTTCAGAGTTTTGAGTGTGCGAAAAACAATGAAAAGAATATGTACCTCGGTCCACGATGTGAGGGTTTGGAATAAGCTCAGCCAGGACCTCAAGCAAAGCTCAAGCACGGAACTGTTTAAGAAAAAGCTCAAACTGCTAATATTGAATAAGTACCGGGAATATACATGAGGAAAAGGTGAAATTGTCTTGAGAGGTAGCATAAATATGAGTATTTGCTTTAAGCCTGTTCCATTTTTCGTGAGAAACAAGAACTTTCTTCTCGTTTTTAAGTCGATGAGAACAAATAGAAGCCTTTTTATTTTTGTGGTCCTAGTTTGGGAGTTCTTTCAACTTGTTCTCGACCCATCAGCCCGGCAGAATTTCTCGTGGGGCTCTGAGAAGTATTGTGCGATTGGTTCAAAGCGGGCATGGTTAACAGGAAAAAGTGAGAAAAGGAAAAGTTGGCACTTCAGCATTTCTGCTGATGCAAGGTTAAACTACTAGTATTTATATAGACCTGGTATGAAAATATATGCATGATATATACCGTATTTTCCCTACTCCCTGGTCCAGTGCGACTTACATATGTTTTTTTCCTCTTCATGGCACGTTTTTTGACTGATGCGACTTATATTCCGGAGTGACTTATCGTGCACAACCTCGCCCTGGCACAGATTAAGCTTCTCATTCAGTATGAAATAACCAGGTCAACTGCACATTGCACATAAAAGCATGAATACCCCCCTTCCCCCTTGATCCCCCCGTTGCAGAAAAAGCTTCTTGAGGAGTATGAATTGACTTGACCAAAATGCAAGAACAAAGTTCTTGAGAAGGTAACAAGCTTTAGAAAACATATTTTCAAATGTAACCATGATGCAGTGAAGCATCCAATCAGAATGATCGGTTGGAATTATAGTTGTTTATAGTGCTGTACCAAGTTGAATGAGTGTGTCGACAGAACTGGGCACAGAGGGCACATTAAGAGCATATGCACAGGTGTGTGGCAGTATGCAGAGAACAATAATGAAGAAGATGATTAAAACTGAGGGAAAGTTATATCATCATACATCAACTCAGATGGGAGCAAACACAGAAATGAATTTGTCAGGAGTAAGTTTTCACTAAAGCATAGATCTGTTACAACAAAAGGTGTAACATACTGTATTCTCATCGCCAAAGAGAAGTGGAAAATACTGGGACCTTCATAAAATCTGTGGTTACCTGGAGGCAGTAAATATGAAGATATATGAGAACAGGGCAGACCTTCGTCTTTCTTGCAATCCTTGTTAGCTAATAAACTGTCAGGCACTTTGGGGCGTGTCCACACACACCCACGGCTCAACCCTGCCAAATGTGTGTCTGTATTTCTGTGTATATTTTATATCTAAGGTTCTACCAAAGGGGCACAGTCCTCAATAATGAATCACTGCTTCCCTCTCACTTGTTTTCTTTTTCATCAGCTCTCTCCTGTCATCTTTCCCTCATCCATCACTCACTGCCTCCTTCTCTGTCACAGTGGCTGTTCTTGTTTTGTTGTCTGACACATCCTCATTTGAATAAGCAGAGACATTCAGACAAGATCTGATTTTATTGATTAATTTATTCTTGTTTTGTTATCCAAAGCTGTTGTGTATCAGTTTGAATGTTTTCTAATTAGCTCTATGGTGATCAGGAAGGAGAAGCTGGGGATAAACTGTATGCTAAGGAGTTGAATGGCATGAAGAAAATCTGACAGTAAGTGCAAAGTGAGCCACAATCAAATCCTTATAAATAAATCTAAAATACATAGCTCACTGAGAGCTAAATGAGAGAGAGAGAGAGAGAGAGAGAGAGAGAGAGAGATTACATAAACAAAAACCTTGACTAAACCTCATATCCTGCCTTGTTCTGATGTTTTCCACCAGGGTCACTAAAGTGGAAAACAGATGAGCAGGATTGGGGATTAGTGTTGATCCATGCAAATTAAAAGATCATAGTGGCAACCTCGCAAGGCCGTGTGAGTAGGATGCCCTTTGCTTCAATCTGCATGGTTTTGTATGTGTGTTTATTACATACGTCTGTCTGTGTGCTTGTAACCAGCCCCCTGCACACCCCCTGTCATGATGTGTCTTTTTACTCTGCTGTGTGCATTTGTGCACATTCACAGAGATTATGCTTCCCTTAATCTTCACAGGGTGAGCAAAGCGATGTGCATTAATGTAGTTTTTTTTTTTTTTTTTAGAACTCTTGGCTGTCACCAATCTAGTGCCATCTCGGAGATCTGTACAGTATATGATGTCTTTTAGACAGCAGGATTATCTGAAAACTCCTTATGACAGCTAAGTTGCAGCCAACCAATTGTTCACTAGCATGCTTACAAAGCCTCTGTTATAAATACTGAAAATGGACAAAAACAGGTATAATCTGCCACTATCTGTCTAAAAATTTTAAATTAATTTCAAAAGATTTCCTCAGTGCTAAATTGTCTTTGAACTTGACTTTGAAGATCCCAGCATCTACAAAGTATCATATTATCAAATCATTCTGAGAATCAAGAAGAATCTTTGTGCTCAAGGACACGTCCAAATGTCCAAACTGGATGCATGTGATTCGAGCTCCTGTGAGAGTCACTGCATAAAGAAATATTTTCCAGAAATCACTGTCTGTAAACGCATTTCCCTAAAATGAAGGTTCAAATTCATGCAAAAAAGAAGCCCTATGTGAACGTAATTTAGAAACGCAACCATTTTCTCTGGACGAAAGCTGGGAATGAGGCAAAGTGGAAAACTTTTCTGTATTAAAATCAATAAATATTTAAAATTCTTTATGGAAAGCAAGGACATTTTGTCTTGTATGCTGAAAAGGAGAATGGGGTTGCATGTGTGCCCATGAGATGGGCAGCTTAAACATCTGTGGAGGTTTTAGACCAACCTCTGCTCCCATCCAGAGAATGTCTTGCTCATGGAGGGCCTTGTATATTTCAGTAAAGCAATGCTAAACATCTTCCAGCATCCACCGCAACTGTGTGGCTTTGCAGGGGAAGAGTCCAGGTGCTGACTGGCCTGTCACTGGTCCAGACCCTTCACCAACATTTGGCACTCCATAATATGAAAAATCCAGCAACAAAAGTCCAGAACGGTTGAAGAAGGATCCTGCATCAGACTAGAATGGGACAACATTCCTCTCTCAAAACTCCAGCAACTGGTCTGACCAACTCCCAGACATCACAGACAGTTGTAAAAAGAGGAGGGGATGCTACCCAATGGTAAACATCACCCACTCCAACTTTTTGAGATGTTTAGCTGCTGCCAAATTTTTTATGTGCTAATGTTTTCCATGAAATAGACAAATGTTTCAGTTTCAACATCTGATATGTTGCTTGTACTTCAATGGGTAAAAATTATGTATATATTATTTCTTCATGTTATTTACATTTTAAACACAGTCCCAACTTTTTTGGAATTGGGGATGACCACATCTGAACTGGGTTAAGTTAAAAGCAGATTAGCAATTAGAATATGCCCCCCCCCCCCACAAAAAAGAAGAAAAGATAAAGCACCCTTAAAGGCGTCACAGAAGGTGTTTCTTTCAACAATTTTTGCAATATACAAGAAAATTGGGTTCACTACCCCATAGGCTATGATTAATTAAAAGCTTTAAACATATGATTATTATTATACATCAGCTGTGCTAGTAATGGGGATGAAAAAAAATCCACCAATCATCTCTGCATTTCTTAACTTTTTCATTTGTTCTACTGGCTCGTCAGTCACTTTTACTACCATAGTAAGAATGGGTAATAGGCGAGACTGATCAATGAGAGTGATTGATTGGCGAGAGTAATGCTGCGACCCGGAAGCTGCGCACACTCGTCTGATGTTTACAGCAGGGAGCTAACAATCATTCTGCTAGCAGTTAGCGACATTCAGACAACGACATTCCGATTACTTGCATTTGTGACATGATGGTAGAATCTGTACCTGCTGTCTGATAAACACCAGAGCGGCTCGTGCACGTTATTCTGTGGCCGGAGGAGGGAGCTGTGAATCTAGCAGGTTGGTCTTGCGCATGCCCATTATTCAAAAACTCGCTAACAGTCTCTGCTTTCTGAAATGCCGAAACATCTTCTACAACGCCTTTAAAACACAAATCTTAAGTCATTTGAAAGATTAAGAAAAAGCACGATACTGAGATACTGAGACAAAGCCAAAAAGGAAAACTAGATAAGGTCTAATGAAACCATGATGAATTAAAGGTTGAATATGGAACATTTTTATTAAAAGCTATATTTTTAAAAAAATAATACCTCCACAGGTCGTTTGGGGGTGGGGAGTGTACAGAATGGAAGTACAACATTTCCTAGAAAAAATATATTTACCCTAAAAATAATTAAAATAATTTTTTGGGGGTTCAATAATCGCATTATATTTACGTCTGTAAGCCAATACATGCCGCCATTGCGGGTTGCCAAATACGATCTCTGTGTGGCATTAGTATTTTGGGCACAGTTAGGCTGGCACAGGGGGAAAAAAGTGGATACGGCGAGTGAAGCAGCTGCTTCAGAGTCCTGGAGATATTGTTATCTGTTTCTGAGGAGGAGTGACCTGAGAAGAGCAAAACCTGGAGTAAATTTAGTTGAAGACTTCACTAAATGGACCCACATAAACGTTATCCACAGCGTCAAAACACGGAAATGGCGACTTTTCTCCTGGATCGGTAAGCTAGCTTGTTTGCTAACATGGTTTACGTTAGCTGTCAGTTATAAACTCCTCTGCGTTACTTGTTGGACATGCTGCAGACTGTTGGTCACTTGCGTATCGGCAGCGAGCCTGGCATCCCAGCGGCTGAAGTTGTTTTTCTGCCGTTGCAACTACAACCTAGACACACTTTGTGTCGCTGTTCTGTCCGTATTCCATATTCAACCTTTAAGGTAGAGATAAGATAAAGAACAGAAATGCTAAATCTAAAATTAAACATAAGAAAATGATTAAAACAATGAAAATAGATGTTAAGAAATTAATTAAAAGATGTCAAAAGTCCTTAAAAAGGGGCCCTAAAAGCAAAAACAGTTTCATCTGTTGATTCAGACCTTGAATTTTAAGTTGCCTGATGTTCCAGTCTCATGTGGACTCCACATTACTAAAACTTAGGCCCAGACATGGATGTGCATTAAAATCAATCAAACAAATCTTAGAAAGGCTTCTAAAGATGATCAGAGGATCGTGATACTGTGGCCTTGACTTGGTTTAAGAGAAGAGGGAGATGAAACCAAGCATGTTAAAAAAAAAGCTTTTCATTAGTTTGCTAAAAGAAACCAAATAGACATATTTCCTAAAATGTTGAAATAATTCTCTAAAATGAATGTCATCTACATCCAGCTGGTCAGTTTCTGATACTCAGTGTTTTAAGAATTGCCGCTTTGATATAACTGACAAAGAAGATAAAACACAATGCCCCCTTTTACTCTCCAGAGACTAACTGTATCTAATTGTGGCTTTGAAGTCAGTCCAGGGATGTTCAAAGGAACGAGAAGGACAAAGATGCACAGCTGATGAAACAAACTGTACAGAACTCTGTGTGTGTTGTGGTGATTTAAGGATATGCTCTCAGTACTACTTCCTGGAACATCCTGTAACCTCATTACCACGCTGTCATTACATACTCATTTGGACCAATCAGATATCTCTAATCGAATCACTTCGCATAAATTATGAAAGAAGTCTGTGATTACTGCAAACAAAAAGCTAAGCTAGCTAATTAGAGCTGGGATGTACCACATGCTGTCTGCTTGTGCACTTGCACATTGTTGGGGATTCACTTCTATATTTGCACACAGATCAATTGTGGATATTTTAGGTTTTTCCCCTCTTCAACCTGATTTTTGGGTTATGATTTTGATGTGAGTTTGAACAAGTTTCTCTTTACAGTTTGACACCATGTGCACCCTTTACACACCTCCCTGTACTTAAGTAGCTTCTGTGAAGTGAGAATAGTGGGTAAAATAGCAGAGTCAACTTGACCCATCTCAAGGAAAAAAAAGTCAAGTTGTGCAAGTTGCTTTATCTTGGCTTTAATTTTTCCAACTCAGTGTGTGTGTTCTCATTTCTGTTTTGTATGTTAGTGTGAGGCAGCACACCTTCTTTGCCATGACTAATTTAGATTACTTTTCCCCTCTAGGTAGAGAATAATTCCAATTGTATACAATCTGAAACTCCTAATGTGTCATTTGACAGTATGGAAACTGTTTTACAGTGAGAGCAGATGGTAGTGAGATTGCATAGCATTATTATCTAAATTTAAGGAATTTTATCAAAAGTTGCAGCTCATGGAGCTTTCATTGCTTTCATGGGATGTTTTTTATATGAAAAGAAAGAAAAAAGGAGGCATTGTGATGTTTTTTTTAGTCTTTTATAAGTATTTTTCCCCATAGACCATTATAAAGGGACATAGCCTGACATACTGTCTGTGTGTTGGGCTCAACCAAACCTTTCTAGGTCACCCACGGTTAGTTTAAAATGGGGCTGTTGGGCTTTTAATTCGGAACACATTACCTCCACCTCAATCCGGGATTCACGATAGTGGCTGCCTGTCAATTTTAGAATTGGTTTTAAGATTTTACTTTTTTAAAAATTGTTAGATGGATTGGCACCAACTTATCAGACCTGCTTCAATGATACCCTCCATCAAGGGGACTGAGATCTGCCAATCAGCTCTTCCCAGTCAGGTTAAAATTCAGACTCAAAAACCAGACTCAATATTGGGATCCAAACTGTGGAATGAGCTCCCCTTCCTGATCAAATTGGTCCCCACTCTTGAAACTTTAAAGTGATAACACGTGAAGCCATAAACACATAAAAAACTGATGTGGAAACCAAGCAGCAAACTCTGGCGGAGAAAAGTGAAGCCAAACCAGAAGTGCGAAAAATTGCAGTTCACCCCACTAGGGCAGTGTTTCTCAGCGTTTTTTGAGCCAGTTCCCCCCTTGTCCATTGTCCAAGTCCCTGACCGCCCCACCTTTAAAATATAGGCTGCGTCTTCCCTGCTTATCAGGCCTAATGTTGATTTTTCTGTCACATTATAAAGCCCTGCAATAAAAAACTGTCATTTAATTATGAACTACACATCCAATCAAATCAATCAAATCAAATCAAAGATACTTTATTGATCCCCGAGTGGAAATTCATAACCTGGTAACCTGAGAAAGACATGTAAAGTTTGAATGCACCTTTTCCATAAGACACGACCATACCAGATCACAGAGGGGGGAGTGGGTAGTCTAGTGGTAGAGTCGCAGGCCTTGGCGCGGAGGACCCGGGCTTGAGTCCCCGACACGACATTCAGGTGAACTCCTGAGCAAGGTCCTTAATCCCCACCAACCGCTCCCTGGGTCCCCTAAGCAGCAGCCCACTGCTCTCTGGCACTACTGTGCAGAGATGGGTAAAATGCAGAGCCCTAATTTCCCCTTGGGGATCTAAACAGTATATCAATAGGTCCCACATGTGATTAATGGGTTTCGCATGTTACCATCAAAATATTTCAAAACCACATATTTACCACATTCAAAAATGTGTTTCACATGTGCAAATCCACATGGGGTCTAATGTGAAACACCTGGTTTACTGCAAGGGAGAATGGTTGTCAATAATCATTATAGTCCAGTATAAAGCTCAGTATAAAGGCCCATTAATGCTTGACGCAGAGGACAGATACACAGACGTACGGACAGTTTCGTCTGTCATCTGTGTTGGTTTTGTACGTAATTTGGTGCATTTTCGATGGGCTTGTTGGTCCGTCACTCGACGCAGAAGTCGAAGCAATACCACTGGAAACCGCGGGGTCAGTGTTGAGCTGTGTAGCTGATATGCAGGAACAAACCAGACAAGAAGAACAGGAACTAGACGAAAACAACACAAAATCGCCGATGCTAAATAGCCCAATAAAAGCATCTGAGAAAGAAGATGCCAAACAAACAGAGAAGAGCATCTGTAGACATGGCTGGAGCTTTTGAGGGGAGGCTGTGCGAGTGTGTCCGAAAACACACTCATATCTACGTTACTGACACCAAGTGGTGTAGACTCACATCAAAACAGGGAAATTAGCTATGAACTCGCATGGCCACCTCGTGGACAAACTGATATATGAACCATCGAAACGCAGAAGATGCATGGAAGTATGAAAACGGCAACGCAGGGAAACACATGAAATGGATGTCGCCATTTACGTAAGGGAGCATAAATGGGCCTCAACACAAAATACTCAAAGTAGTCAATTACTTCCTAACATGGACGAAAGTGTTTTTCACACAGCATGCAGCTATGTGAAGTACAAAAAAGTACAACATCATTGTGCCAAAATGATTCATGTCTTTAGAATTCAAATCTCCTCGCTGTCTTCTTTCAGAGTAAGCACTATAATAAGATAGTACAAGACATTTATTTCACTGATTGCTTGATTGCTTCATAACTTGCCCATCCCAAGAAAAGCCAATGATTCATAAATCTTAAGCAGATTAAAGGCTTACAATCTTTCCACTTCTCTACACAATCTTCACCCATACTGTTTTGTCTTCTGCTTCTTTTTGTGGCAAGGTCTGCAACGGAGGGATATCCCTGTGGCTAAGTAGCCAGGGCGCATGATCAATCTGAGGCATAATGACAGTGTCACATTTTCATATGAAAAAAGCTCAGGCATACTGTAGACCAAGGCCGGTCATGCCTGTGTGCTATAAAGCATGCAGAGTTTAAACAGTTTAACATTAAACATTCCCCCCTGCCTGTTTGACATCTGACTTCTTCAAACTTGTTCTATTCATCTTCGTGTCCTCAGCTGAAACAACAATCGTAATAGTGTTTGTGTGTGAGAATGAGCGTGCCTTGTGTGTGTGTGTGTATGTGCCTGTGCCTTTATCCCCAAGCTGACAGAAAAACAGATGGGATGTTATTTATGTTTTGATGATTTTTTAACCTTTGCTGGTTAAATGAGTGAGAAGAAGATATTTTTTGTTGGGAAACAGTTGGCTTTAAGCAGCAAGTATGTTACTAATGTGACTGATGTTTTCAAGGGCATTGATCTCCCCAAAGGAAGGCAAGCAGTGATCAGCCTGCAGTGGTAAGTTACAGAGTTGTCTGAAATACTGACATATTAAAGCTTTTTTTTTTCTGGACATAAAGGTAGTATAGTCATCGGATGGAGGCTAACTATTACTCAGATCTCTTTCCGCAAATCTGAAATCTGTTCCCACCCATGCAGATTTTGTCTTTTACCTTTAACATAACTGTATATGGTATTTGCCTTCATCAAAATCTGCTGTTTGCTGCTAGCCAGATCAGCTCCTCGAGAACGCTCATATTGTTTTTATAGGCCCAGTTTACAGCCTTGTTTTTGTGTTGAATGTTTTATATTGCTTTATACAGTATCTAATCATGTGCAGGACATCTTTTTGTATGCAAACCGTCCGTTTTGTTTGTGTGCTTTATCACTTGGTGAGTGAATAATGGGTCATTTTACAGTTTGTCTTTTTTTCTTAGACTAATGATCAGTCTCCAATCTGCACTTTCAACTCTTGCACTTTATACAATACTTGCATGTTACATGCATTGTTGTGACCTTCTAATAAACAATCAAAAGCAAATTAGCTGATAGGGTAAGAATGTTGCACATTTCCATTTTTGCTTATGTTCAATAAGTGCTATTTTGCACTTTAAAAAAAAAAGATAAATACAAAAACAGAGAATCACAATTTTAAATCTGCAAGCTGCATTCATTACCATTTGGTTTTTAGGAGAAGGACATATACTGTGTAACAAGGACTTGGAAAATACAGTATTAATGGAGCATAGATAATTAAGTTGAGAGTTAAATTCACCGTATACTCTACATTCACTCGGCTATATCCAGGTGTGACTTCCTGCAGAATTATAAATACAGTTTGACACAACCACAAAAATTGTGACTGATATACTTAGTCTGTTACATTAAATATTGATCCCTGCTTCCCCTGAACATATTTGTGTACAGTATACAGTATAATAGACTAAAATCTGGCTAGCTGCAAATGAAATGACCATTATTTACCTGAACAACCACTACAGCTTCACTTAACTGTTTCTACTTAGTCCATTTTAATCAGTTGAAGGGCTGAAAACTGCCTCATCCAAAACCCTTTCTTCCTCCCAGCATTGATATATTTCCAGTAAAAGAGTAAAATTTGTTTTTGAATAACAGACAACATTTGTTCAATTTCTTCAGGGAATGAACTCGTGCCTTTTTGTCCTGTTCTCTTTACATCCATTTAAGTTCTTGTTAATACTTATATTAATCAGAAATTAATTGTAGTTGTTTTTATTATTGTGTTTACATTAAAATGGAATGTGATGCCAGTGTCCCAGTTTGTCAATATATGGTGTCCCACTTTACCGATAGTGCCTGGAAGTTTTGGCTTTAGGTCAGTGTATTTTTGGTGAAGGGTCATCCATGCAGTGTTTGATATTCCTTTATTATTTCTTCTACATAGTATAGTAGCGATCTTAAAGTATTTAGAATGGTATCATATGATGGGCTAAGATATTTGGTTCATAATCAGAAATTACGTTGAAGTTACATTTTCAGAAAGTGTCCCAGTTTACCCATATTCACTATACACACCAGCACACTGATAGAAATAATAGTGTAAGTCACTAGTGTTGTCTTTGTGCAGAAGTGTGACCAAAGCTTATAACTCCAGTAACATTAATTACATAATGAGAAAAACCAAGAAGCCCCCCAAAAGAACTTAAATCTTGAAAGTCACAATTAATGCACAATATGTCCTACATTTTAGCAAACTTCTGTATAAATGTTACAGCATGAGCACACGCACGAACACGCACACACACACCGCACACACACACACACACACACAGGTACATGTTTTTCATTATTTGGCCTTTTGAGTGTGTTGGTTTGTTCAGCTCTCTGAGCTGGTGTGCCCTTTGTCTCCTACCCTGGAGTGACGTTTATTTTTGGGGTGAGGTATGACGGTTCTTTCCCATAGGACACTCACTCTGTCAAAACAAATCACTCTCTGTGCATGTGTGTGTGGGTGCAGGTATGTGTTGGACTGCTTTGTTTTTCTATGCAGCCGTGTATATTAATGGTTAAAGTAGAGTGAAGTGTTTGTGTCTGCACACTTTAAAGTGAGTAGTGAAACAAAGTTGTTCAATATGGTTCTGACTTTGTACTACAACATTGCTGAAGTATTTTAAAGATTCAAATCCCCAGCTGTAACCTTTTTACTGTAGACTTTTAACAGCCAAAGCATGCAGGCTGCAGCTACAGTCAACCAGAATTCCATAGTCATACATTTTTACTGGAGATGTGAATGACTCAAAAGTAACAGAGGTCTGAAACAACTTTGCATCAGTTTTACTGCCTACAATGGAAATGATAATAATCTTAATAAACAAACTGGTGAATAGACACGGGAGCAATGAAAGACTGGTCATAGCCAGATCTAATCCAGCTGTGATAAACAGCTAGTCTCCACATATGCAGTATTTTTGCCATCAAAGCTGAAATAAATCAACTCCCTTAAGAGCTGAGCTCTTAGAAAAATAACCACCTTACTCTGCAGCTCTACTGCATTGTTTACCACCAAATGCTTTTTCGCTTGCAGGTACAGAGTGTTGTCCAGAGAGTTTTGAATGACCCCTAGATTAAACAAGTATAAATAGAATCCTAGGTACTGACTATTCAAAGGAATTTCGGAAGATAAACCTGAAAAACTAATGAAAAATTATGCAGCTGTGTATATTAATATATACACAGCTATACACCATATATTAATGGCTAAAGCAGAGAGAAGTGTTTGTCTCCAGACTTGAAAGTGTGAGTGTGTCTTTAGGCCCTTTTTCACTAGCAGCATGTCCCAAAGAAGCAAAATTTTCTTTACCATATTCTTCACTGCATCTGAAGAATAAAAACAAGAGCCAAAGATGAAATAGCTTAACAGACATAAAACAATATATTTACACCAATAAGGTAATCCTCAGAGAAATTTTACTGGTAATGGTATCTGAAAGCGATGGCATAAAGTTTAATAAGAACACCAGATTTAATAAGATTTGAAAGGGATGCATTAGTAGCCTGGTACACCAGCCTGACCAATGCCATGTGTGAGATACACGGCAAGTCAGTCTGGGCTCCTGTCACTATGCCTCCGACATATCATGTGCCCTGGCTACTTGGTCACAGGGATATCCCTTTGGGTGACTGTCACCTGGGACTCCAATCCTGCCCGGGCTCTCATTGCGTACCTTGCCACACGTGCGCGCAACATTGGCGTCACTTCCACTTCCAGAGGAAAATTGCTAATGAGCTGTTGACACTCTGCAGAAGCAGAGTCCTGGAAAATGGCATATGTTGTGGGATTTCGGCTTAAAACTTCATAATCACAGTTTAAAGACCACTGAGAAGGTTTTAGTAACTAAAAGAAGGATTGGAGAGGGTCTTTAACAAAATACAGCTGGGATCAGAAGCTTGGCCACCCCAGGTCAAAATTTGTATAAATATGAAAAAGAAAGCCAAGGGAGGCTAAAAACTGTCTCGCACATACCAACATGGTTTGAGCCAACTGGCTGAAACCGTCAATCACTGGCAGCAAAAACAATTGTTGAAGTGTAGTAGAAATCCAACTGAAAGTATATATACTGTATGTGGCAGTTGATGGTCCTGTCACTATGCCTCCGACTGATCATGCGCCCTGGCTACTTGGCCACAGGGATGTCCCTTTGGCTGAATGGTCAGTGTGCATGCTTTTCACCTGGGAGTCTGGGGATCTAATCCCGCCCAGGCCCTCCGTTGCGTACCTTGCCACACACACATATACTGTATATATATAAATATATACACATGTGCATATTTATATGACCTTGTTTGTGTTTATGTCTTCTAAGTAGTTTAAAAGAGAGCACTAAAAGTGACCATTGTGATGCACAGTTCCAGTTTAACAAAACAATAATTGATGAAGTGCTGTATTTTTAAAAAAATTATTATTCAAACAAAAAAAAGTGTTATGAACCACTGCTGTGGTGGACTTGTGCAGACTAGGATTTAGACCAAGATTTGGGGTCTATCCACATCATCAGCTTTTACGTTGCTCTGACGTGAACAGTGCCTAAAGGTGAATTGATTTTGTGCACTCATGACCATGATCAGGGAGTAGTTACATAGATCTGCATGTCCGTTTGTGCGCTAATGAGTCATTCTAAAGCCTGGCTATCAATCAATTATTGTTGCTTTTATTGGCAACAGCCAATAGAGGAGGAAGTACTTATTTTCCTTTTTAGCCCCCCCCCCCCCCCTCTTTTTTTTTCCCTATTTCATTCTTTTCCCCCCAATTTCAGTTCAATCACCATTTATTTTCACCCACGCTCTTGAATGTTCAATCTCCTTTTCTGTTTGTCATTCCGTCTCCTTTTTCTACTTTCTCTCCAGTATTCTTGCACTGAGCCTTACTCGCCATGAGATCTGAAAAAAAGGTTTTCATGCAATGAAGTCGTTTCAGAAATGATTTTTCTGTGCTTTACTTGCAAGAATGAATTTACCCTGAATGTCTGAGTTGCAGTGAAGATATTTAAGTTTAACAGGATCCTCTGAAATGTTGGTATGGGAGCAATTTCATGTAGTTTTAATCAACTTCAGCCACTGCCGCGCAGTTTCATATAGTTGTAACATTGCAGAAGATGAAGGTCATAGAGTCACCCATTCTCTCTGTTTTTCTTAAACTCTACATATGCACAGATTCTGATTATGTTGTATTCAAAATGTATTTCATGCTTATGTTTTCTGGTCTTTAAGGCATCTAACTCGTTTTAGCTTCTTCTTTTTTGTTATCTTACCTTTTTTTTTGGCCTCACAGCCTCCTTTTCTGCTCCCACTGCTTCTCTCTCATCTTTTCTCCACTACGATTCTCTCTGAGGAAACTGGAGTGACTCTCCTGTTGCCCCTCTCTCGCCCCCCTCCTCTCCATCATGCCCTTGTGACTGATGCAAGAATTCTGCCTGCAGCACCAGATTACATTTGTACAGATGGCTGGGAACACACTCACACACAGGTTTGCATTAATACAGCTGGCTGGATGCACTGTAGGTGCTGCAGTTATTTATAGAAAATAGGGCAGTGACTCTGGTTGTTATTAAGTTGGAGAAATGTGTGTGTGAACATCTTCAAGCCACTTTTTTCCTGCAGATGTAAGAGATGGGTTAGCAAATGCCATTACCTAGGAGCTGCCATGTTTGCTTGCACATGCGTCCAGGAATGCAATCGGCACAGCTTTCATTTGGAGTATTTACTGTACTTGATTCTCACTGATTGTGAACCTGATTGTCCCTTACTGGGCTTGACTCAGCAAGGGACAGAGGATAGAAATGAGCATAGGCTCTAATCCTGCAATTCTGTATATTCTGTAAAAAAAAAAAAAAAAAAGAAAGAAAAAGAAAAAGAAAAAAAAGAAAAAGATATGATTAGGTTTACAACTGAGGTAAAAATGAAGATAATTAAGCTTGGTAAGTACATTATGGCAAGTGTTCTCTGCTTTGTGGAGCAAAATAAAAGAAAACATTGAAATCATGAATGTTTTAAAAACAGCCTTCAAGACAGTTGTGTTTAATCATTTATAAAGACTGGGTAGAAGTAGGAGGCTGCCCATGCAATAAACAATATACAGTTGTGCTTGAAAGTTTACATACCCTCCAATTAAAAAAAGACTAATTGACGTTAGTAATTCAAATTACACGAAACTGACAAAAGAAATAATAAAAATTTACCAAATTATAATTTGGCAAAATAAAATATTGATTTAAAATTTTTGTTAAAAAAAAAAAAAAACAAACAGAACTGTCCAGATAAATTATATACAATATATATATATATATATATATATATATATATATATATATATATATATATAGTTGACCTAAATTATTCATTATTCATACCCTCCATTTACAGAAAAGGCTAAATTCACAATAGTAATTAAAATAACAAGAAACTAATGAAATACTAAAATACCTTTCAACAGGTGCATAAGTCTTACTGAACATTACAGAAAACACCTGATTGCACTGATTGCCTCAAAGGGTTTCTCAACAAAATTTTAGTTCAGAGCCCCATCATGTTGTTTGTTTTTTTATTTTTTTTTTTTTGGTTCTAATATTTCTGTTCAGCCACAATACAAAATCAATACCATGATCTTCATGAAAATGTTTTTATATATTATTACTTTTGTCAATTTCAACTTATTTGGTACTGATTTTTTTCTGCCTTTAATAGAAGGGTGTGTAAACTTTTAAGCACAACTGTCACCATATCTTCTCTTTTCACCCTTCCACAGGTCAGGTGGCCATGTGACAGAGTCAATTCCTACTTTCTGTGTCTTTAAGGGTTAATGTGACATAAATTTCATCATCTGTTCAACTGCCAAAGCCTACTGTATGAAGTTAGCTCAAGTTTATGCACATACAGTAGTTTGTATGCCAGGGTGTGTGTGTGTACTTGTCCTTACATTGTGAGGACCATTTTGCGCTTTTAACCAGCAAAGTGAGGACATTTTTGCAAAGTAAGGACATTTTGCCTGGTCCTCACTAAAAAAGTAAAAGAAAAACCCATTTTGAGGGTCACGATTAGGTTTTAGAGTTTAGGTTACAATTGTGTGCGTGTGTGTGTGTGTTTGTGTGTGAAAAGAAGAAGATATTTGCTTTATGAAGAAGAAATTATTTCATTCTCAAGAAATCGTCTGCTTATCATGCAGGTTTATTCTATTTTGTGGATGTTTAGATACATAAGTGTTTCATGTTTTACTGTACCCAATACAGCAGTGTGCGGATGCAAAAGTTTAGGTATGAAGCAAACAGTCACACTGGATGACTGTTATCAGAACAAGCCAACAAGTGTAGACAGGTCTCATTGATTCTGATTGGGGTATGCATGTATGACACTGTGTGTGTTGCTACAATCTAAGATGTATGTGAATGTGTATTTTGATTGTATCAAATGTGACTGACTTTCTAATCACAGGGCTGCAGTTACTAAGATGGGGGGGAATAAGTCTAAGCAACACACAAAGAATTACACCACTGGTTTCTGATTTAACAGTAATTGGTCTGGAGAAAAAAAAAAGAAGGTGATGATGAGGATTTATGAAAGTGTGGAAAGTGTTATGTTGTTGCTGCTGTTGTTTCCCTATTTGTTGCTGATTTACGACAATCACATATTAAATAAAAATTTGTTTTATTTAATCTTTATTTAATCTATTAAAGGGACTAGAGGCAGGAATTTAAAAAACAAACAAACATGCATGTCCAGTTTTTTCATACTAATGGGTGATGAAGCGCTAAATACCAAAAAGAACGTTTCCACCCACGTTTCTCTCCGTTGCCTTAAACAAGCTGTGTGCTGCAAAATGCGCTGCAATTTGGTGTCCGAATTTCCCGCGCTGCCCTGCAGACGTGACGTCAAATGACGCTACATCCGCAGTTTTGATACAGGAAGAAGACGGTCGTGTTAAATTCAAACACTGAAAGCGATAGTTATGGATTCTTCTGCCGTCAGCAAACATCCAGATCAACTGAAAGACACTAAAAAGGGTAACTTTTTAGTGTAACAGCCGTTACCTGTTTCCAGGTAACGGCTTGTGAGGTATGTGGCGGAGTGATATTGGCCAAAAAATAGTCCAAATTTAAATCAAAGTCTGACATGAGGCTGGGATGTTTTTGAAATTCCTGAAATAGTATAACAAAACACAAGCATACTTTTTCCAGCTTAAAAACCTTTGGAGAACGGGGCCCCCATACAGCTCCAGAACTACTTTTTCTCCGGTACGTTACCGGCCGTTTCTCAGAGCAGAAGCCTCGGTGACAGTAGAGACACTGTTGCATCAGAGCTACAGACGGTGAATGTTTCGGACAACTTTATGTCCAAAAACCTGAACTATCCCTTTAGTCTTGCCTCAAGTCCCTTTAAGGGAATATTTACCACTTCCTACGAGCCATGCTTTTTTTAGTTTATTCATTTAACAAAACTAAGTAAAACATTGCCAACTGCTGTAAAACATATGAGTCTGAAATCAGGATTGAAACATAAACAAGTCTGAGTTACTGACAATCATAAATAAAGGCAGTTGTGTTTGGAATCCAGTTCTTTCATCCACTGCAGGACCATGCTTCATATGCCTGTAAACAAGCATGAAGTTTAAACTGAAGCAGGAAAACTTCTCAGCATTCCCTTTCCAAACTGCTACTGTATGTCCCAACAAATATCATCTTGTTCCTTTATGGGATCCAGTACTGTATCCACAAGAAAAAGACAAGAGGAAGGTGCCAACTGAAACCAAACATTTACAGTCTTGCTTGAAGCAACAGAAAGTGGGACTATAAAGGCTAAAAAAAAAAAAAAACCCAAAACAAAACAACAACAAAAAAACATGGACATGCTATCATCTTCAGTTGTCTTTTTCCTTGCACAACCTGCATATTTCCAGTTGACTGGCATATGGATTTCAGGCAGTATATCAAAGCTAAAGGTCTGGAAAGCAAGAGAAAGAAGATAAAACTATCACCACGCTTACCAGTAGCTTCCTTTCTTTACAAATGAATTGAATGCCTCACTTTTTTACTCCTGTGGCCAACCTTCGCAACTTTTGTAAGTTTTGGAAAAAATGGTGCGTTTATTCCTTGATGATTCTTTGGTTTTACCTGACCATCCAATCCAATGTCCTCTGCAATGGTGACAGTGTAGGTTCTCCAGATCATGACAAAATGACATCACCACCTTGTAAAGAAATGTTTGAGCTGATAATGTTGGATCTGGATCTGAATTAATCCTGAGAGGACCAAGATGTGTTTCACATTAACCAATCTTCAAAAATGGTGATCTTCTCAAAGCCAAGTCATAAACAAGGATGACACGTTATATACATTATTTGTTCAGCGTATGAGAAACACGATACAGAAACAACAGTTTGACTTATCTTTTTTTAAAAATATGTAGCATTATGATAAACAGAAGAAACGACTCACTTTAATGAAAAACTGTAACAGTACAGAAGATAATACTGTTCAATTTGACATGTTACAACGCAATTTTTATGCAACTTTAAAATAAATATTGATTTAAAAGATATGCCAACAATAGTCTGAATTTAGCATATCTTCTACTCTAAAAAAAATGTTATGCTCATCCTTTGTACTGTAAGCAGGCTGAGCCCGATCTGATCTCCTCACATCAGGTTGTTCTTAGTCTGATGCTTACAGGATTCTTGTCTCCAGCCCACATCTGAAAAGGAAAAAAAAAAGAAGAGATATATCTACTTTTTTTCTATAGTCTCGTGTCTAGCTTGGCAGTAAACCTGAGGCAGCTAAAAATTTCTCTCTGAGGAAAGCCTGTGTGACTCCAGTCTGACCCTGCTGCCTCCTCTTCTCTCCTCCACTCCTTCCCTGCTAGAAAGAGAATGATTTCAGATGACGACGAGGCATACTAATTCTCTCCAGCTGGAAACATCTCTGTGTTAACAGCTTACATATTTCCCTGTGTGTGCTTCTGAATATATATAAAAGCGGTGGACTTTCTTCTCTGACATTCTGTCGATAGTGCAGTGGCAGGGTCGTGTGTGAGGACACAGAAATAGGCAATTCATCTGCCTGTTCGCCTGTCAGGAAAAAAAGCAACCAATGACTTCCTTTTGTAGCGAGAGGAAAAAATACTGCTGTTTTGGATTACTAAATAAATAAAACCAACTTCTATTTACATAAGTTTTAAACCTGATATTTAATTGAAAATAGCAAAAAAAAAAAAAAAAAAAAAAAAAAAAAAAATCAAATGTTGAAACTCTTTTTCTCTTTCAAATGTATGCCAATTTTAAATCGATTACTACTTTCACCTTTCTAAAAAGAAAGTCTTATAAGTAAATGTGGTGTTATAAACTATCATTCCCTACAAGGGCAAACAGTATAGAACAAGAACAATGCTGAATGTCTAAAATTTTCTGGTCCACATGTGCGACCACATTAAAAAGTCCAAAAGCCATTCTGTGGTGGAAACTGCTGCAAGGCTTCAGGAAATCTGTTCAAAACCATTGTCACTGACAATGGATCAATGCTGCACCCATAAATGCAAACGCTCTGGAGGGTGGGGGGGGGCAGGGGCAGGGGCGGGGGCACGGGCAGGGGTGGGGGAACCAACGCAACTCTAGAACATGCTGAGCAGGACCTGGGAAATGCCACCATCTCTGGGTGTATGCAGTCTAAGATTTAAGAAGGAGATTGAGGTGAAGTGGTGAAATCTAATTTGGAAATGTTGGATGTGCAGTCCTCCAAACTAAAGAAGTTTGGGGCTTTTCATGCTGTCATCAGTGAACAGTTTCAAAGTCCACCATTAAGTCTAGCATGGGGATGCATTTATTTAGCACCAGCCTGATTAACACCATGTACAGTATCTTGCCGTGTATCTCTCATATATGGCATTAGTCAGGCTGGTGCAAGTGTATCTATCTGCGGCTTGCAACCCAGTGGGCGTGTCCTATAGTGGGCGTGTTGCATTGTGGGTGGGTCTGGTTAGGTTTAGGGGAAGGGTATGGGGTAGGGCTAGATTTTACCGTGCTATCATTGGCCTGGGGGGCGTGTCGTTGAGTAATGTCACTCTACAACACGCCCCTGTCTTGCGAGCCGCAGATAGACCCTTCTCGGCTGGTGTACCAGGCTAGCATTTATTCAGATAACATGGCTAACTTGCTCATCTGTGACTTTGTCTTATTTAATTTCTAAAAGAGTTTCTTTTTTGCAGTGGTTTTCTTTGTGTCTGTTTATATCTGATTTAGACATTTTTGTTGTATAGCAGTACAAAATGAACAGCTTGAATTCATATTTATTTACAACTTAAGGTAAATCAATGGTGCCAGTTGCTCTTCATGTGTTTATTTTGAGCTCAGACGTTAGTGGAAAAGCTGAGGTAAGTATTCTCCAATTTCTACAAGGCATTTAACCTTTTATTTGAACTACAGCTCCCGATGAAGACTAATCATCTCCTCCTGAGTGTGCAGGTGAGAAGGCTCCAGATTATGGGCTGGGATTAAAAAACATGATGCTAAAAAAAAAAAAAAAAAAGGTTTAATTTGCAGATTGACACAAGCTTCTATAAGCACTTCTGAGGAGGAAAAGAAGGAATTGATCTGGACATAAAAAGAAAAAAAAGTACACAATGGTCAAGTACAGGTACTTGTCCTCAACTAAAATAGATGAAGTACTCAATAGAGAAATGAGGAAGGAGTGAAAGTAAAAGAGGTGACAAATGAACAGACAGCATGGAAGAAAGAAGGAAAGTATTCACACTTAAGTCTGAGGTCAAAAGCGAGGGTTGGGGCTCCACCGTGAACAGTGTAGAGTCAGATACGATGACTGAAATTGGATTATAAATCAATAATGTGAGGGAAGTCTTTGGGACTCTGACGTTTTATGGATTGTTACAACAAAATGTATTCCAATTCAGTTCCTCAAGCTGGTCAATACTCTTGTTTATGCAACTTAATAACCCCTCTCCCAGTTTTATAAACAATACTATGTTTAATGTGACAGACACAAGAATAGTTGTCCAGTAAGCTTTGAAGTGGGAACAAGGCCAAAACATATGCTTACTGGTGACAGACAAGATGTTTTATTGTCTTTTGCAGTAGAGATGAAACCACGACATAAGAAGATTATTAACAACTAATGATATTGTCCAGCTGCAGGATAGACATGTAAACAGATCAAATGAAAGATCAATCGGAGAAACATGTTGTACATGTGCAACACAACATTCTGAAGTTGCTCAATACCCTTTAGACTGGACTCTGCAATGACTGGAATACTGAATATCAAAAATTGGTTGCAGCATACTGATTATATCAATTTTTTCTGTTTTATTTTGATTTAAAACAGAGTGCATTTGCCAGGTGTTTGGGTATAACCCGAACGAGTTGTCACAGTGAACAGTTTGACCTTTTCTGACGGCTTCCTAAATGCTTCAAAACAGCTACTGGCCAAAAAATGGATGAACAATCTGCCTATTATAGTCAATTTCAGAAAAAGAGTAAAAACATCTTTTCCACAAAGGATGGTCTTCATTATTGTTCTTTGCTCTTCTTCTTTTGGTCTTTTTTATTCAGAAAAGCACCCATTTTTGAGGCTGGTGAGTGCCTGTGAACTTAAATGAATGGCGTTACCTCACAAGTCAGGGAATACAAAGATCACTGATACAGAACAAAACTTTACACAATGTTTCTTGTAATTATACAGTTGCTATTCTGTAAATAGCAGTTTCTGAGGTTTTAAACACAAGCCTGATATGCTAATAGGAAGCAAAAAAAAATTTACAGGAGGAAATAAAAACAAAAATAAATATTTTTAATAAAATGAATTTATGAGGAAATGTGAATCCAAGTCTAAGTTTTTGTGAAGCTGTAAAATATTTTTGGTCTATGGTAAAACTTTTAAAATCACATATAGCTGAAGAGCTAATATGCATAAAAGATACAGGATATCATTGATGCAGAATACTTACAGATGATCAGTATCACAAGCTGAATTAATTTAGTATTTGTGCATGTATACAGTGTGTAGCAGGTGTTTTTCTGGGATCTTCCCTCAGCAGAACAGATGAGCTAAAGATAGAGGGAGCAGATTCTTCAGAGACAAACTTATTTTTAACTCTGTAAAGAAACCTGACAGCACTTGACTGGACTTGTTCTGAATAAAAAAGCAGCTTCGATGTCAGTGAACTTTTCTTTCTCTTCAGCACTTTTCAAAGGCAAGCGTGCATGTGTGTGTGCGTGTGAGGCAGGTGAATGTCAGGATGAGACAGTGGTTATACGGATGTGAGTGTATCTCTCTGTCTCTGTGGAGCTTCGGCCTTCATTTGGAAGTTCTCCCAGTACGAAGGATCTTCCTCTGTCAGAGGTGACGATGAGGCGATGAGTTCACTGAACGACAGCTGCGTAAATGTGGTGGGTGGAGGAAGGGATGGAGGCTGGGAGGAAGAGAGAGGAAGAGGTGATCACAGAGTGACAGTGTTGTCTTTTATAGAGCTGCAGCCTATAATTCCTTTAAAATATTTATTTAGCCAGCAAAAAAATGAACATTAAATCTGGCAATTTTTTTTATGTTTTGTTTTTATTTAATATGATATTTAAAATGTCAAAGAAAGGCTACTGTTAGAAAAAAAACAAAACAAACTGCCACGCCATCTCCCTGGAGGCAGTTGCCATGGCAACAGATCATGTCAGAAGTGTGGTTACAAGCGCTGACTAGATTGTCAGCTTCTTGCAGTGACCCCTAGTGATCAAATAAATCTACTTACAAAAGTAGATGTTGAACACATCCGATTTTTAATTTTAACAACAAAAAAATAAATAAATAAAAAATCTATATATCCATATACACTGTATATATCCATATATCCATCTATCTATCTATCCATCTATCTATCTATATCTATAAATATATATATACATACACACACATAGATACATATACACAGACTACCGTTCAAAAGTTTGGGGTCACTTAAATGGGAAAGTCTACCTTGATAATTTCACAATATTTACAATATTTATTCAAATGAGAAGGAAACAAACAAACAAACAAAAAACCTAAATTATAATTTAGTGAAATAAATATTGTTTTTGAGTTGTGGTTGAAAAGAATCATTTAAAGAGACAAACAAACAAAAAACCTGCTAATGAACAGAGGACCAAAATACCTGTCAACGGGTGCAGAAGTGCTATCGAACATCACAGAAACCACTTGAATGCAGTGATTACCTCAAAGTGTTCTTCAACAATATTTCTATTTAGAAGCTCCATCATACTTGTTTTATTCTTCGTTTGTTTCTATTATTTCTGTTGAAAAACAATCAAAAATCATTGCCATGATTTTCGATTTTTTTTAATCTAATATTTTGTCAAGTTTGGGATCACAGCCCTGTTGGATTTAATAGGAAAGGGATCCTAAACTTTTCAAACTTTTATATATATATATATATATATATATATATATATATATATATATATATATATATATATATATATATATATATATATATAAAATCTTGCATCTGTACTTAATACTTGGTGGGGGCCCCTTTAATGACTGCCTTAACCTGGGGTGGCATGGATGCTACCAGGTTGTGGCATATCTCAGGTGTTATGGAAGACCAGCATGCTTCCATCACAGTCTTGAGCTCTTCTTTATTGTTTGGTCTCTTCCTGTTTAGCTTTTTCTTGACAATGCCCCACAGATTTTCAATAGGGTTCAGGTCAGGTGAGTTTGTGGCCCAATCAAGCATGGTGATCCCATGGTTGTTGAACCAGGATTTTGTACTTTTGGCAGTGTGGGCAGGTGCCAAGTCCTGCTGGAAGATGAAGTCTGCATCCCCATACAGCTGGTCCACTGAAGCAAGCATGAAGTGCTCCAAAATGTCCTGGTAGACGGCTGCATTTATGCTGGACTTGATGAAGCAGAGAGGACCATCACCAGCAGCTGACATAGATCCCCATGTCATCACAGACTGGGAAACTTAACACTGGACTTCATGCATCTACTGTCTAGAGTCTCTCCAGCCTTCGTCTCTTGCTCTCATCAGAAACTAGGACTTTTGACCACTGGGCAACAGACCAGTCCTTCTTTTCTCTAGCCCAGCTAAGGTGCTTCTGGCGTTGGCGTGAAGCCCATGTCCAGCATCTGCCTGTGTGTTGTTTCTCTTGAAGCAGTAACTCCAGCCTCAGTCCATTCCTTATGAAGTTCCCACACACTTTTGAATGGCCCTATCCTGACTATCTTCTCCAGGCTGCTGTCAGCCCTCTGGCTTGTACACCGTTTTCTTCCTCACATCTTCCTTCCACTTAACTGTCCATTAACTCATCGACTGCCAGACCTTTTCCGAGCAGAGTACTCCATATTGCCAGGATTTTTAAGCATTTTCAATGATTTTTGGAGTCACAGAATATTGTGTACTATGCCTATGCAAATACTGAATGTACCAAAGCAAAGCTTAGACTCTCTTCTTTTATCAGAAAAAAAACATTTGTTTCAAGCTTTTTCCATTCTTTAGTAATCTGCAGTAGAACATAGGTTTGTTACAGCAAAGATGCCTGCTTTTGACCAAAAAGCTGAGAAAACAAGCTTTAAATGCTGCAATGCACTTAAAGTGGAAAAGTGTCTTTGTTACCATTATTTTTTTTTTTTTTACTGTAGTGACATCGTCATCATCTGAAAAGCTGTTTACTTCTATAAACAACCAATACAACACTGAGAAAAGAGTTTTGGTGGCAAAATAATTATTTACTAGCTAAATAAGCCACAACAAGTCTGTTTCACAGCATAACATTTGACAGAAACGTCTCGTTCTATCCGTCACTGCCTCTTTCTACTCTGCCAGTTCTGCAAGCACTCTATTCTCTCTCCAAAATACTGCAAAGGTTTTAGGCACCATCCATATTCCCCTCAATTCCAACCAGTTTCCCAGTCCTTACTGGTGAAAAGCATTCCCACAGCATGATGCTGCCACTACCATGCTTCACTTTGAGGGAAGAAATTCTTCATGAAATGTGTTTGTGGAACATATGATTTTCCTGATGGCAAAAACATTCAGTTTTAGTCTCATCTGAGCACAGTACCTTTTTTCTACTTGTTTGTTGGAGCCACAGAGAAATGTAAACATGCTTTCTTGATTTATTTATTTTTTGCAGCCTCTTCTCCATAACGTTCAGCTTTGTGGACTGTTGAGTTTAAAGTGACCTTGTGGAAAGACACTCATCAATTACCTTTGGCCTCTTTGTTAGCTGTCTAACTAATGCCATTCTTAGTTGGCCTGGGAGTTTTGGTGGGTCTGCTGTTTCCTGGCAGGTTTGACATGGAGCCAAATTTTTTCTACTGTCAGAAACAATGTTCTTTTTCAGGTGATAATGCAAGAACAAAACATCATTAATTCTTATTCAATGCACTTTAACTGAAATTACATACTGTGACTCATGCTGACCGGTAATTTATGAAATGAAGGCAGTGCATTGTGTGGTCTTCGTATTGGAGGTTTAAGTGCATAATGGTGACTACATATTAGAGTTGTTTTAATAATGACAGGCACAAAGTTAGAAGTAGAGAAGTTGGACAATGTTAATCCAGCTGGAAGCTGACTTCTCTGGCTGCTGGCATGTCCAACTAAAAGGATGATGTTGGTTTGCCTGTAACCCCTAAATGTTTCTCAAAGAAATCTCCATTCTTGGTTATAAACAAAGACAAAAATCTTCTTTCACTTTAAAGACAAAATCCAAATTTTCTAAATTAGTGAATCTATATAAACCAAAAAGAATGTGACGTGTCCTTACCGCAAACCCTGGTTTGTCTGATGGTCCAAGTGCTACTGCAATGTGATGGTCATCATCCAGAAGGCTCTCCTTTATAGTCACACACGGACAAAAACACATGTATCAGCAGCACCTGCACTGTACAGCCCATTTCTGCATGACCTGTAAGTGTGAGTGAGTATGACTGTCTCTCAGTGTTAGCTCTGGGATTGACTGTACAAGGCGTCCTCCGCCTCTCTTCCCTGGCTGTCTAAAGAATAAGCAGGAGATGCTGAGAGATGGATGGATGCTTCTGTCTATAAACTGTCAGAGAAAATACCCATCATAATCTTCCAGAGCCTGAGGTGACATCCCCAAATGTCAATGAAAAACATGAAACTTCCCATTACAGAAGATGCGGCAACCCCTAAAATACTGTATTTACAGTGAGTATGGAAAGTATTCAGACCCCTTCAAACGTTTCACTCTTTGTTTCATTGCAGCCATTTGCCAAAACGAAAAAAAGTTCATTCTATTTCTCAATAATGTACACTCAGCACCCCATCTTGACAGAAAAAAAACAGAAATGCAGAAATGTTTGCAAATTTATTATAAAAGAAAAACTGTAATATTATATGTATTCAATATATAAGTATTCAGACCCTTTGCTCAGTACTGAGTAGAAGCACCCTTTTGAGCTAGTACAGCCATGAATCTTCTTGGGAATGATGCAACAAGTTTTAAACACCTGGATTTGGGGATCTTCTGCTATTCTTCCTAAAAGATCCTCTTCAGTTCTGTCAGGTTGGATGGTGAATGTTGGTGGACAGCCATTTTCAGGTCACTCCAGAGATGTTCAATTGGGTTTAAGTCAGAGCTCTGACTGGGCCAGTCAAGAATGGTCACCGAGTTGTTCTGAAGCCACTCCTTTTTTATTTTAGCTGTGTGTTTAGGGTCATTGTCTTGTTGGAAGGTGAACCTTTGGCCCAATCTGAGGTCCTGAGCGCTCTGGAAGAGGTTTTCTTCCAGGATCTCTCTGTACTCGGCTGCATTAATCTTTCCTTCAATTGCAACCTGGAGCTCAGCCACAGTGATCTTTGGCTTCTTCTTTACCTCTCTCACCAAGGCTATAGTCCCATGATTGTTCAGTTTGGCTTGACAGCGGGGTCTAGGAAGAGTTCTGGTCGTCCCAACATTCTTCCATTTAAGGACTATGGAGGCCACGGTGCTCTTAGGAACTTTAAGTGCTACAAAAATTCTTTTGGAACCTTGTCCAGATCTGTGCCTCACCACAATTCTGTCTCTGAGCTCCTTGGGCAGTTCCTTTGACCTCATTTGCTCTGACATGCACTGTGAGCTTTAAGGTCTTATATAGACAGGTGTGTGTCTTTCCTGATCAAGTTCAATCAACTTAATTAAACACAGCTGGACTCCAATGAAGGAGTAGAACCATCTCAAGGAAGATCAGAAGAAATGGACAGCATATGAGTTAAATATGAGTGTCAGTGCAAAGGGTCTGAATACTTATGACCATGTGATATTTCAGTTTTTCTGTTTTAATAAATTTGCTAAACTTTCTGCATCTGTTTTTTTTTTTTTTTTTTTTTTTTTTTGTCAAGATGGGTGTTAAGTGTACGTTAGTGAGAAATTAAATGAACTTTTTTGATTTTGACAAATGGCTGCAATGAAACAAAGAGTGAAAAGTTTAGAGGCGTCTGAATACTTTCTGTACCCACTGTACATTTAGGTAGTTAAGAGGGAGTGTCATGAAAAATTGACCTTTTTTGAGCTTTTTATTATGTTATAATGTCATTCATAAAGCATGCCCTGGGGATTACTTTGACTCATTCACGCATATTTCAGAAATCCCTGACTCTCCTGTGGAAACCAACATGGCTGCCAGAACGGCTGCTACCACAGAGCAACTCCAATACCACGAAGCTCCTCCCCCTTCCTTGCTCAGCTCCACCCCACTAGGGCATGAGAGTGTTGTCATATTTCTTTAGGTTGTTCTTTATGTATGCTGTATTTTCATAACTACTGAAGGTAACAGTTATTTGGTTGTGCCACAAAGGGGAATTATGTGTCTAATAATGACATGAAACCCCCTCAGATCAGCAAGCGCCAGCTGTTTTACTTTAAATTTTATTTCAGCAAATGGTGAAATCTCAAAATAGTGTCTCATCAATACTTTGACCAATCAATTACAGTATTTGACTTGCTATGCTGTGTTATTTTCTAAATTTTGATGCTAATGCAGGTAAGTGTAAACAGCCTTTTACTGGATGCATGGGTACAAAATGCAACAACTTACATGTCTTAAATCCTATATTTAATCAGAAAAATTGTACAGAAACATCATATTGAGTGCTATGCAGCATTGATGGTTATGAGCACTTTTTTTTTCCGTGGTATGAAAACACTGACATTAAAACCACATTAGGCCTCCGCCACTTCAAGAGGGGATTAGGAGAGGTAACATCAGGCTTTTTGAACCAATGACAGGTTTTTAAAAGACACCTGTTCATCTTTTTTGCCTCTTTTAATGAAAAGAAATGGGGGTGCTAATGGAAAAAAAGTAGGGACTGAAAAAAAAGACCGTGGAAATGAAGGTGAGGACTGAAGACGAGAAGAAGGACGGGGAATAATTAAGGGCAGAGCAATAACAATGGTGATTCCTCTGCAGAGTAGTGGAGAAGTCCATTAATCTCATGATGTGGAACTGGGAAGGCTGAGGAGCACTTGAGGGCCTCCCAGGAGTAGTCACTTGTGAATATTTCTTGATAAGACAAATCACTCGTCATCCATTTGATCCAGTGGCTACTGGAGCAACCACATCCTTTGAACTACTGTGTTAAGATCACAGATTGCCAGAAGATACTTTTGGTGGCTGTGCAAGAGCTTTGATCATGAAACATGTCTTTTTTCCCCTATTTTAGACAATTTTACTCATCACACATAATGTTGAAATGTTATGTGCTTTATTGCACATTTCAGGGGAAGTATCGAAATCGCTCTTTGGAATTTGTGCATGCTGATGCATTTTCTTGATACATCATGAGTTATAAAAAGCACACGAAAAAAAGAATATTTCTAAACTTTTAAGAATCAACCCTTTGACTCACTTCAAATATCCAGTCCTCTTCTTGTTCCTCATCAAGATGCATCTTGGTCTGGCGCAGCACGTGGCCCTGTGTGAGTGGCTCAGATGACAGGTGAAACTCCACCCTCTGCAGGTTGAACCCCAAACCAGTGCCGATGGCTTTAATGAAGCTCTCCTTCAGGGCCTTGGTGCAAAGGGACATACATAACCTGATGACTAAGATACAGGCAATGATCACGTAAGACAAAATCAAAGAAGCTTATTTGCCTGACAAAGCGGAGAAGGAAAGCCTGCGCATCCATGGGTTGTGTATTTTGGCACAACTTAGAGCTCAACAGATGGGAAACTATGCACACTTGTTAAAGAGTGTGTATAGAAAAGAGGGACTTTATATGTGGTGTGTGACCAGCCAAAACCAACTCTGCTCAACACCCAATGAGCCACAATAACACTATTATAGGGCTAATCGCTATGGCAACCGTTGAGCTCTGCCATTAGTCAACAGTGTGGTGGTGATATCAGAGCTTGACGTCTCTGTGCCACCCTCTCAATCTCACAACATCTTTACTTAGCTTTGCTGTTGCTTTCACTGACCATCTGTGTGTGTGCATATGTGTGTGTCTGCAAGAAGAAAATGAGACAAAAAAAGGAACAACAGAAAAAGAAGACAGTTGCATGCCTGAGTGTAGAGCATCCTGAGAAAATATACAAGGGGACAGGATGTGAGAAAAGGGTGGAAACTGGGAAAAACATGACCTGAGAATTCACATGCATGTGTGCAGAGTGTACAAAAGTGTGTTTTTTTTTTCCTCAAAGGACACTGGCAATGTTATCTTCTTTCTATGTTTCCTTCTGTCTCTCTCACACACGCACACAGACACAATGTGGTGCCCAGCAGCTATGCAATGTGATGACAGGGTAGTATGATTGCCATGGTTACCCAGTGGCGGTAGAACGCGGCAAGCTGCTGGTGCTCCGAGCTGGACGATTGGATGATGCTCCACTCATACTCTGTAAACTGACGAGTCATGATGCGGAAAAACTCAGGCACAGAACTGCTACCTGGAGGGATAGAGGGAGGGGGAGGGAGGTGTGAGGACAGGAGAGAGGAGGATAGAGAGGGGAAGGAAAGGATTGAGAGGATGGAAAATAAAATACAAAATGATCTTAATATACCCCTTCAATTAATCATCAGTGCACCAATGCAAATTTTCAGTGGTACACACCTGCACACACGCAAACTTGCACACACAAGCGACTATTATCGACACTTTTTATATGAGACAACACTGACCCCTTGTGGAAGATTTTAGAAACTACAAAGCATGACCATAGTAGCAATAGAAAACCTGAGTTTACTGTCTTTTGTAGGCTGGACTGGATGAGTATGATCGATATATTTTGAAATGCCCCCACTGGGGATATATAAAGTATTTTCATTTTATTTAATTTAATCTTGGATATTTAGACAGATTTCTGTTGCCCCTTTAATGGAAACATTAAAAGTTATGAAAGCAAAAACAGAACAAATATTTGAAAACACGTTTTTTCCTGCATAAATGGCACATGAGTCATTCAAAATCTTGGCTGAAAAAAATAAAAAAATAAAAAATACAATACCTGGCATGGTGGTCTTCATCACATCCACCCCGACTTGAACCCCCAGCTCTGCAGCCAGTACAGCAGAAATCACCTTGGTGGGACAGGTTGAAACTCCAGGACCGATCTGAATCTGAACTGACCTGTGTGATTTGAATTATACGGGTAACTGGGTTGGTCTGACCAGACAGCTGGAACTTCAGCTTTCAGCTAAGATATACACCAAGATACACGCGAAGAAACACATGGTGGTGTAAACGTGGACATCAAGTCTAAGCCAACTTATGGTGTGCAGTCAAACCTTTTCCCAACAGGACTTGGCACGTCAAGAGTACTCCAGTGTGATAGAGCTGGTGCAGTGACTGGTGTCTTCTACAGGTCTCTGTCTTAATTTTTTTGGTTTCTTTTTTCTACAGCGTGCAGACAGTGAAACAGAGAAGTCACAAAGGAATAATTCAACAGGAGAAAGAAAGTAGTACCTTCAGTGGAGCAGCCAAATAGGGCTTCCCTCGAGGAGACCGCTCCAGTCTGATCTCAGACCAGGGGATCCCCATCTTCTCACACACAAACTTCCTGAGCAACAAACGGCCAGCCTGTTGGGAGTACAGACGCAGACAGACCAGCTCAGATAACACAAATATCACAGTCTGACAAGAGAGTGAGGAGGTGCAAGATGGTAGTCAGACCCACCATAGCCGACTTTGCATCCTTGGCGAAAACAAACTGTCCGATCCTGTCCTTCTCCTCCCGCTGTATGCAGCGAGCAGCGTGCAGCCAGTCAGACCTGGTCGGTGTCCACGATCCGCAGCGGAAAGCCCAGCGGACAGACCCCATCTCCTCATTTCTTGCGACCGTGTCATCCGAACTCCGCCACAACTTCAAGCTGCCCACGAGCTGTTAGAGTGCTACAGTTAGCATCGCGACAGTTTGTGTGACGCTTTGTAAAATCTTTTATTTCAGGTCGCAAGAAACGACCATAAGGGTTGTTTGTTAAAGCACAGTATATGTTTCAAAGCGAACTTTCTGTTTACATTTTCACGCAGTGAAGGCTGAACACCCGGAAAAGTCTGTCGAGATTCGATGTCGTCATAAGTGGGCGCGGTGGAGGATTGACCAATAGAATCAGTTGGAATGGTGCGCCACTAATGATACCTTCAAGTGTTTTCAGGAATGCTGTAAATATCAAAAAACGGTGCTCGGGTTTGAATAAATAGGTTTATTTTATTTATTTTTTAAAAATCTGATAGGTTCTCAGATTTGGGACACAGAGGGTTAACCTATAGCTAATCAGTTGTTTAATTTTAAGATTGATTCTTACGATACATTTTTAGTGGGCTATATCACTTTTACAGAATTAAATGTTTGTATCATGGAGCAAATGCCAGAAAAGAAACAAAAAAGAAAAGAAAAAGCGGTGTGTGGTGCAAACAAACAAGTTCATCGCTTTTATCACAAGGCGAATTTTATATTTTGAAAAACAACACGACTAAAATTTAAATCGAGTTTACAACTTGAATCTCAGTATTCTTAGTGTCTGACGGACCATGAAAGCAACATTAAAATTGTATTTCAACGATGTTGTGATTGCGGTTCATCCGTGTGGGTAAGGTGAGTTATTTTCACTATATGTTGCAGATAATCCTTCTTTGGAGGTAGTGATGAGATAACATGACCCAGCCGACTGTGGTAATGAATTATTGTTGTGCTTCTATGGTCAGGTAAAAACACTGAGCCTAATAATCCTCGAATAATTCGTTATACTCAGTAATAATGTTTGAGGGAGAATACGGGACAAAATTTACATGCACCACGACATTCAGTATCCAGACGTGTGCCTCTAAATGTACAAACTTGCTTTCTATTTATTTCCCCTATAAAATAAACATTATTGTTATTATGCAATATAAATGAATGTCGAATGTATTAGCTACTTATTATGGAGAAATGGGCCATGACAAATTTGATCAACAGTAAAATCCTACAATATATCACCGGAGGCAGCTGTCAGCACAATTCTTAATGGTCAATTACAACTTTATTTATTTGACTTAACTGGTGATTATGTATCAACATAGGAAATGGATTGTGAGTGAGAAACCTTGTAATGAGCTTCACATGATGAAATGTCTTCAAAGTTGATTTTCCAACGTTTATTGTTGACAAAACAAACACTCCTCACATATAAAATTCAGGAAAATCACTTGATATGCACATTTCATACTTTACTTAATCCTTTTCCTCACATTGTGGCACTGTGAGTCCAATCTATCGTCAGTGAAAGCCAAAACTGTGTTCTTAAACCAGCTGGCAAATCCACTTGTACTGTACAACGTATCATGATCTTCTCTCTGTTTGACTTATAGGAGGACGACAGAATCCTGTCAGCCTGTGATGCTTGTCAGACCCCCTGGGAAGCACCTGATCAGAAAATCAAAGGGGGAACAAACAGCTTGCAAGTCTCATAATACACTTTGTGGCAGCAGGATCATCAAATTAGAGCATTATCAAGGGAAGACAGTGATCCATCCATGCAGACTGGGAAAAAGAGTCTTAGGTGGTTAACTACTCCAGCTTACCTCCTGTGATCTCTTCCCAGCTGACATTTCCTGAACTCCAAGCCTCACATGTCTACACAAAGAAACAGCATCTTTTTCTGTATCCCAGAAAGTAGAAAAATCAAGTTCTCACCAATGGAAACTTGAATTTTTGAGGGGAAAACTGGGTTTGATATCCACCAACCTTTCTGGCAAATATCCAGACCTCTGTCCATCTGAGAACTGAGACTCCCATTTTCTTTTACCTGTGGTCTCTCAATATCTGTATTTACCATCCTCCTTTATTTTTTTCCTCAGCCTTTTCCAGACATACCAACGTCTCTCTTGCTTGCTTCTTTTTTCTTGTTTTTTATCCTCCCCTCCTCGCCCATTTCTCTCTGTTCTTCTGTTTTTTCTTTTCATTTTTTGCCCCCTTCTTGTTGCCAAGCTGGATTTCCTGCAGGTAAAGCATCTGAAGAGGAAGAGGAAGAGCAACTACAGCGTGAGGGAAACACAGACTCTCATCAGGGAGATCCACAAGAGGAAAGACGTGTTGTTTTCCAGACAGCAGGTGCAAATTTCCTCTCCTCTCCTCTCCTCTCCTCTCCTCTCCTCTCCTCTCCTCTCCTCTCCTCTCCTCTCCTCTCCTCTCCTCTCCTCTCCTCTCCTCTCCTCTCCCCTCCCCTCCCCTCCCCTCCTAATTAGTGATTGAATGATTGATGATTGAATTTTAAGTGCAAGGGTTGATCAGAGGATCAGACTTCAGACAAATTTATTTATCCCATTAGGAAGTTCCTTCAGGGAAATTGAGGTTCCAGACACAAATCACATAACAAAGGAATAAGAGAGAAAGAATACAAAAAAAGAGAGAAAATGGGGGTACTCAACACCATCTAAGGCTGTCGTGGTTGGTATGGAAATATAGATAAAAGCATAAAAGATACTAATAAATATATTTATATATTAATAGTATAGAATGAAAGTGGAAATATACAGTACATTATACAGTATATACAATAATAAGGATAATAAATTAGAGATATAATAGTAACTAAATTAACTATACTTTTATTAAAAAATTTATTAATAAATGTATACATATAAATATATATGTATACATAAAAATAAATAAATATAAATATATGTATAATAAACAAGATATATAACACAATATACATTTTTTTCTCTGGGTCGGCAGACCTGACCTCCCACATGGTTTTTAAAGGCAGAACACTCGGTAAATATCTTTAAATTAAGTCTTACCACATTTATAAAACTGTTAATGAGATGACCTGAGTGGTGCTTTGGCCCATACTGTATGCTGCACGCATTTGACACGCAGACCTAAACACATGGGCAAACACCAAAGAGTTAACCACTTTTAAAACCCAAGCCCCCCCAATTCAAATCAATTCAAGTGATTTATGTATTGCCCCTGATGTAAAACTTAGTTTACGGAAGGTTCCCAAGCAAGAATATTACAACATCAAACAATAAAATCTGCAGAGCTGCCTTTTGCAGAGATAATGTTCACATATTCTAGGATTTGATAAAGTTTTTGAGCTACAGCTGCATCATTCTAAAGGGATATTCACAATCATCCTGGAAGTTTTTCTCTTTAGAGGCAAGCCTCAAACTTTTCTTTTTTAATATGTACTATGTGCCATTTTATTTCATTCTTCACCATATTAATATTTAAACATCTAAACATATTTCACAACTGTTCTCTTCAGAAAATATTCAAATTTCCTTCGTTGTTGGAGATGCAATTTTCAAGCTGAGGCCTTAAAAATAGGTTCAGGGCTCGAATGGTTAAAAATGGAAAAAAAAAGAAAAATAAAAAATGCAAGAGTAGTGCTACTGTAGTAAAACCGGATAGAATCACAGCTTCCGCATCCTCCAAGTAAAACCTGGCAGCTTCAGGGTCTGTGTCCATCCAGGGAAACAAACAAATACTTGAAACATCTTTGGGCTGCTTAATCTGACCTACAGTGACTCCTGACCTAAATCCCAGTGAAAAGCTTCAGAGAGAGCCAAAAGCTGCCCTTTCAAAGTGACAGACACGACTAGCACACTGCTGCAAGAAGCTTTTACATGGTTACCAGGAATATTTATAAGTGGATCATATGTTGGCAAAGGTTCTTTAGAAGGTTGCCAAGTAAATCCATTTGATGTCAGCAAATCATTTTTGCTATATTGTTCTGTTTGCTTTTTCAGTAACTTTTGGTATTTTTTTAAGAATTGGGGTATAGACATTTTCTTCCACACCTCCTATAAATTCTTTGTTTCCAACTAAGAATGCCTATAAAACTGAGCTGTAAATTGTAGATATTTGTATTATTTAGGCTGTATGGATTGTTTTGTTTTAGAGACGACATGATTTCAGTAAAACAGGCGTCTCATTGTTAACTGCAGCCTGTATTACTCATACTGTACTACAGCCCAGCAGGAGCTCTTTCATGTACCACAATGCAAAATTTATGACAAAAAGGACCGTCCAACTGTTGGTTCTGTTGTTTTTCTCTTCTCTGTGGGTCCCAACAGAACACAGCAGTTAATGAGCTGAAGAGGCAAGCATGGGAGGAAGTGGCACAAAATGTGAATGCGCTGGGGGAGGGGGAGTTGCGCACTGCTGCTGAGGTGTTTGTTAAACAACTTTTTCAATTTCTCTAAAAATTTTTTTTATTGTATTTATCCCACTCCATGTAATCTCTGAGACCATTTTTCTTTCACCCTGATCTACCGTGCAGGTGAAGCGTCGTTACTTGGACTGGCGAGCTCTGACGAAGAAAAAACAACTGAAGGCTGAACTTGCTCTGTCTTCCTCATCCTCCTCTATGGCCTTGAAGATGGAGTATGATCAGTCCTCCCCTGAGCATGAGGCGGTCTCTCTGGGGTCCGGGTGTGACCAGCTGCTTGACCTCTCAGGCTTCCCTAAGGACTGCCAGTGCGACTGGCCGGAGCTGGCAGCTCTCAGCGAGCCGAGCGCCGGCCAGCCTGCGATGGCACATCAGAGTGTGAAGATGGAGGATGACATCAGTGAATACAGAGTATGTTACAGAAACTCGTTAAAACCAAGGTTATTTTAGTTAACTAAAACTAACGAGAAAGCGAAAACTTCAATTGAAAAAACATTTTTGTGAACTGAAATAAAAATAAAGGTGAAATTTAAAAAAACAAAACAAAAACAAAACGATAACTAACTGAAACTGCATTGTGTCTTTAAAAAACAAACTTAAACAACTGAAATTATTGCAATAAAATCCTTACTTTTAGTCTTTGTAAATGTATTTAATATATCAGCCTTTTGGGTTGATATGAAATCTGTTTCTATATTTAATCTGTTTACTTTGCTCTACCGGTTTTACTTTGAGTGACTCTTGTATGATTTTGAATGTCACACCAGACAAATGCCTATTATTTACGAAAAAAACCCCAAGAAACTAAAACTAACGCTGAAACTAATAAGTATGTAATAATAAGTAATAATAACTAATAAGTAAAACTAAGCATTTTCCAAAAAATAAAAACTAATAAAAACTAGTAAACCTGCTCTAAAAACTAACTAAAACTAACTGAATTGAAAAACAAAAAGTCAAAATGAAATAAAAACTGAAACTAGTTAAAAATCTAAAACTATTATAACCTTATAAAACAGATGTAAGCTGAGAAGTTCTTTTGATTTATATTAGTAGCACTGAAGTCTAAAGGTCTGCTTTTAAAATCAGCTCATTCCCACAGTGCAAATGTTTGGTGAAGACGAACAGACAAGTTCTGCTAATGTGTTGATTAGCTGAAATATTTCCCTTGTTTAAAACACCACCATGATTATGCAACACATTAATGCTAATCAGGTGGCCTTTTTTTCTGTTGATTGAACTTATGTAGCTTCACAAGGTTCAGATTTTATTTAAAATTCTATTAAAATTGTGCTTTAATTAGAAGCTGATTGACAACTGTTAAATGGGGTTTATTGTAAACAGCTTTACAAGAAATGCTTTCACATTTTATTTTATTTTTTTATTTTATTTTATTTTACTTTATTTTATTTTATTTTATTTTATTTTATTTTATTTTATTTTATTTTATTTTATTTTATTTTATTTTATTTTATTTCTGGTATTGATACCTGTAGGGAAATTGTACTTATTACAGCAGCTGAACTCAATTCTCAGTCTTATGTGCTTTTTTTTGGACCAGATATTGTTTTCCAATTACTCTCTAACAAATAAGCCATCTTTTTCTCATTAAACTGGGGCCAGTCTAGTAAAATTCCTCATAAAGCTATATCTGCAGAAGTAATAGAGATGATAGCTTTGTTTGTCAGACCATGACACGATCAGCTTGCTACAAGAAACCATCAGCTGGAGTCACAATGTTTGGGGCTGAAAATCATTTGGGAAACAAACCTCTGTAATAGCCAGTCTGATATGCATGAACGGAGTCACAAAGCTCAGTGAAATGATATACACACTTATTGATTAGCATGGAAGCTGCAGAGCTCTGAACAGGACCAGGAGGAAAGCAGGATCCCAGTGCTTTCTATGCTGAATACATTGAAGCTCAGCTCCATAGCAGCTCATTAATGATCTTTCTTTTTCCCTCCAGTTGGATGGTGATGCTGGAGATGGGGAAGTGGATGAAGATGATATCCCCTCTATCCTTAGTGAAATTGAGTCACGTGGAGAGGGGCATGCTAGTGACATTTACCCCCACAATGACCTGGGCATGCTCAGCTCCTCCAAGGATCCGACCTCTACGACCAACAGAGATCTACTGCTGGCCTGTGGCTTGATGGGAATGCCGGCTCACAGTCTGGTTGGACTCAGTGACCATGACAGTGTGGGAGCAGGATTCCTTGTTGCTGTTGAGAAACAGCGCCTGGAACTGGAAAAGCAGCGGCTAGCTGTGGAGACCGAACGCCTAGCTGTGGAGAAAGAGCGGCTGGCGGTGGAGAAGGAGCGACTCCGCCAGGTGGAAGTTGAGAGGGAACGACTGCTCCTGGAGAGGGAGCGGTTACAGGTGGAGAGAGAGAGGCTGAGGCTCCTGCTGGTTAGCCAACCAGAGCACGCTGACTCCTCTTTTAACCTGCCACCACAGCAAGGCCCACCATCATCCTCCACCTCGTTATCCTCGAGTCACGATGCACAGGGGGAGATGAGAGGCAGAGGCTGGATGCCAGTGGTGGACCTGGAGACTGAAAAGATGAACCTGGAGAAGGAGAGGCTGCAACTGGAGAAGGAGAGGCTGCAGTTCTTTAAGTTTGAAGCCGGCAGACTGCAGATTGAGAGAGAGCGTCTGCAGGTGGAGAAAGAGAGAATGCAGCTACACAAAGACCATCACTCAGTAAAAGCCTGATAAGAAATAATACAGTATTCATCAGCAGCAGCAAATCTTCCTTAACTCACTGGCTGCCATTCACGTGTAAACACGTTAATTCAAATCTGAATGTTAACTGCCAATCACGTGTTTACACGTTAATTGCGGGTTTTAATCGGAAGAGCTGTTTTAGTCTCTGGCTGAGCTTGTCAGAGAGAACCAAGTGCTGATCGTCTTTATTTCTGTAGTTTTCACCTCATCCAGCAGATGGCGGTGTCAGGCAAGCTTAAAAAATCTACCAGGAAGTGCTGCAGTGCTGCGATGGTGATGTAAATCAAAACAGGAAGTGTGCTCGATTCTGTCGCGGGGGGGAGAGAACATGGCGACCGCTCGTAATCGAAGCAGATTTGGTGGCGGACGTGAGAGGAAAGTTTATGGAAAAAGTGAACAGTGACAGTGACATGATCGATCGAAGACACTATCCATGGATTGTAATACAGCAGCGAAGTGAGCAAGCTGAAAGTGAAAGTAGGTCAAGCAGCGATGGCGGGTGTTTCCCGATTCGGGGGGTTGCGCCGAAGCAGAACTGGCTGAGTAGAAGGAGGGAGCGACGGATAGAAAGAGACGTTTCTGTCAAATGTTATGCTGTGAAACAAACTTGTTGTGGCTTATTTAGCTAGTGAATGATTATTTTGCCTCCAAAACTCTTTTCTCAGTGTTTTATTTGTTGTTTCATAGCAGTAAACAGCTGTTCAGATGATGAGGGTGTCACTAAAGTAAAAAAATATTGGCAACAAAGACACTTTTCCACTTTAAGCACATTGCATTATTTAAAGCTTGTTTTCTCAGATTTTTGGTCAAAAGCAGGCATTTTTGCTGCAACAAACCCATGTTCTACTGCAGATTACTAAAGAATGGAAAAAGCTAGAAACAAATGTTTTTATTCCTGGTAAAAGAAGAGAGTCTAAGCTTTCCTTTGGTACATTCAGTGTTTGCATAGGCAAAGTACACAATATTCTGTGACTCTGCAAAAATAATTGAAAATGTTTAAAAACCCTGGCAATGTGGAGCGCTCTGCTTGGAAAAGGTCTGGCAGTCAATGAGTTAAAGGCATCCTTAAAATCAGTCTTACACACCTACATGATTATTCCAGATGCTCAGCATTGAAGGTAGGCATGTTTGTGACCATCAGGATGAAACCGTGCCTTTTTACATCTACATAAAATGAATGACGGGACAAAAATGATGGCTCAGTGTTAAAAATGCAGAATTTGTTTTGCACACCCAGCTGCAAACGAATGCAAACATTGTATAATATGCAGCATTCACAGCAGCATGCAGTCACTTCCTGGCCCAAACACATGACTGCACAAAGTGTGCAGCGTTACGGCCGCAATAGATACAATAAATAATAATTAGAGGTGTGGAAATGTTTTATAAATAAGGAGTATATGAGACAATAAATAATAAGGCATCAAATAAGTGCTGGTAAATGTATCTACAGCATGGATGCTTGCTTGTTTTATTTCTCTTCTAACATGTAAAAACAGCTGCAGAACTTTTCTTGTACAGATTTCATGCTGTTTACATTTTTTGAAGTGTTTTTTATTCTAACAAGATTTTATGATTAAAGCTTTTACTATATTTTTTGTTTACATTTTTAAAATGTTGTTTTGAAGACTTAATGACAAAGATGATGAAGCTGTGGCAGCTAAATACTGTAAGAACCAGCTATCACAGTTTTTATGATTTAAACAGACTTTTCTCACTTCATGAGGTCTATTCCTTTTTTTTGTTCAAGTGTTGAATGTTTGATGTGCATGTTAGAAAATGGCTACTTTTTAAAGTTCTGCAACAGTATAACTATGATATTAAAAACTGTCTTCTGCTACTTTATCGAATTAAGTCAACCAGTATGATTAAATGTACTGTAAAATATATTTTATATATTATATATTATAATCATTATATATCATAACAATTTGTCTGTAAAAAAAATATCACTTTTACATTTACATTTTTTAATGCAATTATTTTATGTTTTATGATTTTTTTATTCAGTTTTATTTCTGTCTTGCAATATTTAGAAATAAATAACATTCCGAAATCCCATAATGCTTACAAAATGTTTGCTATGACTCTTTTGCCCAATTGCTTCTCCTTTCTATTTAAAGTGCTGATGACACGTGTTTGGCATTTTTTGCCATGTTTTATAGACCAAAGCGTTCTTCATGATGATCTATGTAACAGAAACAGGCATGCCTGTATAGATGGGTTACAGTATTAGGAAACATCGCTGTATTTCAGCACATCTGACCAGACTGTGGCGCTGTTATCCAAAACCAGATGTGATGTCTGCCAGAGAACTCTCGCATTTCATTTAACATTGAATTCAATGGCTTCATTGCGTTTTTTTAGTTCCTTTTCCAGTTTTAAAGACAAACAGTAACGACTCAGCCTTCAAATTGTATTACTAGTTAATGTTTAAAAGCTCGTAAGTACAGCGTTAGTTTATTTAGGTTTCCTACGGATCCAGAATTTTATTTTGAAGAGGATAAAGAAGCAGGTTGGATTTATCGGGTAGCAGGTGCCCTCTGCATGTCTCTCCTGTCTACAGCTTCTGTTTACTGGAGCTGTTGAGACTTCTAACACATGGTGCTGCTGTCGTGTTCAACCATTGTTGCTTAATCAGACCGGCCATACAGCTCATCCTCATATTTATAAACAGGAACTATTTAAAACTTGACTGGAACCATGTAAGTTGTTATCTTCTCATTTTTAAAGGCTAATTATTTGCCACGGCTAGCCGCAAGCTAACCGCCCCGAGCTAATGCAGGGATAGAGTGCCTCTCCTCTGTCATGCCTGACTGCCAAACCGGTGCCGCTCCTTAACAGTTGTAGGTCCACTTGTGCTGTTCTGGGTCCCCTCCTTATAGTTCTGAAGAATCCATTATTTTTGCATTAGAATGTGATATCGCTGTTTACCTGTTCACCTGTTTACTTGTGCACACTGCAGCTCTCGGTTTAAAGGGAAGACTGCGGATTGACCATTTATTATTAAACCTGTCCAGTTTCTCCGCAAGCTCAGCGCAACTTGGAACTGGCAGTGTTCCAGAATACCAGTAAACAGTCCATGTTGGGAAAAACATCTTTGTCACTTGACATGAGTCTAACACTCCAATAATGGACAGAAACTGATGTCCCCCGTCCACTTTCTATCTGAAAAGTTGCCCAAACAGCCAATCCAGCTCCTCCAAACCAAGTCTTTCTTGCCTGCTAGGCGCGTCAAGCTGGTGAAGCGCGTCTGATGCAGCTTCACTACTTCATAAAAGTCACTCTGCAAACAGTTGTTCAGGTCGACCAGCTGATGGTGAAGGAGCAGGGAACTGTCATCGCTGTTAGCAGCAGTTTAGCGCCCCGGCTGCTTGCTGGGTAAGTCTGATCTACGTCAGGTTAGGGTTGCCACCCGTCCCGTAAAATACGGAATCGTCCTTTAATTGACAATAAAACGTTGCGTTCCGTATTGAACCAATACGGGACGCCATTTGTTCCGTATTTCCATAAATGTCAAATACACATGTCTGTCACACATATATAAACATTAAAGGAGAACTCAGTAACTTTTTTACCTCAATAAATGCTTTTCGGAATCCCCGTGGGGCTAAACAAAGTGTTTACGGAGCGATTCAATGTTTCCCCCCCTCCCGCCGGGGCCTCTGGCCTGCGAGCTGCTAAAAACAACTTTGCCTGCGTCGACCCGAGCAGAACTTGCGACAACAGAAACGGCTGTACGGTACTCAGGTCCCCTATCTACCGAGCTGCTTCCAGCGCTGATTTTAACCAGACTACCAGCGCTAATTCGAAGAAAACATTTCTTTAGCTTCACACCACCTAAACACGGCTCCTGGCTCTCATAACCAACTCTTTGCTGGACCAGAGTGATTCACGTAGTTTGCGCTGCCTGGGCGCCGGGTGAAGCATCACTGCTTCAGGCTCAATAATCACTTGTCACGTCCGCAAAAAGTAAATAAAAGTTCGTATTCTTACCTGCTACTCGCCAACACCAGTGAAAAATATAATCCACGGCATATTTACCCGCAAATCAGGGGTAAAACGTCCCGTTTCAAAAAATACAGGACTTTGCTTTGAGCAGAGGGAGATGAGGTGCTGCTACCAACGCAGCAAAGTAGCATCAACAAGCTAGTAAACGCTTAGAAATATAATCAGGGATCAAAATAGAAGAAAGACAGGTAGAGAAGCCGTCTGTGTGCTGTGGGGGTGTAAGGGGGGGGTTGAACACGACAGTGAAAGGACGCCACTAGGGGGAGCCCCGAGCTGAAGTTACTGAGTTCTGCTTTAAATTTAGTAATAATGAGCTAAATAAAACACCGGAAATTTTAAAGCCAGCCAAAACCAGCGGGATCATCGCAGGATCCTCCAGTCCTGCATCTCTGCCTGGCTGCCTGCGCGCTTGCGTGTGCTGCTGTCACGCGCGCTCTCGGCACCCGCGCCTTTTAAAATGTCCACACCTGATACTCCAGCATGCTCTCAAAAGCGAAAACGCTGCTAAAGAAAACACCTGAGTGGGAACAGGCCCGTCCTTGGGTGGAAGGTAGTGAGGATGATGAGAGAAACTGTTGAATAATATGTGGGTGAGTGTTTTAGTGGCAGGTGGACTGTCTGACATAGACATCATCACGCATCAGAAAAGCAACACAGGCACGTGAGAACCGCGAAGACGACCTAAACGTGAGTGTCCCATCTTCATCTCCTCATCTCCTGAGACTGAATCAGTCATGACGTCACATTAGAAAGGATCAGTTTTTATCTGGTTGTGTTTTTGCAGAAGATGTAGAGAAAGTTTAGGAGACTGCTGGTTTGGTTAGTTTATTGATTGTTTAGGATGTTGACTTTTTAATTTTGAATGAATGATCATTTATAAGAAACTATTATTAGTAGCAACCAATATAAATGTTATATGGTTATTTAAAAATAAATCAAGTAATGGATTAACATTTGATAGATAAATTAATATAAATTAAATTAATATTGTTTCATTCATATGTATATATATATATATATATATGTGTGTGTGTGTGTGTGTGTGTGTGTGTTTATGTATAGCCTATATGCATTCAATATGTTTCCTATATAAACAAAACTTGTCAGCTTTCTGTGTATTCTGTGCAAAATGTTGATTTTGAGGAACACAGTGTTCAGTTTTCAAACAAAATTCTTTTCTTGGTGTGGTTTTCTGTCTGGATGACTGACTTTCTTTCAAGTCATAAGAGGCAGAAAAGAAATAAGTTTAATTAATCTGTCATCCCCTTAGGTTACAGTTGAGTTGACACAGGTGAACCACAGATTCGGACACATAGAGCGGTCTACAACAGATCACTTTAACAGTTACATTCAGTTCTTCATGTATTTCTCGGCTTTATTTTAAGTTTATTGTTGCACACTCCACAAAACAGATCTCCTTTGGCTGCTGGTGTGATGTGATATGTGATGACAGTTCTCATTAATTAGGTTTTATTGATAATGAATAACTAAGTTTTGTGCTTATGGCACATTGTTATATATTTTTTCCTCATTTTATTTTAAATAGGGATGGATGTAATTACAGCATATGTAGACTAAATAACAGCACTTTCTATGCAACAGTGTTGCTTAAACAATGTGTTCATTGCAGCATTTCAAGCTTTAAGTGTCACCAATTGTGATCACTCCTTTCCTAAAAACACTGGTGCAAAATAAAGCACACCACTGCTGTGAGGAGCCACCATACGAGTATCGGCCCGTGGTGGTCGTGGCCCTGATGAGCTGTGGTCGGTGTCCCTTATTTTTTTTCTGAAAGGTGGCAACCCTACGTCAGGTTGGCATGTTGCAGGTGTGCAGCTGCCTCATCGGTACGCACAAAGTTAATGATTCAAGCAAATCCCCACAAACTCTTCTCTGCATGAGCTCAAAACCTCATTGAACAACTTCAAATACAGCATAAGGACATCTAGTGACCTCTGAGCACTGCTTCTCAAAAGAAATTCTGTTAAATTCATGCCATGAATTGGGACCTTTTGTGCAAAGAAATATACTGCACAAAAACTACTTCAGTGCATATCCAGGTGGATTTTGGCCACCTGTACTTTGAGCTGGAGACAGGAGAGAGATCAGGCATTTTCCAACCATCACAAAGTTGCCAGTTATGCTAGCCATTGTGGATGCAATCATTTCCTTGGGCCCAAATACATTTAATTCCACTGGACAAAACAAAAAGCTGGAATCAAATAAGAAAGAGAGACATGTCTGCAAAGATGTTTCAGTAGGTTTTGTGTGTTCGTAGGTTGGGGTTGCAGATATATCTTGTTTTGACCTTACTGAGTGACCCTACAGCTTGAGCTACACTCCTCATCTCTCATGCATTAGCCTATTTTCTTTTTTATTGTTAGATGCATTATTTGTTCACAGTTGTATGAAGGGACTTCACTTTCTGGATTTTCACTTTTATGAATAAACTCCAGAATCCGTTTCAAATGAGAAGATTCTTACAAATACATAAATTCTATTTAGAGCAATGAATCTGAGTCTGGTTTATGTTTGTAGACAAATATAACAAGCAAAGCGACTGTGGAATTATCAGTTATCAGTCAACACCTGTTTTTTTTTAAAGAAAATTTTCTTCTTTTAACTTTCATTTCCCTCTTGTCAAATCCAGCAATATGATGTAAAATGCTGTTATAAACAAATGCTTAATTTGAGAAATAAAATGAATAAACAGAATATCAAGAGAAGCCTTATTCATGAATCTCTCCTTGGCAAAGCAAATCTGTTCAACACAATAAAGCAGCAGGTCATCATTCTGCTTGCTACGATGCCGGACAGGACAAGTTAGAAAAATAAATAAATTAAGAAAAAAGAAAAAGAAAGAAAGCACACTTAAAATCTATGTGATGGTATTATTTGATTTGATCCTGTTATCTATATTCATAAGGAAGGGTTAGGGGATCAACATGATGTGGACCTACAACAGGAATGCATTTCTTGGAATCCATCAGTTTATGTAGATAGCAATGTTTTATAATCAGATCTTAAGCTTTCTTGCTGATTTCTTGGTCCCTAAAAATACCATAATAGTAATTACTTTCCAATAGAGTGATGTTTACTTCTTCCGCCCGTTCATTTCAGCAATTAAAAGACAAAAGATGAATCAAAAGCAGCACTTAATCAAAGCTCAAAACAGTTTCAGGTAAATCATCAAAGAATAAAAAGGCAAAAAACAAAGCAAAACAAAACCCAACCAAAACAAAATAGAATCTGAATGCTTTTCAAAGCACAAATTGATCACTTCAATAACAGCAGACAAGTATTGATCCTCATTAATTCAGTACTTTTATTGTCATTCAAACACATTTTAAATTCTTGCTTTCCTTCATCATAGTCCAGGAAATGATCATATAGAGATCACTGTAGGCAATGTTTCTACCCAAACCCTAATCTGGACATTGTGTTGCCACACTTGAGTGAAAAAGCTTTGAAATTGCCCTCTTGTGGTGAGAAGATGCTGTTACAGTACTCACAGTTATTTCAATCACACACTTAAAAGAATTCCTCGGTAAAATTTTATATGGGTGCTATGCAGACACTGCTAGTCAAATGCACAACATGACAATCTGAAAGTAGAAGCTTATGCAGAGGGGAGGGACCTAAAGAGAGGTTTCCATTCATTGAATTAAATGAGTTTCTAGTTCATGTTGCAATTTTGAGGCAATTTTCTGCAGGAGCAGCAGGTTTGACGCTACTAGAAGGAGCAACACTGTTTGAAAGGGTGCAGATCATGTCAAGTAAAACAACAGAGGGAAGCCACAACATGCTAATGTCTTCAAAAGGGCTACGATCCCAGAAGCTTATAAATATTGTAGCATATATGAACTTGACAAAAAAACCAACAAAACGAAACAAAAGAAAATAAACAAACAAACAAAACCTTTCAAAAGCAGTTACAAGTAAGAATACCAGGTCATATAGCAGCTCTTTGTCAGGGTTACAAACACAGGAGCACCAGGTTTCTGAGTGCCACTAAAGCTGATTGGAGGAGATGGACTCCAACTGAGCACTTAGTGAAGCTGCTTTCCTCTTTCATGGGTTTCTTAGTTCCTTGGAATCTTTCAAGAGCTTTCGGGATAGAAAAAACTAGGTCTCTTTCTGTTTTGAGGACCTGAGCAAAGAGAATAAGTGATTTAACAGGAAAACTGCTTGTCGTAGACATTGGTTCTTGTTGGCAAGAAGAATAAAGAAACATTTTTTTAAAACGGCTACACATGACTCAGAAGTGACAGCCCTGCGGCAAAATGGCTTGATGATGGCTATATGATTACTATTCCTTGATCCCCAAAAGAAAAGATACACCTTATATCTGCAAAGAGAAGGGTCAGGCCTGAGTTTGATGTTTGGACCCTACAACTTCTGGCAGATCCACGTTTACAGTAAATATATAACAATGATAACTGTAACTTCCTCTATACAAGGGAAGGAAGAGGCAGACATGTAGGGCATCATCACTTAAATTAAGCTTTTGTATAGCATCAATTTACAACAAATATCTAAATTCTCTTTTAAAGATGGACTCCAAGATATTTCAGTTCATTGTAGTCCAATTACAATTGCAAAAAAACATGCTAACTTATGATCCACATTAGTTTAGTTTATAATCACTGTGTTCATTCTACAGTAATTACCTCACCGAGGACACAATTTCAAACAGTCCCCATTTTGAGCAGGTGACAGTGGAAAGAAAAAACTCCAGGAGGGAAAACCTGGAGTAGAACCTCATGTGTAACTCATGACGTGGTAGTTCAAAGGAGGAGACTGACAGTAGACAGAGTAGCATGTGTGGTTTTCAGAACAAGCAAGGAGAGTGAGAATTGTTCTGTAAATCATGCTGGTTCAATGTGACAACGGAGCTGTGCAATCCAAAATGTGTAGTTAATCCTATACAGTACATGATGCCAGTTTGTCATAGGGCTGCATTACATCTCTTCTTCTCTTGGCATCAGTGTGTCTCCAATACTCTGAAACATTCTCACTATTTTCCCCCTTTTACACTTAATTTACATAATTCTTTTTTCTTTTTTGTTGATTTGCATTTGTTAAACTTTGAAAATGACTTTTCAAAGAATTTTGGCACTGCTTTCCAGCTGTCTGACTTCTTGTATTTATTCTAAATGTTTGAAAGCTGAAATACTTGGTGTCAATCCAACAAATATTTATTTCCTACTGTGACAGTTTGTGTTATCATCCAGAAATCCTTTGGTTTTTAATAGATTTCTAATCAGTTCCATTTGATTAAGTCTTGAATCTAAACCAAAAATATTTTAGTCACATTTCTGATTGTATCAATTGGATAACAATTCGCTTGTTATATTTAGTCTCCATTCAGTCAGAAAATGAGGTTAATTCAACCCTGTAGAATCCCAGCTGCATGTTCATTTGTTGTCATCTCATGAAGTATTTAATTGACTGCATGCTTTTATGTAAGTGCCAGACTTCTCGACAGTCTAGAAACGTCAAGACCACAGCAGCTGTAGCGGCAGCAACAAAATCAAAACAGCCTAACTGCTGGTGTGTGCTGAGTTTTAGAATTTAAATTTCTTTCCCATTATGAGAGAGGCCTGTAAGAAAATGAGCAGGGGGAGATGGTCATGACAAAACATTAACTGGAGAAGAAAAATCAGTTTGTGATGCATTCCCAGAGAGGGGTATACCAAAAACAGGAGACATGAAAAACTACAGAGAAGAGAAGATTGACAAGTATGAGCTGATGGCTGAGAACAGAGGACACAACATGGAGCTGAAAGCAGGAAAGACCAAGGCTGAGAAGGATGAAGTGAACCAAGATAATAAAACAAAAAAGGTGAAAAAGCTGCTTTACTCTGCAGGGACGACAGCAGAGGTTGATTGAAGGTGTGTGTGTGTGTGTTGTGTGCATTTGCACGTTAAAAGTGCAAGGTTAAAAGGGTGGCGGGACTTCCCCCACAAAGGTTATTTTGCTTCAGTCTTGGGTAAATGGAAAATACTTGTCAGTTATTGCCTTGCATATTGTGTGAGTATGCGTGCATTGTGTGTGTGTACGGATGTGTGTGTCTGTTTGAGTATGAGTGAGATGAGAAATGCTTGTCAGTGATGGCTGTGCATTAGGAGTGTTTGGTCCCCAAGGACTGAAAAACGAAACCCAAATGGCAAAATCACAGCAGGGAATATTCAGCTGGATAACAGTGTGTCTCCAATAGCAGGGACACCGCAGTGTGAGGCTCCACCAGAGACCATTAATAAAGAAGGATGAACCCTTTACTCATGTCACCCACTGGTTTCTGAAGAGCTGAAAGTGAAGCCAGTTGGGTGCACCCACTGTTGCCATCGCGTCCTGTGTGTTGTTGCTTTGGGGCAAACGATTGACAGCCCGTGTACTCTGGGCTAAATGCCAACCAAGCTAACTGAGATGAAGAGACAGTGCACGCAGTTTATCAGCACAGCAAAGAAATTAACGGTCTTTATTTGGATTCTTTGTAAATCAGGGCCAAAGTCTGCACTATTACACTTTCCAGTGCAAGTCTGACAGGGGCTTATGCCTCCAATTGATCGCACGCCCTGGCTACTTGGCCACAGGGATATTCCTTTTGCTGAATGATCAGCACACATAGGTCTTACCTGATTTATCAGCTATATCATTTGGAGCATGAGTTGGGCATCAGAGAAATAGTGCTGTAATCAAAATGTCCTCATTGAAGCAGTCGCCTTCACTGCCCTGTTCTTGTATGGAGTCCAATGTTCAGTATTAGGCCGTCTTCTTTATTCCAACTTTCTATTCCCACTTGGTTCCAAAATCAGAAAACGCGGTATTTTTTTAGCAATAAATCATGACAGGCCGTGATATATGCTCAATATATCACGGCTAAGGGGTGTTTTCAGCCCAGCATGGAGCGGAGGGCCCCAAACCCCCTTAGCTGTGATGTATTGAGTGTATGTCATGGACTGGAGTTATGTAATGCTTTACCAAAACCGTTACCAATAATGGCAGTACGAAAGAGCAATACATAATCATTTTCATGAAGTATTTAATTATACAGAAATACATATTATCTAGTAAATATGTGTAAAAAATTAATTTCTTTTAAAAAATTCATCAAAAAATTATCTAATTAAATAGCCCCGCTATAAAAAAATAGTCCCACCTCTCTGTACATGAGGTCGTCTAACAGTAATAGTTGACTGCCAAGGATATATTGTTGCTCCTCTGGCAACCAGCCCCGCAACATAAACATGTAAGGCCCCCCCACAGTTAACCATGAGTGAGTGGTCCAGAAAAATCCAGCCAAAACCCCAATGAAGGAGAGTTAAAAAAAAAAAAAAAAGTTTTAGCTTTGAATGATGATCACTGCCTTTAGGCCAACTATGTGACATCGCGGCAACACCTGGAGATGTAATAGGCTACTGTTGTTGTTCCCCTGCTGACAATAAAGACAGCGTACTATAACGGTTGGTTGTTGTCATGGAAACATTATTGCTTCCCTGAAGCAGATTGATATGGCTTTTAAGAACAGTAGCTTTGATTTATGCTCAATATATCACATTTAACAGCTAATCATATTATCAGATGTCACCTTTCCATTTTATACATTTTAATAACAGTCAAAATGACATGTTTCAAAAGAAGGGACTCTTCTTCTATCAGATCACTGTTTCAAGGCCTGGATGGCTCGTAACTTTAAAAAAATGTTGATGAAGAAAAAACTATGTTGAGAGTATTTTGTTGGCAGTCTTTTAACTGACACACATAGGCATAAGCACATTTCTTTCATTTTCTCATCACTCCATTGGCTGCCTGTTCATTTTAGAATCCATTTTAAAATGGTTTTATTTCTTTTGTAATCCTTCCATCTCATGCCACCCTACTTCTCTGAGTTGCCTCCTCCCTCATACTTGTACCTGTTCTCTGAGATCTGCTGGTCAGAGCTTTTGAGTGTGCCATGAACAATGTGGATTCCCTCAGAGGGAATTGCACCTTTGCTGTTGCTGTCCATTAAATTGTGGAACAACTAACCTCTGTACATCAGACAGGCATTTTTTCCGTCAGTTTTAAAGCTCTTCTTAAAACCCACCTGTTCTGTTTGACCTTTGACACTTTGTGAAATGTTGACTTTTATCTGATTTTATGAATTCGAATTTGTCTTAATTTATTTTCATTATTTATTTATTGTGTATTTAGTCTCCTCTATAACACTTTAGTCCATCGTGGCTGTTTATATAGTGCTCTCAAAAGTTGGATTGGATTTTTTTTGGTCATAAGTATGCAAATTTATGTGCATTATAAATTAATTAATACTTTTTCTTTTCTTACCAGGTTGTACCCACATAAGCACTTTATTTATTTTGCTACATCTTGTATCATTGAACCAAATAAAACTAGAAGTGAGGTCAGTGGATAAAAAAACCACAGAGACTGCAGATTCAGTATTGATGTTTTACTAGAAAAGAAACAAAATGGGACTTCAGACATTAAGAAAGAAAGACAGAAAGAATGTTAAAGCCAGTGTTGACAGCCCAGCAATCAGTTTTTTTGTTGTCATATGAAATCTTATGAGTCGGAGGTTGCAAAAATATTGAAAGAGAATCAAAGAAACACAACAGTATCATGTGCAGCTTAACAGACTTGTCTTGGGAAAGCAATCAGTGTTAACCGATGTCTTAGCAAAATGTATTAACTTTTGAAATCCATCATGTCTACAGCTTTTCTCCCGCTGGACTGGCACTGTGCAGCTGCACTGATCTCTGCTGAGAAGCAGTGTTTGGAAAATGTCTGCCTTGTTTGTTTTAACCTTTAAGATTTTATGTGTTTATTTCAGCTGCAAATTTAAAACTGATTTAAAGCAATAATGTTAGATGAATGTTTTTGAATGTTAAGTTTGACTTGAAAACATGAATTGCAAGATTTAACATGATGATGTAAAACCAGGGAGCCTGAACTTTACAAGACTGACTGGTGGAGAATACCTGCTCGTTTTTGTTGCATTGCTACGCGCCGCTGGGAAAGCTTGCCTCCTGGCATTCATATGGATTTTACTTCAACCCGCACCAACCACCTAAACATCGCTGCAGTCCAAGCACAATCCTGAAACAGCACTTCTTACTGGCTGCAGCCTCCCTAGCAGTAGTGTGGCCAGGAGTGGTTGAGAATACAACAACGAGCACAAAGGCGCCATTGCAGCCTCTGAATGTCTGGCATTATAACAGAATGTTGAGGTTGATCAGTGTATGTGTGTGAGCTTAAAGCAGTCACAGTGCATAATATTCAAAGTTAAGAACAAACCGCTGCAGGAACCTCAGATTGTCATCTGGTGTTTTAAGTTGATTCATATCTGACTCATTATCTATGTGTGAATTTAGGCAGAAAATAAAGTCATTTGTAATTTGTTGAGGTGCACGTACAGATTTCTGTTGTGCACTAAAGAAGAAATGGAAACAAGAAAGGAATAACAAAGACTAGGAGCGGGAATAATGGTGCAGTACAAACAGTAGAGTTGAAAAAACTGATTAGCATGAGAACAAAGACTTTTAGAAAGTACGGGAAAGATGAGAAGGACTTTCATTCTCACTTAGAGTACAGAATCTTTGTTGTGATATGATCATTTTGAAAGTATCACTACCATTTAATTATGGCAATAATCCCATTAAAACACCCCCTCCCTAAATGTTCATCTTATGTATATCATATGCATTGTTTAGCCTGTGTCTGCAGTTATTTTAAAGGCAAGAGCCAAATGAATAATACAGTTTTTGAAAAACAAAAAATAGGGGGGGGGGGGGGGGGGGGGGGGGGGGTAATTGACATGCAAACCCTGTTCAGTTTGGATCTCAGTTTGGAGCTGACTCACATCTGGTGAGAACAAAATAAACAAAAAGCACTGAGGTGATATGAAATGCAACAGAAAATGTTTCACTCTCGAAATGTCACTCTTCATTGTTTCCCCAATACGGCTTCAGCCCAAACTCTCTATGGCCCTGCTTAAATGTATTGTCACTGTGTGGGCTGCACTCATGAATAAGTGTCTATAGCCCACACACACGCACATACACACACGCACCCATACAAACAACAAGTTTTGGGACAAAAAACTCTTAAAGAGACAATGAAAACCAGTGGATAAGTAATGGTGCTTGAGTGATCACTCTCAGCCGACCCTGTGTATGCAACAATGTATGTGTGTGCATTTCTGTGTGTGTCCGTGTGAGTGCCAGATGGACATTCAGTGTAGAGAAGGACACACAAAGACAGTGGCATATTAATACTCTCAAGTTATCAAAAAAACAGCCATATAACAGAATGAATGCCATGGCCTCTGACAATCAGTGATCAATGTTTTCTATAGCTCTCTATAGACGTATAGATATATATTTATTTGCATTATATATAATATGTAGATTTATAAAAAAAGATTTTTTACTTAATTACAAGTAGTGGCATTTTTTTATATTCATTATTGCAATGAATTGTTATCTAAGATGATTTAAAAAAGACAGGTGAGCTCTGTTTTGCTACGCAGTTATTTACAACAGTTCTAAAAAGCAAGCTTTCCGATATGGTACCAGGTCGGAGGACCTCAAACGATGGCCAAACTGCCTGGTAGAGTTTTAGACAAATTGGAAAATGTACTAGTAAATTTTGATAGATGAAGTCAAATGAAGTGTACAGCATAGACTAGTGGTTCTCAACCTCGACTCCCCTCACTGTGGGCAACCTTGCAAAGAAGAAAAAAAAACTTTTGATCTGCCCTTTGAGCTGTTACATAGATCACTTATTTAAAAGAAGCTGGATCTTGAATTTGCTTGCAATTTGGAAAGGTTTTAACCCAAATTCCTCACATATCTCCGTCATTTATTTTGCAACATCTGTGAGGTCCTAGCGGTCAGGTTGAGAAGCACTTTAAGCCATTTGAGATCTTATCATGTGTTTTATTTATTAATTATTCATTTCATCACTGAATATACAGCTCAAATCCAGCTTTAGCTGCTCAACAAACAAAAAGAAATTGTTACGACTTTGTTGTCTAGCATTTCTACTATCATGATGATGCTGCTGATGAAGGACTGTACTTTATTAATCACTATCTATGCTTTTCTTTTAGAAACCCCTGTGTATTGTGTGGCTGAGATCAGCCATGCGTGTGGCTCGAGGTTACCTCTGTTCTGTAGGGTTGACAAATTTTCTGACTTGGAGAAAGAAATTATTCTACATGTGTGGTAATAAAAGCATTTTCATTCAGTTTGAAGAGTCCATGGCAAAGTAGCAGGTTTGCACAGTCCTAACGTTCAAGCTTACAGTTTTCTGGTCTTCTAAGGGTTATAATACCTGGCACTCAGTCTTTGCAGGCAAGTTAAGATGATGATGACCATGACGGTGATGATGAAAACAATGTTTGTAGTCTTAGTAAGGCGTTGTCAGGGGGATGCTTATTGGCCATCTTTGTCCAATAAAAACTGAGCGGGAGCAGGATTGTTTGGTTGGCTTGTCTTGTTTTCATCAGCTGTAATTGTTGTCTTTCTCGCTGTCATCACCATGATAATGTTTGTGGTTGTGTTCACAGCTCGTAGTTCACTTCATGTAAATCTGTGCTGGCTTTCATGTTGGCTTGAAGATATCACAATGGCGTCCTCCCAAAAATGAGAAAAACAAAAGCTGCAGGCAAGTGAGATGTCTTTGCTGTCCGAGTATTTTTTCTTAACCGTTTGCTCCACAGCTGCGCTTAATTTTTTACTCGTAAAATGAGTCAGTGGCAGCAGGAAGGTGAAATGATGACGCAGACTTTGTGTTTGCGTATTCAAGTGTGTAAAAATGTCTCTATATCTGAGTATTTTTATTAGGGTTTCTGTAACTATAGTCATGTGTGTATGAATATATTGTTGTTGTATGCAAGTGTGGGTGTGTCTTTGCCAAAGTCTGTATGTTTGTGTGTCTTTAAGGCACGGCAGGTGTTTTTGGTTTTCAGGGCAGTCCAGAGGAGACCACTGCAAGGCCGGGGTGTCGAAGGGAGGCGTGGCCAGCATGCACAGCTTTGGGGCAGTCTGGCGTCAGGACGCGGCCATTCTCCCCCACACTTCCTGTGATGGATAGACGGGCCTTATTCCGCATGGCTTCGGAAAAAGACAGCTAGAGGAGGTAGAGATAAAAGAGTGGACATGTTTAAACAAACAAACAAACAAAAAAAAGAACCCACCTGAGCAACAGGGAAGCTGCACAGCAAAGACAACCATTTGCAGAAAGACACCAACATGTCTATACAAACACTCATGCACAAAAGACTCTTGGACATGCATGTGCCTGTGCACACACTAAACACAAGTATGCTGATTAACATGTCTGAGGGCGCAATCACACAAATAGTTAAGGACAATACACATACAGTTTTACTTTTTGCATTTAATGTAGCCATCATTCATCGTATGTATGTACAAAGTAGTGATGTGTAAATTAAATACTTAATAATTTTATAATCAACTAGCAACATCTCCAAATATTGGTAAATAATTCAATTCAGTATTCAGTTTAAACTTGCTGCTTCCAGCTACTCAATTTGAAGATTTGTTAAAGTATAAGGTTGTAAATTTCTATTTAGGCAATATAACTATGAAATATCTATTTGGATTAAAAAAAATGTTTTTAATTATTTTTATAAGCAATCTGAAAAACTACCTTGTGTTTAATTATCTGCAAGTTTATTTTAGTTGCAGATGAAAGTGACATCATGTGAATGCCACAATGCATGATCTTCCAGCAGAGCATTGCATTGTGACACAATGAGCAGGGCTTCTCACTTAACTTGCTGGTAGTTTAAATACAGCAGCTTTTTAAAATTGTCCTCATTAATTATAATGAATTAAGGATATTTGGCTTTTCATCCTACTAATAAGATTTCCAGGCTTCAGCCTGAGCTGTCCAACATTAAGAACGCTTTTCATTTGCCATGTCTTTATTTGATTGTGTAGACTACATTCTCTTTTCTGAGATGATTAAGAAACACCTTAGGGATTTTATAAATGGATGTGAGCAGAGTAATTTATGTTAAAAGCATTTCAAATTAATCTAATGATACATTTTACTGGCAAGCAGTCTTTCACGACTACAGCAGGATGGGAGCAGCTGCATCCCTGGCATCTTTGTGTGCATTCTTGTGGAATTTTGCACGTGATGCGAACAAAATACCAACCTGTCTGTAAATATGTCAACGCATAATGCTACTAAAGGTCAAAAACTCCATGAAAAACTGCAGTTTTTCTTCTTTTTTCCATTACAACAAAGGAGTTTGGTTGTTTTGAAAACAGAAGAAATAATATAAAAATAGGCCCTTTTTAATTGACTGTAAATTGAATTCACCTCAGTTCTACATTTCATATAATTACATTTTTTTGTCCAGGTTTCAATGTAAAAAATGACTTATATTTCATTTAAATATCCTAAACCATTCAAGGTGTGAATGCACCCTAAACTATTATGTATACGTTTAAAGAGCGACTAGACTGTGCAACAACAACATACAATATTTTTTCTGTTATCAAAGACAAAGCAGGCAACAATCAACAAACACAAACACTGTAGACAAGATTTGGGTTGTAGACATCTGCATTTGGGGATACCATGCATTTTGAGGTTCTGGGTTTCAGTTATCTTAAAGATTCAGGTGTGGAAAGGAAAGAATTGGGAGGATGAAAATCTGTGAAACAGAGATTGGTGAGGACTTTGGAAAGACAAAAGGAGAAAGTGAAGGAGTGATTTTTCTTTAAAACTTGGATTTATAGAGAGGGAGTGACTGACTATACCGCTCAGAGTCAGGTGACACTTCACACGTACGGCTGCTCTGTGATGTTTTAGATAAGATGCTGCTGTTGTGTAGAAGTAAAACTAAATGTTTCTGGCATCCGATAAGGATTTTATTTAACCTTTACTTTTTTATTTTTTAAACTTTAGAAGTCCCATTGAGATTAAAAACCTCTTTTCCAAGGGAGTCCTGGCCACATTCAAAAATACATGTACAAATTCTGTGAAAATTTAGTGGGTAAACATGATACATTTTCATTAAAAGCTTTTTTTCCCCTCTTATTTTTCTTCAGAAAACAATACATACATGAGGCGTTTAGAAGAGGTCCAAAATTGAAGTCAAACATTTCCTTTAAAAAAACAAACAAAACAAACAAAAAAAAAAAGTCTGAAAACAAATATAAAACAAACTTTAACGGGTTATTGCGACCGTCTCTATGTTCGGCACAGCTAAGCTAGCACTGGGAAAAATGGAGTCAGCAAGTCAAGCAGCTGCTTCAGAAATATTATGTCTCAGAAGAGGAGTGACCTGAGAAGAGCAAAGAGTAAATTTAGCTGACACTCGATGGACCAACATAGCCATCAAAACACACAGAAACGGTGACTTTTCTCCCGGATCAGTAAGCTAACTTGCTTGCTTTCTTGGCTAACGTTTGCTGTCAGTTATAATACTCTGCAATACTTGTTGGACATGGTGCAAGCTGGTCAGTTGACATATCGGCAGTGAGCCTGGCAAGTCAATGCCTAGAATTATTTTTCTGAAATTGCAGCTGCAACCTAGACACACATGATGTTACTATTGTGTCCGTATTCCATGTCCAACCTTTAATAGCTTATTGGATTGTGTTGGTGCTGCAATGTTTAACGCGACTCTAATAAAAGCATAGTACTTCATTTTAGCATCTGCTAATGATACTTAGAAAGAAAGCACAGCTCTTTTTTTAAATCAAATATCTGTATCTGACAGAATTATCTGTGTAAGTATTGGAACTGCATTTTCCTCAAATGATTTGAGGAAAATAATTACAAACAGACAAACCAGACAAAAGTCTCCCCCTCTCCTTTAGTGTTATTTATACAGAAATATAAACTAAAGAAAGACATACAAACTGAATTTTCTATTATTTCAAGATATTTTGGTTGTATTTCTGCAGTTTGGTTGATTGGACAATGCTGAGTAAATTGTTCTAAACATCAGTGTAATTCCTTTTCAGTGAGATCCAGAATAATATCATATGTTATCCAATAAGGGCATTTAAGGCAATGGCTTATATTAAATGTCCTGCATTTAGTTGTCTTTATGTTTAGTGTTTTGACTTTCCGCGCCTGCATGATCAGGCCCCACAGTACATTGTTGACCTGTGACCCTATACTCTTTCCAACAACCCTTCGGTCGTCTGGTCAGAATCTCTTGAAGGTCCCAAAGACGTGTTTTAAAACTCTGGGAGATCTGTCCTTTCAGGCTGTAGCTCCCAGATTGCGGATTCCCAGATTGCCTCTGTGCCTTTGTATGGTTGACTGTGGTCAATTTTAAAAGGCAACTGAAAACTTTGTTGAAAGCCTTTGCATTGTTCATTTTCACTTTTGAAATTTATTGTATGTATTTCCCTATGCTGTTTTATTATACTTATTTTATGTACAGCACTTTGTGATTTTATCTGTGAAAAGTTCTTTATAAAGAAATTTTATTTACTTACTTAGTGTCTCTTAGGGTCAGTGTGTCCTTCCACATCACTTGCATGTTCCCCAGAGCAAAGTTTTTGCAACATCACTGAGTAGCCATTCTATATGAAGTGTTAGCATCATCATTAATTCCTCTGCATTAGTGCTGAGTAAGTAAGCGGGCTGTTTTGAAGTTGTCAGGGCTGGAGTATGTCAGTGCCTATTTGGACTGTCTGCAGCAGGGGTGCACAACTCCAGTTTATGGATGACAATAAAAGAAAGGTGTGTAGATGGCAAATAGTGTGGACTAGTGCCCTGAAAGCTTAAATCTGAAGACATAAATGACCTCTGGCTATTGTACAGACTTTTTTCAAAATTCCTTTTCTAGTCGTTGGTGCATTGAATTAACATGTACTGTACACTATAGTAAAATAAAGAGTTATTTCAAACATAAACATCATAATTTGGATGACAGTAAGCTGAGAAGAAGAATAGTATTTTGAAAATCATGCGGAAAAAAATTAAAAATTTCACCTTGCTCTTTGATTTGTTCCTTGAAGAACTTGCACTTTGCCTTTTACATACATAACCTGAATGAACATTAGAATAGGTTTCCAAGGGAATACTGTGCAGCAAGAGGGTTTCATGAGCTGTCAGAAGATGGGAATTGCCTTAAATGAATTGGATTGAGCTCAGTGTAAACTGGCCATAACAAGCACAGAACAGTGATGTTAATGTGTTTTTCTGATGTTGCAGTGCCAGAGGGATGAATTACAGGTCTTGTTACAAGAAACTTTGGTGAAAAGCAAAGCATCAGCTCACATCGAAAATATTTATTAGTCTGTTTTTGTCACAATCTGTCCATCACACTTCAGTAAAAACGAAAAGGTACTAATGATAAATAAAGTCTTTATAATAGGTGTCTTCACAGTAGTTAATTCATGCATAAGCATCTATTGATTTTAGTGACCTCACTAATTGCTTTTAGGATGGTGATAATTAGACTCATTCTTATAGCCACAAAAACACTGAAACCAAAGTGTAAAAGTTCAGTAAAGTTTCAAAAAATTGAAAAAAACTATTTTGAATCATGTTTAAAAAATGTTTTTTATGAAGGATGGATGGGGAATGTAAACAAAATTTCTTCATAACAATGTCATTAAATTAAAGATTAGTACAATATGTGGAAAATGGTTTAGATAATTTCTTCATAGGTTTGCTGGCAAAAAAAAAAAAAAAATGTCAGTAGTTTGATTGTTATTCAGATATTTAAATTGATTAATATTTTCCAATTTAATGTTTCTATTCTGGTAATGCTGTTTTTCTTTGCTTGAAGGGATCATAAACTAAATAACTTGGGGTTATTCACTGCAAAAATGGGATTTTTCTTTTGTAAACAAAATAAATATATTTATAATGCTGTACTGGAGCCATGCATCCCTGCTTTATCAATTTGTTGTTAATGACTAAAATGCAGGTGTCTAGTCAAGTCATTAGCCAATAGCATCACCATTACTGTCATCATCCCCATCAACATCACCATCTGCAGCCAAAGACGATGGAACCAAATCTGTAGTCACACATATCTAATCCCAATCAACAAAACACAAACCAAATTTATAGCCAGAAATCTAAGGAAAGCTTTGGCCAATAAAAAATACTGAACAGCCAAAACAAAAGAAGCTACATTGGTTCCACAATGCTTGACCACATCGTCATCATCACATGAAGAATGTGGGGCTGCTACGACAGCCTCAACAGTACAAACTCTACAGCACCATCACCATAATTAACACCACCATTAGCCCACCTATATGGCAGCCTCTAAATCCTACCCCTATATCTTGACCCCCTCGGAGCCGTACACGTTGTACCCCTCCCTATAAGTGGCTAGATTCTGGGTGCTGGGGGAGGGGCTGGGACAGTGGGGGGGGCTAAGGTCCACCTTCATGCGCTTGGCTTCGGCCCGTGACTTGTAGCAGAACTCGACCAGGGCCACCAGCATGGCCAGGCCCAGACCGCCCACAAGGATGTAGAAGACCCCGGCCACATTGGACAGGCTCAGAGCCTGGGACGACTTGTCCTGAAGACAGGGGTGGGATGGAGAGAGGGGGGAGTCGAGGCCAAGAATTGGCATTGTGAGACAATGGATGTAAGGGAAAGAATCAGAGAAGTGATGGGTTAACCACAGTGAAGGTCGTGAGGAAAGATGAAAGAAGTAAATGGAAAGTTGATGGAAAAACAGAGTAGAATATTAATGGAAAGTTACAGTTTTGGAGAAGGGAAGAAAGGAGAAACAGATGGAGGCGGAGAATGTGAGTAGGTAGAATAATTTAGAATGTCCAGAGTGAGGGGGGAGATGTGGGAAAAAGCAAAAAGAGACAATACAGTACAGTAAGTTAGACAGAGAAATGGAGAGACATTGATGTTTGATAGTTACAACTGTACTTTTCTATTTCTGCTTAATTAAGTTACATTATTACCATAAATTATCACAATATTGCATTGTACTTCTACAAACTAAAGACTAAAACAACTCTAAATACTACTTTTTTTTTATTTCTACTGCCACCACAACAGCTACAACACAAATATACTACACATCTGTGACAACTTAAACAATCACATTTAATTTAATCTGAGCGTTGATCATTCAATCATTTAATCTGAGCGGTGATTTGGCTCTAATAGTTAAGATCTTTTTTTCTTTTTACTTTTAAAATTTAGAATATGTACAATTCAGAGATTTAGACACACTTTGCATTGGATTTAAGGGGAAAGTGTGTCCAAACTTTTGACTGGTACTGTCTATTTTTAATTATTATTTTTTTCTTTTTAATTAAACTTGGAAAAAGATCTGTGATGTTTTTTGTCTGGGGATGAAGGGGTACAAATAAGCTGTAACATCTCAGCAGTTATGCTCATACAAAATATGGTTCTGCTTTATCTCATTGGTCAATTCCATTTAATTTCTTTTGTAGATTTTATCAATTGTATCTAAATTGTTACTTGGCTCAAAGAGATATTTATTTGACTTGACTTCTAAAAAAATTTTTTGAATTTATCTGGAAACACTTTCACTTATATTTAGCTAAATGAGTCATTCGTTAACTATTCAAATCATTCATACTCTAGTGCCAACAAATGTTTAATTTATGAATATATGTTGACAAATTTCACATCTTATTGACATTTTATTCCAGCTGATCTGCATACTGTACCACTGTTTACATTAGTTATCATTTTCCAGTATAATCACCAAAATAGTAAAGCAGCTAGGAGCAGAATTTAAAACTGCAATCTATTATTTTTGATATTTGTTGAATAAAATAAAGAGTTACTAAAAAACTTGAAAGTTCTTCAAATAAAAACATAATCTTCGCTTGATTATGTCTAAAATATATCAGCAAGAGCCAGGTGCTAAAATAATTTAGTGTTGTTCCTAACAGTGCTATTCTCATTTGTTTATGCATTTAAGGGCACAAAGACTAGACTTGCATGTAAAATTAAAACATCATTATGAAGGTGAGAAATGCTCATAGCATTGTAATGAAGATGGGATTGCCACAGATTGCTACACAAACTGAAGAATAATTTGCATTCATTCTGGTGTATAATTAACCAGAATATTGATGTTAATAGAACTGAAGAAAATGTTGCAGGACATCACTAATGTGGAGCATGTTTAACACATGTTTGAGGTTGATTAAGGAAAAATTTAAATAGCAATTTAAGGCAGTAGTTGCAGTAATCTGGAGCGTATTCAGGATGACAGTTTCAGGCTAGCGTTCTGCGGGCCGCAGCTGCGTGAGACTGACCTTACTTCCAGAGTCCTTGGGTCCACACTCTCCCTTGTCATACCACCATTTGTTTTTCAGTTTGTCTAAGACGCCTGCTTCGCTCAGTTTCAAAACTGCAAGGTTTACTGGGGTTCTTCGCGTGTAAAAATAACATAAATAACATCATAGGTCATGTTATTTTATGTTATTACGGTATTTCACATTTGCATTGTACAACTCATTCACATTGAAACTTTAGCTAACATCAAGTGACCTAGCATGGATCCCACTGAGTACATGTGTGTATGCTCGTTGAGGAGGGGCTGGGGGGAACGAGGAGCTAATTCGAGCTACAGACATATGAGTGGGACCCACCTTTGTCACTTAAGGTAACACACCCATACTGCCCCAGCTGTTTGTACGATGAAATAGAGAGAAATACTGTTGAGCCAGTACATTAGCATCAGGCTAGCTCTGTGCTGCATCTGGGAGAGTGAGTTGCAGTGACACAGATTTGAATGTGAAACTTAAAACTCTTAAGGTTTAAAGGCTAGGGAAAGCAATTTCTTTTAGAGTTCAGAATTTTTCTGTGCTCATCTTTTCTTTCATTTCATTGAAACTCTCAGATTAACTGCTTTACTAGTGAAATACTGTATTTAAGATGGATGACTTTGACGTTTGAGAATTTCCTACCATAAATAACCTCAACAGTTTTTTTTTCTTTTTTTGCAGGGTATAATGGCTTAGAAATGTATTTCAATAACAATATTTTAATGGTTGTTAAAGCAACTATGTACCTCAAGCTACATTACTTTTTTCTTTTTTCAAATACTAAAATAGCTTGAAATGTTTTTGTAGGTAATGTAGCTTTCATTGTAGAAGCCCAGGGCTTTCTTTATGTTTCTATGCGAAGTAACTGGGATTACCAATCAACTTTACAATAAACTTGTGTGAACATCAGTTCAAGTGTGCGGTTTTTGTTCTCACAGTCCTTTCCCATGGTAGACTAAAGCTGTTATATCCTATGCCCTCTTAAAACTCTCAAGACTTTACTGACAAAATTAGAGATTTTACCTCGTACAACACCAGGCTAAATTTGTCTATTTTTGCTTCAATCGATTGCGATAGTGTATTAATGTTCTTGTGTGACTTTTGAACATGGCTGCATTTTGGTTTTGATCCAACTAACTTTTCTAAACTTTTTCTAACATATGTAGTGATGGCAATGCTCCTAATCATACTTTATTGTGAGTAAGATACCTCAATTACTGAATGCTTTGACATTTGCATGAAATTAAGTGCAGACATCCATGTTAACTTGAAAATTAAGAGTTTTAATTCCCTAACCTTTCTATTGCAACCATTAAGTATTTTTTTTTAATTAAGAAAAAAAAAAAGATAAAGTGATGCTTTTTTTCTCCTTTAGATGTAATTTCAATAATAGCTAACATGCTATAAATATAGCAAACATCACATGTTTGTATTAAGGTGCCTAAATAGACTTTAGAGTAAAGCTTTAGAGTCCTGCATGTTCAAATGTTGATATTAGCTTAACTTATTGGTGTTGCAAAGATTAAAGGCATCAAATTTCATCTTCGAAATCTATCTGAAGAAATAACCCCCCCCCAAAAAAGTATAATCTTCATTAATTATTCATCATTCCATTTGCCTCAAGGCAACCTGAGCTCATGAAGAATCTTGGGGCTACAGTTTCCCTCTCGTCTATTATCCACTGGACCTGTAAAAACCTTCATCTGATACGTGCGACCGCTGTTCAGTTAAAGGAGCGACCGGTATTCCGTTTGGAATCTCTCAAAGTCCTTAATTTTTCCCTTGATCCTCTTCCCAGAGCTGCCACCCGGGGGGCAAATATTCCTGTCTTTACAGTAATTTCTCTTTCTTTTCCCCTGAGCTCTTCAGTCTTTTTCAGTCACCGTTCCCTCTTTGTCTTCTCAGAGGGACATTACCAGATCACAGAAAACAAGTCTGAAATAGATATTCTAATGAGATATATTGCTCTGCACTGCAGTGATGATGGACATTTGCTGTCTGATAATTTAACACAATCTTTTATATGTATATTGATTTTTTGAGGCAATTTAGCACAGCCAATTCATGCCTTGAAAAGATGCCATTATTTCTGCGGGCTCTCTTTCCATGAGTATAATCATATTTATATATAGGCAATATCTCAACAAGCTTAGAAGTTTTTTGTCACTGCGTGTGAATCTTTTCTATAAAAGGCTCACATCACTGACAAAGATGCAACATGGCATCAATCTATAAAGCTACATAGGCTTCGTGGGAGATTTCTGTCTTTCAGCTTTGCCTTCCTTTGCTGGGGCAGATGCATGCGTTACACACAGGACGGGGGCCGTCGCGAGCTGCTCAGCTAGTGAGCGGCCCCCGTCACCTTGTGGTGGGGGGGGCAGACAGAGAGGGCTAACCTTGGAATCCCCTCCCCCGCTGCCACATTCTCCTTTGTCATACCACCACTTGTTTTTCAATTTGTCCAACAGGCCCTGCTCGTTGAGTTTTAGCACGGCCAGGTTGACCGCATTTCTTTAAGTAAAAAAGGAGGGACAGATAAGATAGTTTGGTCAGAGCAGAGGATGGAGGGACAAACAGACAAAATGGATGGGAATCACAGCCAAGGGAGAAAAAAAGGGGAAGGAGGAGAGGAAGCAGAAGGAGGATAAATCAAGAGGGACTGAAGGTATAAAGCTGAGTTAGAGGGGAGAATGCACCCCAGACAACGCTCGCTCTTATTATTTCTCTTTGCTTTTTAAAATATTTGATATTTTCAGATTTTACCGTATTTTTTTTACCTGTATCTTCCATTTGAGCTTGCAGTAACAGAGGCTGCTCCACACAGTGTCAGATTGCTGATGTAAACGATGTTAACCATGTCCCTGCTACCTGATGATGGTGCTCTTGTCCACTCCTGCTGTTCTTACTTCTCTACCAGTATGTACTGATGTCTGCTGTATGTGTGGCTCCAGTTTCCTACAGCTCTCCTACTTATGCTTAGCTGGCTGACCTCCAAACAAAATCCAGGCTCACAAGGCTAAATATCCAGCGTTCCCGCAGTCTGTATGAAAAGATATTAGCTAAGCTCTGTATATCAGGCTTTATAGAAATCAACTCTCCAGTAGTGGAATTATGTTTATCATTTGCGGTTTGTCTTTAGCACTCTGTGTGGTATGTGGTCTGTGGACTCCCTGTCAGTGACTCAGAGGGTTGAAAAGACTGTGAGGGGTTTCTGTTTTGTTTTGTTTTGCACCCTCTCTCTTTGCATTTGAAACATCTTTGCTTTTTAATGCTTCCCTGTAATCGTTTTCCCTTTGTTTTCAGCCTCTCCTGACCATGCTTTTGTTTGAGGGCATCCACAATCAACTCATCTGATCTCCACCATCAGGTCACCGCAGTTGCTGCCTGCATGTTTGCTAGTCCGTCTCCTATCTGGAATCTTATCTCACTGTCTGATGGCACACTGCAGGTAAGTACTGGGTTGGAACTAAGAGATTTTCAGTTCAACAAGAACTGAAAAAGAAAATTCTCTGCCCTTTCAATGACTGTTACTTTTTTTTTTTAAAAACATGGTTTGTTCAGTGCTTAGATCGTCATAATGATAGTCAAGAGATTCATAAAGAGAGAGTATTCTCTGGGGTGACTGTTTATCTACAGGCTCTAATCTATCTCATCAACATATGAAGTGTAGGTGAAAACATATCAAACATATCTAATCACAATACCAGTCACTTATCAATAGTCATATCAAAAGTAGCTATACATAAGAAAGCATAAAACTCTATTACAGTCAATATAATCATCAGAAAATTCATGCTCATCATCATCAAATCAAATAAGGCCAGTAATTCATCCCCCGGGAGGAGAGGCACACCCTCATGATGTGGACACTCGCAGCCACACGAATGCGGCTGGAAGGCTGTGTTTCCGACGACTGAGAGAAGCCAGAGACAACAGTGGATAGTCCCAGGAATGTTTTAAAGGGGCTTAAAAGGAACCCATCCACTTGCTGTCTGTCACTTTTCCCTCGTAAACGGAAAACCTTTGTGTGTAAGAGTAAAACTAAAGAGGGGCTGAGGTCTTCAGGAACTTTGCACCATACTTTGGGGGGGAATTATAGAACAGGATGTGAGGCTGATGTGCGATTTGTGTTTTGCCCTTGATGTGGCAAACTGGAAATGCTGACAGAGATAGATGGAGGGAGAGAACAGAGAGCAGGTGGTCAAACTTTGCTGAAGTTTGTTGATTATTTTTCCTCAGTGGGCACTTGTCACATTGAAAAGACAGAGCCTTTGCGGTCACTTGCAAAGCAAGTTTTTGCATTAACACGCATCAATAAAACCTTTTGGGATTGTTCAAGTGTCTGCTGAAGGAAAAGAAGACCGAATTGACCAACTTTAGGTTGCTTTCTCATCCATGTCCTCTATTTCATGCTCTCTTGTTTAAAATTTAAGCACACTGTCACGCATTCCGTAAAATAAACTGCTGTTCTATTGTTTTTAGTTGAGGTTTATTCAATTACTCATCAATGTATCACATTAAAAAACATTTCATTCCATGGTCCCATTTTAATTTCACATTCTTGTCCCCCCAGTTGCCAGGCCCCTCAGCATAATGTTTCTCACTTTTTGGCTCCTGATTGTCTATGAATCCCCCCCTGAAGCCCTGGAAAAAGTGACAACAATCTGAGGTTCTACCCCTCCTCAAGGCAATATTCTGTTACTAAAATTACCATTTAATAATCATTATCTTATCCATGAATGAACATCAAAATGAGACAGTGGACAAATAGACAGAGTTACCTGGAAGGTGGCCCTGTGGGGAGAAAGAGTGGATGACAGAGCAACAGAGAAGAAAGGAAGCATACAAACATAAAAAGAATTATGGATGATGGTGACACAGGACAAAAAAATTAAGGTGACTTGCTCTAAATCAACATTGAGGTGAAAGTGCAGAATGTCAACACAGAGACTAAACTGCTAAAGTAGTTAAAAAAGGGAAAAAGACAGAAATAAAAGCAAATACAAAAGCATGATGGAGCACATAATCTTCACATTCAACACATTCATCTCTGCCACTGCTGCCAGGTGAAAACCATTTGATTATATTTACCATTAACTATTCAGCGTCATGCTTGAATATCAATATAATTAATGAAAAGTCAATTAATACTCAATTTTCCCATTTTTTTTGGTTTATAAATATTCACATTACAGCAGTGACAGGTTGCTTGAGTATTCAAAAAGGCACAGCAGGGTAGGTGGAATATTGCAGCAATAGGACAGTATCAGTATTGCTACTGTTGCCTATTGTTACAGTATTCCACCCACCTTAACTGTGAGCCTTTGGGCGTAGCAATGCCATATCCTTTGGAGTCCAGGTTCCCTCCAACTTTCATGGTGTCACAAGGCTTGCGCTGCTCTGTGTATTCGTTCATGGTGGACTCCAAGAGGAAGGCGTACTTCCCCTTGGACTTGCGGACTCTTGCCACACCCTCAGCTGTGGTTTTGGTGAACACCGTCGGCTCAGCAGACTTCATATAAGACCACATCTTCTCGTATACGGCTATTTTGGACCTCTGAAAAAGGGGAGGGGTAAAAGGTGAAAGCAAAGGTTAACTCAGAATGGGAGGACATGATTTTACTAATATAAAAGTGTACATTCATATAAATGATACACATCCATGCTGTGTGTCTTCTTCTGGATGTCAACTCACAACACACATATTCCTCTATCATTTGGAGCTTCTCTGGTAAAAGATTAATTTACTTAAATCAAAGTGATGTTTTTAGCTTTTTTTAAGTGGCTTCAGGTGCAGTGATGACAGCACTCCAGGTAACTAATTCAAACTGTATACATGCGTATTGTCTTCTATGTGCCTTTTAAGGCGTTACTTATCCTAAATGGTGCTCTCGAACCAATTAAACAAAGCTGGTAATGCAGTTTTAAAGCTCAGAGGAACTAGAGTACTGTATAGTCGTTATTAACCCAGGCCTCGGCTGCTTCAGTGTGGAAGATACTGAACTGATATTTGATTTTTTTGTAAGATGTCCATCCCGACACAGCCCTCGCTCATCTGGGGTTGGAACAGGAACAAGGAGGACATTGGCTTGTGCCTCCCTGGGGCTGCAGTATTTATGTTGACACAGTGACATAAAATCAAATGATAATAAATAAATAAATCTGTACAGCATTGAGGCAGGACTAAATAATGCACTTGGGTACATACTAAACATACTATCTCTGCCTTGTCATTGACTGTAATTGTTTCTCAAAACAAGAAGCTGCTGCAGCTGAGTTCCATAGTCCTTGAAAGAAACGACACTCCTGATGGAGTGCTGTGTTTTCCATCTTCCATTCTGATCCTCTGGCATATAATGACATCTATAACCACATTTAGAATGTAATGCTATGTCTCTCTTGACAAGTCATGCATCAGTCTTACTTTAAAATGAGTTTATGGTGTACTGTAAATAGCAGCATACTAATCGGTGGTGCAATTATGAATTCAGGAGAGCTTTTTAGAGGACATCTGCCTGACATGATACATGGTATTAAACTGTTTATACGTGTGTGTCTGCAGTTCTGTGTGGTCTGTACTTGTATGTCTTATATCTCTGTTGCTGTATGAGTGTGTGAATTGTGTGTACTCATGAGTGAAAATAACAAGCAGAGGAGTCAAACTGTCATCTTCCACAAGCATCCTGTGTCTTTTTTTCCTCTTTCCCTCCTGGTATTTAGGTTTTATTCTGTCGCTCTGCAAGCGACAAGCCAGGGCCTCAGGAACTGAAATCAGCACCTAGGGGATGGTGTGTGTGTACATGTGTGTGTGTATCAGGGTGTTGATGGAGCATGACGGACACCTATCCCATAATAATGTCACTCACATTCTCAAGGACCAGAATGCCCCGCCTCTCTTGCTATTTTACCCTCTCTGACTATTTTTCCTTTTATATCTTTTTACTCTGCCAAAGTGTATCATAAATTTCCATCCATCCATCCATCCATCCATCCATCCATCCATCCATCCATCCATCCGAGCGACTTAAACAGAATGGGGCAGTAATGTTGATGTTTCTTGGAGGGATGGATGTGTGACAATATGATGTGACCCTTTTCAGACTCTTTCACAATGAGTGTGACTGTGAAGGAGGAAATTGATGCTTTAAGTTACCTTCAGGCAACCACTTTCACAAACACATGAACGTGTTCTGTTGGACACATTCCATTCAAACTTTCAGACACAAGTCAAACTCATAAGCTCCATGTTACTGAATCTGCATACGTGCAAGCTTGCATCTACACAAAATGTACACAAGCAAGCACCCACTTTAACACACACACACACAAAGATAATTAATGGTGGTGGCGAATCCCTCTCAGCTGTGGGAGAGTAAATTGCTTTTTCACCCTCCACAGATTTCAGCCTGCTCGTTATGTTGATGATGCCAAAGCCACTCAAAGAAGCCCAAACTGTCTACCACTTGCCCCCCCCCCCAACCCCCCGCCATGTCCCCAAACACAAATACTGATATATGCATCTTCACAAAGCATGGCTGCATATACTCAAACAACATGCATTCTCACAAACAAGTTTGATTTTTATCTGTGAGACATCATGATGTGACAAGGCATCATAACAAAGGGTTTTTGTTCATATCTGCAAAATAAAAAGCATTGTGTGCATTTGTGTGTTTACTGTAAGGACTGTCTATTTAAGGTGAAAAGGCTAAAGGTTGAAATCACTGCAGATCTCCCATGGTCATTTAGTTTTAGTCTGGTTTTGTTTAATGCTTACTACTTTCGTGACAGCTCTATGTAAAATATTTTGCTACAGCTCAGTCTCTATTTTTTTCTCAGTCTAATCAAGGGATGTCAAGCTATCCAACAGGTTTTCGTTGTTTCTCTGCTCCAACACGCCTGACTAAAATTAATGGGTCATTATGAAGAGGTTGACAAGAAGCTGATGGATCCATTTGATTTGATTCAGGTGCACTCTCAAAAGTAGAGGTACAAGACAGGAATATTTCTGTACCTGTAGGTACATTTTTTATTTTTATTTTTTTACAAATGTTCTCTCAAAAGTACAATATTGGTCTTTACGAGGCCAGAAGTGTACCTATATACTATGAAAAAGGGTCCAAAGAAATATAAAGTACAAATTTGTACCATTTCAACCCAAAGGGTACCTGGAGCATTGAGAAATGTGTGTATCTTGTACAATAACTAAAATTAGCAGTAATCCTAAACAGTAGTATAATTATAGTTATTATATCATGGTTTTCATAATAATAATAGTAATCATAGTAATAATTCCATGTATAATTATATTATATGTTTGGCCTAATATTTATATAACAATTATTCATTTATTACTGGAATCTTTGATTGTTGTCATAATCTCTATTTTATTGACTTTTATTCTTAATTCTTTTATTTTTAATTGGTTTAATTCTACTTTAACTGGTACAGCTTGATAACGTACAAAAATGGACCAGGACCAAAGGGTACAGAAATGTCTTTCAAAAAGGAACACCCCCAGCGACAAGCGTTTGTACCCTTTTAAGTACAAACTGGTACCTCTATTTTTGAGTGTGTGTGTTGGAGCAGGTAAAGAACTAAAACCTGCAGGACCAGGGTTTAACACCCTTGGTCTGATCCAGGGGTGATCAATTCTGGTCCTCCAGGGCCGGCATCCTACAGGTATTAGGAGGTTCTCTGCTGCAACAAACCTGACTCCAATCAATGGGTAATTGTGCAGAGCTTGATGTGAAGCTCTGCGCGGGTCACAAGGTGTGTTACCACTGGGAAACTCCTAATACCTGCAGGATACGAGGACCAGACTTGCCCAACCCTGGTCAAATCTACTGTAGCGCTTAGTAAGATTTTCTATGATTGTCATATTTTCAATGGAGTGACTTCATTTCATTGGGTGGGGAAGTAATTAATTGCAGCAGAACTATGGTAAACATTGTTCATCTGCAGTCATGATTGGGAATATTCAAGAAATTGATTAACTACTTTAAAATATTTACGTGAATTTTGAGGATAATTTCCATTCTTAGAAACAAAATAACATGGAAAATGAAAATCAGATAAATTAAAGGTTTGAATATGGAACATTTTTATGAAAAGGTATGTTAAAAAAAAAAAAAAAAAAAAAACACCACGAGGCATTTGGAGGGGTGTAGAATGAAAGTACGGCATTTCCTTGAAAAATGATATTTAGCCTTAAATATAAAATAAATTTTAATGGGTTTGACAGTGGCGTTTTATTTACACCTACAAGCCAATACAGGCCGCCATTGCGGGTTGCCAAATACGATCTCTGTGTGGCAATGTTCTGTTCTTCACAGATTGGCTGGTATTGGGAAAAATGGTGGAATCGGCAAGTCAAGCAGCTGCTTCAGAGCCCCGGAGATGTTATCTGTCTCAGAACAGGAGTGACCCGAGAAGAGCAAAAAATGGAGTAAATTCAGGTGAAGTCTACACTAAATGGACCCACATAAACATTTTCCACGTCATCAAAATGCGGAAATGGTGACTTTTCTCCTGGATCGGTAAGCTCGCGCACTTGCTAACGTGGCTAGCGCTAGCTGTCAGTTATAAACTCCTCTGTAAAACTTGTTGGACATGGTGCAGGCTGTTGGTCCCTTGTCGTATCAGTGAGCCTGGCAACCCAGCGGCTGGAGTTGTTTTTCTGCTGTTGGAACTACAACCTAGACACACATGATGCCGCTGTTCTGTCTGTATTCCATATCCAACCATTAACTTTAAAATCTCAGCTCACAGTGACAGAGGAGGAAATGCTAAGTTTATTTCTATTCTTCTGACAGGACTATTTTAAACACTATTTGCTATCTCTACTTGTTTCACTTTCAGTTAAAGCTGAATTCATCTGCTTGACCTTTACTAAGCATTAAGAAAGAACTTAATGCCTGTCTCATATTTTTAAATTCTTTCTGGGATAAATAAGTCTCAGGGATTATAGAGACTTTTGAGGATGATGTCAAATCTCAATAGTTACACATGCTTGATGATGCAATATGCATGCTTTAAATACCAATAAATTTGTGCACTATTTTAAACACATACAGATTACACAAATATAAGCAGTCAGATTTTCTCACTCCTTGACATTTTCTGACTGTCATTAGCTACATTTTTTGTCCCATTGGACTTGACTTGAAATAACCCTTTTGATGAACATCTCTGGCCAGGTTTTGGTGAAAGTCTTCAATATGAAATCAACAGCCTCCTTCATGTGATCTGAGGATTTTTGCAGCCTTTGTTTAACAATAAATTTACTTCACAAAGTGAAATACCAAAACCCTGACAAAAAAGTCAATCAAGAGTGAATCAGGTCCTTACCCTGAAGAACTCCTTGGTAGAGCCAGAGTCCAGCGTCCCATAAGCTATTTCTGTCTGTTTGGCCAAGTCCTCTGCACTCTCTATAGGCGAGACCATCCTCTCCACAGTGAGAAATGCAGCCAGGTTGGCTGTGTAAGAGGAGATGATGATAAGAGTGAAGAACCACCACACGCCTCCAACAATACGTCCAGACAAGGACCTACAGAGAATGGGAAAGGAAAGAGGGATGGCAAGATGGGGCAGTAACAGAGGAAGGAGATAATAAAAATGAGTGTGCAAAAGGATGAAAATAGCAGAAGTGAGTGAAAGAATAAACGTAATTACAATTAGTTTTTGGGGTAAGGATATGCAACACAAATCATTGTTTTGCAAAGGACCTTTAAGACAATTGTACATGAATGCAAAACTGACAGAGCTGCCAAAGTAATTGTCTTTCAGCCCCTAAACCAATTCAGCAGTAACAATAATGGAGGCTGAAACGGATTGCAATCTGGACATCCTTCCGTCTCACGCTCAAGCTCATTCTTTCTTTCCCTTCTCTCTGTGTTTACTCTTTTTATTTATCAGCTGTAAGCAAAAGCATCAAAGTAAGTGGCAATTCATTTCGTTCTTTCTTGGGGTTACATCAGCTTGTTTTTCTTTATTAAGAAGAAGGATAAAGAGCAAAAAACGGTGAGTCTGCTTGTAAAAATGAGAGAGAAAAAGAAAGAATGTCAAAAGATAATTTCTATATAAAGTTATTTTTTGTAGAAGGCTAAATAAAACCAGTGAGAAGTAAACTAAATAAAATGCTCTCTGTTTAGGAGAGAGTGAGAGAGAATGATAAAGGGATTGGTTGAGCCAAATACTTAATACATCACTGTTTTATGAAAGTATGAAAGATTTAGCATTTCCAAGAAGAATGGGTCACTTCATGCTGGGTTAATCTCATGTAATGTACCAAGGTAAGCTGAGCATTCAGTCCAAACAGTGGATCATTAACAACCATGCTTCATGGATTTGTCTGCCACTGGCCCATTAGAATTTTGTTTAGGCAATGACCACATCATGAAATGGCAATCCAAATGGCACATTTTCAGAGCATGTTTCATGCTGATGTCACAGATAGCAGTGAAATTTCTTGTACAACTGGTGACAAGAAACATCATTTTTTACCAAATGTGAAAAAATCAACTAATAAACAAAACAAGTATAAATCAGGATGACACCAATTCATCTCAATGCAACATCAGGGGTGGTGAATATACAAGGGGTACGGAAAGCCATTTGCTAAAATAAAAAAAGTTAATTTTATTTCTCATTATTGTACACTCAGCACCCAATCTTGACAGAAAAAACAGAAATGTAGAAATGTTTGCAAATTTATTAAAAATGAAAAACTGAAATATCACATGGTCAAAAGTATTCAGACCCTTTGCAGTGACACTCATATTTAACTTATATGCTGTCCATTTCTTCTGATCCTCCTTGAGATGGTTCTACTCCTTCATTGGAGTCCAGCTGTGTTTAACTAAACTGATTGGACTTGATTAGGAGAGACACTCACCTGTCTATATATGACTTTACAGCTCACAGTGCATGTCAGAGCAAATGAGTATCATGAGGTTGAAGGAACTGTCCAAGAAGCTCAGAGACAAAATTATGGCAAAGCACAGATCTGGATGAGGTTACAAAAGAATTTCTGCAGCACTTAAGGAGCACGTTAGTCCTTACATGGAAGAAGTTTGGGATGACCAGAAAAAAAAAAAAAAAATCTACATTTCTGTTTTTTTTTCTGTCAAGATGGGGTGCTGAGTGTACATTAATGAGAAATAAAATGAACTTTTTCAATTTTGGCAAATGGCTGCAATGAAACAAAGTGTGAAAAGTTTAAAGGGGTCTGAATACTTTCTACAGATCTGGGCATGAAAAAGTTCCCCTTTCAGCCAACTGCCAGCCACTTACCAGCCACTTACCAGCCACTTACCAGCGACTTGTCTGCTAATTCAATCGCACAGAGAAACACCTGTGTGCCCAGGGGAAACGATTTCAGAGCATAAATGAACGCCCGGAACAAGGACGTTTCCACACGCCAAGTTTGGACACCGTACGCGATGGCGTATTTGCGGGACAAGTCGTTCAGCCAGTGATAGTGCAGTAATGGTGCACTATTAGTGCACCACTTCTGGCAGAAAAAGGAGGAACTTTTTCATGCCCAGATCTGTATACCCACTGGATGCAGGGCTGAAAAGCTTTAAAAAGATATGTCTTAAAAAATATTAAACAAATCTTGAAAAGAGGAGGTGATGCTCAGTGATGGCTTCAGACACTGCCATGCCCAGTAAGAGTGATACAGAGATTGTAAGGGTTTTTTACTGTTTAAATATTTTCTATACATTATGCTGGATCCCAAAACCTATACTTTTAACTTCTGCCTCAAATGCATGGGGAGTATGCATTACTTCTTGAGTAGCGAGGAAGCGCATACAAAGTGACAGTTTTTCTCTGAGAATTTTGAAATCTGGCAGTACACAATACAATATAGCAAATGTTTTTTGTTTTTTTTAAATACTTTTTTCTTTAGCTTATGTGATTTAAACTCATGTAAATAACAGAAATTGTAAGCGAAGCCATATCATTATTTGAGATGCTTATATACAAACGCATCCTCAGATGAGAGTAGTCATTAGTTTGAAATCCAATGCTTAATCTTTCATCTCAGCATTTGGTTTCTACCATCTATAAACTACAGTATTGGGCTCTTTAGCTGCTAAATGATCCATTTTAATCCCTGGCTGATGGTCAGCCACATCCCCAAATAATTTCCGCCCCCAAGAAAGAAGTATAGTGTCAGATTTTAAAAGTAGCTGAGGTCAACTGTCTGAACCAACTCATAAACTATAGCCGCTTTCAGACTTGCGTTGTGGAACATGAGTGGTAAAGTCCATCTGCTCTTTAAACGACTCGCCTTTTCAAACATGCTGCTGCCTTGCATAGTTATCGTGTCCCGGGTGCTTTCAGACATCAGGAAATGTTGCAGAAAAGTCAGCACAGCCACGCTCTCCCTTCAGCTCTGTCCGGAACATTTTCTTGTACATTCAGCCAAAACAACGTGCCAAAATATTTCCGCCTTTGTGACATGGGGTCCAGCCGGTACATGTCCGCTACATCTCTGAGGTAAAAGACCGGAACGCATGTCTGCATAAGCGTTAGAAAGGACGGAGTCCGCAACACCGCTTTCCAGTGCAAGTCTGAAAGGGGCTTATGTAAAAGTTACCTGTGTTTTTAAGTTATAATTCCTAATTACATTAGAGGCCATTATATCAGCCATTTAAAACACTTAGGGCCTGATTTACAAAGACTCCAAATTGCGAGTCTAATGTCTTTGCCTCGCAAAAAAAATAGCGTGTGCTGTCATTTTAGCGTTTGCGGGTGATCTACAAAGATTACATGCGCAATCTGTAACAGGCGCAAACAGCAGGATTTAAATGAGGATTTAGCGTGCGCTCTCCCTGCGCCACGGAAAGTTCAGAAGAGCATGTGGTAAACGCAAAATGAAATTCATCCTGATAGAGAGATGTTAGTTTCAGAGATATAATGAGGCAAATAACAAACAGAATATAAGATAAATATGAAGAGTTCATTTGCAAAAATAGACAAACGCCATTTAGAAAAAATGGAGTTACCTGCTTTTGCACATAAACTCTTCATTTACTTTTTTAATATTTTCAGCAAATCAAGCTCACATGAAGTGGAGGGTTTTAATGATGTAAATGGAGATAGGACGTTTGTACCCGACAGCAACAAAAGCAGTTAACTCTGTTTTGTCACAGCGATGCTTGTCTGTTTTTGCAAATGAACTCTTCATATAATAACTATAAATAAAAACGATGCAGCAGGTTTCCCTGTGGATCGTAAGAAGGGACCAGTTTAAGGACGTGGATAAGGACACGCTGGTAAAGATGATCTGATATTACGCACAGACTGCGCGCTCTTTGGCACAATGCCAGCCGCGGGACCTGTGTAATTGCCCCCCACCCCACGCAAAACTAGTATCAATAGTTTGTGCATTACTGGTTATTTTCACTGAGTTTTCTGTGGGGTGGGGGTCAACTTCACACAGGACAGCAACCTCAGAACAGCAGCAGCAGTCGCTGCAGTGTGGAGGAGCAGGAGATGATTTTAATTTAAAAATATGCCATTGGCAAAAAGTAAAAGAAAATAAAAAGACATAATTAATATCAGCTTTAACTACCATGATGCTGCAGCTGCAGATGTTCTGGTTCATGTCTAGAATTAACTCGTGTTTAACAGTGATGTTGATTGTTATTTAATTAAATAATGAAAACTTGACGTGTCGCCTGAACACATCATGAGAAATGATTCTGACCCGATGTCTGCAGTCCTGTGTGCGGCATTCTTTCACCCATCAGTGCGTAAAGCTGCCAGTTATACCTGCTTTTCAGACGTGCTAAATTACACGCAATTTTTTGCCCCCGCTTTTCGTTGAACAGTTGATAGATCACATTGCGCGTGTTAAACTGAGGTTTTGCATAGTCTCCTCCCAATATTTTGCGCTTTCTGGCAGAAACGCCCAGTTTGCATATTCATCTGCAGCAGATGCGCATAATGGACAGCGGCGCTATTTTGCCCCTTGACAGGCGCAAACCTCCTTTTGCCCTGCTTTGTAAATCAGCTCTGGCGGATTATTGCGTGCGTAATGAAGATAGCGCCTGTTTTAACAAGCGCAAACCTTTCGTAAATCGGGCCCTTACAGTACTTTGCCAAGTCTTGGTTGGCTGTCACATTTTATATGCAATCAGATATACCTGCAGAGTCTGAATATTTAGACATAAAAAGTAATTTGGTAAGATAACCCAGAGATCTGCAGGGTGTGTTGATGCCTGACTTGGTATAAATTGTCACCTTTAAGAGCAACTTTACATTCTGCTACTGTTCAGAACTGAGTGCAATTCTTAATCCTTTATCTTACACACACACAGGGCTATATACACAAATATGAATTGACAGTGTTTGTCCTTGAGGCATTGATCTATTGGACTGAATTAGTGAACCTTCAGTACACTGTGATGGATTCTTGCACAAAAAAGTTGTCAGGGTTTATATTATTTCATACTTATTAGGAGACAAAAGAAACTTGTTTTTCTTGTATTTATTAATTGTTAAGCAAAAAAAGATGGATTGAGAGAGAAGTACTGACAAATACTGATTTCTGAATCAATGGAAAATGATACCAAACATCAAATGTAGTTTTCAGCAACTGTTGGTAAAAGGTTGTTGCTGTTGATGACATCATTATTATAAAAACATGATCTTAATACAAAAACTACTTTGCATAAAGTGTGGTGATTAGCTCTAAAAAAAACAAAATGTGTATGGTGGCGAAGATGGAAAGAACATGGAGGAAACCAATTTCACAAGTTCATCAGGTCATTAGGGTGTGTGACCTGGCAGATGTCTGTTTAAAAATGAAGGCATTTAATGAGACCTGCAGGATTTATATCATAATTTGTATGGACAGTTCAAGGGACTAGAGGCAGGAATTGTGTAAGAATAAACATGCATGTCCAGTTTTTTAATCCTAATAGGTGATGAAGCGTTAAAAAACAAAAAGAACGAGCCCACCGTCTCTCTCCGTTGCCTTGAACAGGCTGTGTGCTGCATAATGCGCTCCGATTCGGTGGCTGAATTTTCCGCACTGTCCTGCGGATGCAACATCAATTGACGCTGCATACGTGTCTCTGACAGTTCTGATATTCAAACACTGCAAGGGATGCAGTGATTCTTCTGCCATTAGCAAAAGATCCAGACCAACTGAAAGACACTAAAAAGTGGAACTACGAAGAAAAAGACTTTATCAGCGTAGTAAACAACGTTATAGAATCTGTTTGCGCACGCTCCCAGGTAACTGCAGTAACCCGCAGCGCCAGTCGCAGCACTCGCAAGTCTCATTTCTTAATCTTGCCTCTTGTCCGTTTAAAACGGAAAAGAAAGGTGTAAATACCACTCACCCCACAGCTCACCCCTCTGCAAAAGAACTAAATTACTGGCAATTACTTTACACTGGATAATATCACAAATATTTTTATTTTCCTCCAGAAAGAAGAGTCATCACTGTCAATGGTAATCCAAGTGTGACAGTGAGGGGTCCTGTCAATATGCCTCTGTTTTATCATGCACCCTGATTGTGGCAGGACAAAGGAGGGCCTGGGTGGAATTTGGTCCCCAGACTCTCAGGTAAGAGTCATGCATGCTCACCAATTCAGCCAAAGGTATCCCTGTACCAGTCTCTGGGTGAATGGTGAGTGCGCATGACTCTCACCTGGGAGTCTGGGGATGGAATCCCGCCCGGGCCCACCTTTGTTCTGCCACATAATTAGAGTTCCATTCCACTACTATGGAACAGGTGACCGACAAATGTTTTTCTACTAAGGAAAAACATTTCTTCAAAGTTTTCTTCTAAGCTTGTATGCTTGCCTGGCGGTACAGGGCAGGTGTTTCAGGAGGATTATCGTTGATCGATTGGAGGACTTGTGTATGTGAACACGTGTATTATGAGGGGTGCATGTTTGTGTACATGGGTGATCTTTGGGAGTGATGTCTTTGATTCCTCATGTGATGCATCTGTATGCCACCCTTGTGTGCAGTTTTGTAGTGTGTGTTGGTATGCAACAGGAGAATCATTCTATAGCAGGTCATGTATCATCTATGATAGCCAACAGATTGCCTTCCCAATCCTCTATGTGAAAGATTAATGGCATGCTGTACCTCTCTCTCTCAGACACACAAACACACACACACGCACACACACACTGCTTTGGGCAACACCGTTTGGTTCCATCTAATGCATCTGGATTTTCTCACCTGACTGGAGTGATAGCAGTTTTGGCTCGTGTGTGTTTCTGAGCCTGTTGTCTCTGCTGTGTTTTATTTTTGTTTTCTAATGGAAGATCAGTTTTTGGCAAGAAGCTTGAAAACTGTGATTAATTACTGACGCTTCTTTTTTTAAAAGCTCAGCCGCAACTTAATGCATCAAATTACTTGACTTTTTCACTGAGTCAGCTCCTAGAAGAGGTTTTTCAAAGTTTCCGGCTTCACTGCTCCTCATTTCAGGAAGAACATAAGACAGGTTTCATAAAGTGATGGTACCACACATGTTAGCATTTTTTTTTTTTTACTGTAACATATGGTAGTGTGGCTTTTGATTTGTAAGTTTAATTAGGTTGCTATAAACAACAGAAACTGTAAATAATGCCGACATATCTACAAAGAAAATCGTTTCTGATTTCCCCTCCTCCTTCCCAATTTGTCCCTTTATCTTTTTCTTGCAATGACTACAGGTGTGAAATAAAGAGAACTGACTTAATTGATTGAAACAGGTGGAAAGACTTCACAGTAGATGGAGACAGATTGAAGAGCAGAACTTGAAAAAGATTTGATTGATAGATCAGAAATTAAGTGCAGCAGGTGGAATACAAGAAAATAATAGGAGAGATCAGACAACGTGGAAGCCTCACAAGATTTATAAAGAAGATAACTCATAAACAAAATGAGTCAATCAGCATCACTGGCTCCTAATCAGTGACCTTGAGACCAGTCATTAATTACTCAGTAGGCTTCAGTGTCCTGCTGCAGTTAGTTAGTCATGCCATTAGCTGGATCTGTTGCTACCATTAACTATTCAGCATGCCCATAGCCATTTATTCAATACTTTCACGTGATACTTGCTTCATGTGCTTCAGAAGTACCCAAGTACAGCACACAAGCATCCACACACAGCCCCACTCAACAAGCACACACACAAGAGCAGAAAGCTGTAATTTCAGATGTTTATTGACAGAGACATATCCAATCCCCCTGAGATGTTCACTGGAGATCACTTTACAACACTCCTCCTTCACTCGGTCTTCTTCTGTGAATGCAATCTCATTCTTTTTTCCGCCGTTTATTCATTTCTACATGTCTTTTTTCCAGTTCATGTGTCATCACCTGACTGCCCATCATTTTGTTGCCATCCCCTCTTGTTGTGACTAGGCCAATCACTGATATTAGGAATCTGAAAGCTTGTGGGCGTACAGATGACAGGTGGGTGGTGCAATTGCCTTACCAAGGTCAGTCTGACAATGTGTGCTAGTGTGTGTAAATATGCTTGTGTCTGCTGTCAGACATTACCTTGCACTTGACTAGAGGGGTGCAGGAAACACAAGTTGGTGTTTTTGCAAGAAGAAAAGAAGATGTGCTTTGCCCAAAGAAAGAAGTGATTGCACCCCTCTGCATGCCACCACATGTGCGCATTGTAATTTTTATTAATGGAAATGTCAGCTAACAAAAGCAATTACTAGAAACCAGATAGATAGATAGATAGATAGATAGATAGATAGATAGAAGATAGATAGATAGATAGATAGATAGATAGATAGATAGATAGATAGATAGATAGATAGATAGATAGATAGATAGATAGATAGATAGATAGATCAAAGGAGGAGACAACGTGGGAGAGGTGAATGGGGGGTATGCGTTATACTGTGTCTTCCAGACTGCAGAGATGACTGCAGCACAGAGGGAGGGACCCACACTGAATACCAATGGACCAGCTATAGCAGCTTGATACATACAGTGTCTCTCATGCACACACAGACAGAGCGTGTAGAGTCAAATAATCACTGCAGAAACATTTGAGGCTAATAAAAGTAAAAAAAAAAAAAACCACAATACGGGTCAGAGGATATGTAGGCTTTAAAGAGAAAACACATATAAACCGTAAATGGCAAACCTTGCAGGCAGAGAATGCATTCAACCTGTCTGTGGGGAAATTTCCTCCTGTTGAGGCCGCCTCCATTCATTTATTTCCCTTTAATTCTGTTGTAAATATCACCCTCAACAATCACTGACTGAGGATAATACAAGTGGAGGGGTAGTGAAGAGGGTGTATAATGTGCGAAAAAACATGAGCATTGCATCGACGAGCAGACTCATGGGGGTGAAAATAAGCAGTGGTGTGCAGGAAAGTAAATGACAGCATGGGTATCCATCAAGTAGAAAGCAGCCAACAAGGAAAAATCTGTAACATCTTGGGTGCCGATCTACTACTGATTTGGACACAGTGATCTTTGCACCTTACCCTGTTTCATATTTGTTTATGGGAATTACTTGCAGAGTGTGACATTCTGGAAGAGGAATATTTCATTAAATCACTGCAATGGGTTTATTAAGCACAGCATGTTGCAAACTACCATTTCTGCCATTATTTACCTCTGGAGAAAAAACATGTCTCAACTAAGCGAGGTGGCTTTGGGTGGTGCTGTGCCTATAGGTAGATAGGTGATATCCAGCACCAGTTGGAGGAGACAGTGCATGAAGGAAGATATTCTCCATTCATATAAATCTAATTTGGAATACTAGAAGAAGCTATTCTATTGATTAACATACTGATTGCTGAGTCAAGTCAACACGCTCATTTGCATACACAGTAGAACGCTGAGCTTGTGTGCACATGTAGAAAACAGATTACCACTCTCCAGTTTAATTTAATGGCTTCACAATTGCTGTCTGATCCTGAATGATAAAAAGACAATAATAAATTCAAATATAGTTAAACTGAAGAGCAAAGTCTGATGATGGGGTCAGGGAGAAGTTGTCTAATCAAAACACCAAGTTAGCTTCTTATCTTAGGGCCAGGAGGAAGCGACACCACCACCACTGACCTAACCATCAGGTGAGCCTTCTATGGGTCACCTAATCAGCAGTATTTGCCTTGATCTCTTGACCCCACCTGCCCTACCCCTGTCCTCATTCACTCCATTTATTCATCCCCCTTTCTCAATCAACCATCCATCCTTTCTTGCTTGCTCATTCATCAATCCATCCTCAACCTCCTACATTCTTTCATCCATTCCTCCTTCCACACATCCATCCTTTCTTCCATCCTCTTCCGTCCATGGATATAGAAATGACTTCATGCTCCGATACAGTACAGTACCAGTCAAAGGTTTGGATACAGTTTCCCACAATGGGAAAGTGTGTCCAAACTATTGGCTTGTACTGTAAATATCATGAAGTCATTTCTATTCTAGTGCAGTTGTGAATGGATGGTAGTTATCAGTGGCCAAAATTGTTGCAGTTGTGGCAGGTACGCAAGGAGGGTTCAGAAGAGATTCCATTCCCAGACTCCCGGGTGAGAGTCCTGCACCCTTGGCCAAGTAGTCGGGGTGCATGATCACTCAGAGACATAAATACATTTTTTATTTGTGAGTGGATTTAGTGGCCTCAGGTGTACCAGTAATTTCAGTACAGATAAGCACTTCAAAAGTGTGCACATGTGTATTATTTTCTTCTTTGTGTCTTTTGAAGTGCTGATAACACAAGCTTAACTTCTCCTAACTTTGCCATACAATAACACACCAAGACAAAATAAGTAGTTTTGTGCAGTTAGAGGTCAATCAGACATGTATTTATGTAAATATCCTATGTTTAAGAGGCACAGCTAAGAGCAGCTAGTGCTTAGCTAGCAAACCCTGTCTCTGTGACATGTCAGAGAGATAAGGAGTTGCAGTTGGCTCATTGATTTACATGTATTATCAAAGTGGTGGAAAACATGAAAGATGCTCCAGAACAGCTAGATTGGAACTGGTTTGTGTGGTGAGATCATCAGTCAGTTCATAAGAGTTTGATGATACTGAGGACTGTGGAGATATCAGACCTTACAGGTTAGAACTGGACGAGAACTGTAGTCAGCTGCCTACAGTCTGTGTCCCAGCCTCAAGTCCACTCAGTTCAGCTAAAAGCCTGCTATGCCCACACCGAGTGGACTCGGAACTGTTTAGAGTGGACCCAGAACAGCACCAAGCGGATCCACAACTGTTAAAGAGCTGCACGGGTTTGACATAGAGTCAGGTGTGACAGAGGAGAGGCACTCGTTCCCAGGGTTAGCTTGAGCTAACCTGCAAACCGGCTAATTATTTGCCTTGAGTTAGCTCGCGGCAAATAATTAGCCTTTACAAATGACAAGATATTAACTTACATGGTTCCACTCGAGTTTTAAATAGTTCCTGTTTATAAAGATAAAGATAGAGGGAAGGATGCATCTTTGGAAGCAGCCGGAGGAGATTTGATGACCGGAGAAGTCCTGTTATAACCGAGCAGCAGCTGTCTGTCCATACAGTAGCTGTATGACCGATCTGATTAAACGATGGTTGAAAAAGAATATTCCAGTGGACATGACTGTAGTTCCAGGTGTTAGAAGTCTCAACACGTTGGTGGCTTAAGCTCCAGTAAACAGAAGCTGTAGTCAGGAGAGATGTGCAGAGGGCTACCACTGGTACCTGGTAAGTCAGACCTGCTTCTTTATCCTCTTCAAAATGAAATTCAGGAACTGTAGGAAATGTAAATAAACTTATGCCATCCTTACAAGCTTGTAAACATTAACTGGCAAGACAACTTGAAGGGTGAGGTGTTACTGTTTGTCTTTAAAACTAGAAAAGGAACTTAAAAACCACAATGAAGCCATTGAATTCATTGTTAAATGAACTGTGTGTTCTTTGACTGATGCTAACAAGGGTCCAATTTATACCATTTGAATGTTTTTCATTTTATATTTGATTACAGTGCAGGGTCCACTTCTACTGTATTTTGTTTATTCCTATGCTGTTAACAGTGGCCCGGTAACAGCCTAGCAACCTTTAAGCCAATCACAACTTGTCTTCTTTCCCGACCAATCAGAAGTCAGTTTAGATCTTCACAGCCTTGGGTGGATTCAGTGTGCAGGCAGCTCCAATTGAAGGCACAAGCTCCGTTCTACCTCAAGGATATTTTTCTTCCCGTATCATTCCACCTGTGTGTTCATGCATCCATGAGAGTGTAAGTCCGTTCACCTTGTATGAGTATTTATTTGTCACTTCATTTCTGTATTTAGTTTAGTTTCTCAGCCAGTGTATTGCTGCCTCTCAGGCCACACTCTGTACACGTGATAAATGCAGAGACCCTGCTGCATTGCTCTTCTCCCAGATGAACCTTTTTTTTTTTTTTGCCAAACCTAATTTAATCTGAGGAATAGTTGGTTTTGGGTGCAAATTTGTGATTTCCAACTCTTAAGAGTATTAGTCAGAAAGATTACATGTGCTATTTCATATAATTATGCACTTTGTGACTTTATTGTTCCTTTGAGGTTTATATATGGATAATTAACCAGAGGTTCATATATTACCTGAATACCTTTGTTTTATTGTGGTATTTCATTTGCATGCATAATTATTCATAGTTTCTTATTCCTTGTGTTTATTTGTAGAACCTTGAACGCCATTATTAGTAAAGACAATCTTCAGCCATAACTTCATGACCAAGCATGTTCAAGAGCCTTTCTCCTCAATAAAGAGTGGTATGAGAGTGTGAATTCAGTTCTTTTATTGTTCTGGCTGAACAACCTGGGAAGATTGAAGAATCAGAATTCGGTCCGAATTACAGTCCTTATCCAAGGTCACAAGTTTGGGTCTCCTTCCCGACACCTCCATTACAACTGATGTCATGTCAGGTTTCAGCGAACAGCACCACAGTCTGGTCAGATGTGCTGAAATGCAGGGATGTTTCCTAATAACTCATTTATGCGGGTGCGCTTGTTCTGTTACATAGATCATCATGAAGAACGTTTTGGTTTACAAAACATGGCAAAAAATTTCAAAAACGTCATTAGAACATTAAGGTGTTACTCATCCCAAATGGTACTTTGTTTGTCCATTCAGAGACACTGTTGTAAAACATTGTTGCACGTATGTGACAGATGCAAACACTGGCAGGGCCACCATGGAAACCGTGGACAAACCCCCTTGGGTCCCTCATTTGCAGCCAACATTTAACCCATATGGGCCCCACATGGAAATGCTGGCTGGGTGGGAGTCTGGGGATGAAATCCCACCCGGGCCCTCTGTTGCGTACCTTGCCACATACCTATAAACAGTTTTTACTTGATATAATACAAGTAAAGTAAAACAAGGATTTTACAAGTATATATTACCTTTGATTTAGTTATATATTGGACCTTTAAATAGGTTAACCCACTTTGAGGCGTGGTCTTTGGTAGTGAAATACCTCATAAGGTGATTTTTAAAATCTTAGCCATAGCGCATCTTAGACATTTTACCGAACCAGCTAATGTACAGTAGTTCATGCTACATGGTTGTAACAAAAAAGGAGCTGTGTCACTGGTAAATAACAGGCTCCTGATTATTAACAGTTCTGCTTGTTTATGAAACTGCAATACTGTAATTTAATTTAACTTATTTTAATTTAACTGTAATTAATCATTTAAATCTGCTGGTTGAGCCAAGATTTGTAGATCAGTGCAGTTTTAGGATACCACCTGCAAAACTGAACACTGTCATCGGTGCTGAATTGAGACTACATGGAAATGTATAAAGAATGATGAAACAGATGAAAACACGAACAGCCCAAAGTAAATTAATTCAACAAATATGAAATCAAAAAATGAATGTTTTTTGTCATCACAGTCAAACAGACAAAACAAACTTCTGTTCTTAATTTAAATTACTTTTTTTTGTTAAGAATTGATGTATGCCTAAGATTTAAGGCAAAAAGTTTGCATTTTTTAAGTAAATATACCCTTTTCTTCCTCATGATGGTGAAAATATATCAATTATATTACCATAAATTCACATCACATGAAGAGGAGTTTTATACATCATGACTGAGAGTCTGTAGATTTAAATGACTCAGTAAAACAGTTCTTAGATTATTGTGTTTTTTTTTCTTTTAGACATTTGAGGCATAGATCAAGAAAGACTGACAATGAAAGTACACAATGTTATAAAAAGCCATTTTAACATGAGCATATGGTATCATTACAAAGGCAGTAAAAGCAAATGTTGCAGCTAAAAGAACATTTAAAGGTTTTGCAGTTGCTGCAGCAACATATAAATGATGATATGTTAATAGTGGCTAAGCTGCAGCACATTTCAGAAAACAGGTGTGACTAGAGTTAGCATAATGACTTTACCTGCTTCCAAAGGTGAACAAGAGAATAGAAGATTAAAGGAAATGAAGTGAGGAGATTGAAAAATGATATGAAATTATGATATGCATGAAATGTTTCTCTTAAAAAAGGCATAATTTCTGCAGGGCAGAGTGTCTCAGTGCCTCATTCATCACATGAATTTATGCCAAAAAGCCTGGTTGGCAGTTTTATTCCCTTCTTTCATCAGTGAACCAAATGACTAATTCTTTTCCCATTATTTCTTAATATTTTCTAACTCTTTTGACATCATCTTAAGTTTTAGTCAATGGCACAGTGAATCCAATAAGATTTGGCTTCCTTAGACTCTAGTTTAGAGTATATTGTTAAAAGACTAAATGTGAAAAAGATAAGGGAGAAGCCATTCAAGCACAAAAGTAAAGTCTCACCACTTCTTGCCAAATGCACTTAATCCTATAAAAAGAGATTAAGAGTGTCATTCACCTATTTTTCCTCTTTTGGTCAATGATAACAATCAGAAGGTACAGATGGGTACAGAAGGTAACACCTGCCAACCTGCAAAAAGTGGGTGAAAATTGAATTTGGCTGGTAGAAAAAAAGAAAGAAAAAAACTTACTAGCCACTTTGGCCAGTGACAAATGAAGCAAGTTGCGTGCTTTTTTTCATTGCTCAACTGTCACTACATTTTTTTCCTACTTCATTTCACAGATTTCGTTACATTATGGCATGTAGGAGCAAAGATGTGTAGTAACGAGGTAGGACTACTTTGTTGCATTATTACTCATTACAACAATGTAACTAATTTTTAAACCTGCTATCACTGCCACGGCTGTAGATGGCTCTGTCACCAGATTTGATCAAGCTCCAGCAAATCAAGGGATAACTGTCTCCAAGAAAACCGCGCACACTCCAATTACCCACACTCTGTCAACAGCCTGCACCTGTATGCTGAAAAACACATTTTCTCACTGAGATAATGCAAAATTGGGATTTTTAAATAGCAACTGTAACTACTTCTGGACACCCAAAGCAAGGAAAAAAAGCAAGGCTTCAAAGATATCAGAAAGTTCTTCAATAAGGAAGATAAAGAATTGATAAGCCACCAAGAGTCTGACAGCGGCCGTGAACAGCGACTAAGGTAAGTAGGACTTATGTCTGTCATTTTTCCAGCCCTAAAAGCTAATTAGCCTTAAAATGTGAAAAAGGAGTTATTTCAGAAAATATAACAACGTTGCATTTAAACATTGTGAAAGGTGTAAAGATGCACCAAAATGGTAAGTTGCTTGTATGATAAAGTTGCAACATATTCTCATTTGCATTCTCTGATGATACACGTCTCCCTTGCCATCTCTCCCATGACTATTCAAAACTAGAGGTGAGAATGAGTGGCTGTGATGCAAGCAATTTTCACTGCATGAAAGTGTACTACATTATCTAACAAAACAGCCTCTGCAGAAATCTATCCATGCTCTAGGTACAAACTCTGACGTAGCAGTTGGCACTTTGGTGTTTTAATATGCAAGCTGCATTCACCCATTTATAAAGCACCTTATTGCATACACTGAGCGCATATCAGCACCCACACTCACTCTTGTTACTGAATTAAGAACAATATATGTTGCCCAAGGACACTGAGATGTAGATCATAGAAGCTGGGGACTGAATCACTGACCTTCCATTTGATGGAAGACTACAACTAGGAATTTGTACCGAAATCGGTACTTTTATTAGTACTTACTGAATTCTGATATATACCAATACGCAGCAGAAATACTTCTAAATTGAGGAACAACCTAATCAAACATAATATTGTTCTTAAAGCTCCACCTCTGCAGCCAGCAGAGGAGAGGGAAAAAGGGGGAAAAGTCAGTTGGTGGCAGAACAGATCTAATCGGGGGGCATATATTAACCAGCAGGGGTTCACAAACTGCCGTTCAAGAACTCAATATGATCTAAATGAACTTGCCATCAACCATACAGCAAACCAGTTTCACCACACAACATTCTGCATTTTTTTTTTTTTTAAATACAGATGTAGAGTTTAGGCTATTGAGTGAACACAAACTTGAAAAAAAAAAAAGTCTCTCCTCCATCATCACCCTCGCATCCCATATCTTTTTCTGCACACAAGCTGTTGCACTAGCCAGAATACTTAAACCTGTCATCAAGTCTGCGTCTTCTCCCAGAAGAAGCTTGTTTGGTGGATCCAGCAGGGAATAACTGTGTGCACCGTGTTAGTAATGAAAAAGGAGCTGGGCTTGGTCATTGTGTGCAGCAGGCTCACAGACTCAATTCGTACCTCTGTACAAAAGGCCGACACAGTATCAATTGAGTGTGTGGGAAAATGCAATTTTTTAAAAATCTTTGATTTATTCACCAACTATCATTAACTTTTTCCTCTGCCCAGATGGCTCCTACACCATATAGAATTAAAAATAGTTGGATTTGGCTTTAATATATTGGTTACAAATTATATGTTGAGAATGAGAAATAAATCTGTTATTCCCAAACAAACACACAAATGTACCAAAAACTGGAACCATTTGGTACCAGTACCAGAAGTCAGTACCGTCGAATGTTCAAATGTGAAAGGTACCCATCTCTAACTAAAATGTTATCAATGTCTTTTTGTGTGTGTGTGTGTGTTTTTAACATGATAGAAAATAGTATCCAAGTATCCTAAATATAATACTATCAACTTCTGATTCAAAATATGCAACTTTCTTTAATCAATTCCTGCCACAACCAGTGATGCATGCTGTTCTTTGAGTGCTCTCCCTTTTCCCTCTGCTTTCTTCTCCTTATTAATAAGCAATATTTCTTCACTCAAGTGTATCCACAAACTGTCAATACACCAATTAGGAGGTGTGTATGTCCAAAGCTGATATCTGTATACAAGAGAGGGTTGCATATCCTGATCAAAATGTGAGGAGGGCTTCCATCAATGAGCTTCACGTCTACCCTGGAAGTAGAGCCACATTAAGAAATACAGCCTTAATACCAGGTGCTGCAACCCAGTTCATCCCATGAGGCTTAAGTTGTTACATATTAAACATCACAAATTCACTTGATGAATTGAATCGACTGTCTTTATAGAAGACATCTCAGACTCAATTTGCCATTGAAACAACCTTCCATATGTGAAAAGTCAAGTGGATAAAAAGAAAGGAGAGGAGGAAAAACTATATAACTGACAGTTTTCTCATTGTAAGAATGCAATCGGGTGTTTATGACTGCAATAATCCTGGCCGATAGAGGACTTGTGCTGTATTGAAAATGACAGGGCCCAGTGATTTATATGACGAACACTGGCTTCATGTTTAGTATCACATTATCACTTTGACAGCTGTAGCTTATGCACAGGGCCTGCATGTGATGGAGTGCTCTACGTGTGTGTGTTGGATTGTTGTGAAACTGCACTGTGAGTGTTATTTTCTGCATGTGACTGCAAGAAAAATAAGTGTACTAAGTGTCTGTGTATTTATGTGCAAAATCTACATGTTCATGTGTGTGTTGGTGTGTGTGCCTGAGGCTGGTGTGAGGGTTTTCCATTTTGTGAGACAGAATTGGCCTGTCAGTCACATTGAAGTGGGGAGGAGAGGGAGAGACGACAGGTGTCGAGACGGTGAAAGAGATGAATGAAAGAGGAAAAGAGGAGGACAAAAAAGCCAAGTTTGTGCAGCGGATGAAAAACTTTTGGTCTATTCCCAAATGAGAAAATGCTAATGAGAATGCAGAAAAAGGGGTCTGGCAACACTTATTGTGAAATAGTTTTAGCGTTAGAGAAAACATCCAAGAACATCCATTAGAAACATTTGGTGTGTATGTGGGTAATATTTGAACATGAATAACTGTTAGCATCGAGAAGAGAGTTGCTCTACATTGTTAATCAAAGCTAGTTTTTTTTTCTACAAAATACACCTGCTTTAGGCTATTTTTCAATTTTGTGTTTCTCCGCTCTTTAACTAGATTTTAATACACAAAGTATCTATGACTGCATAAACCATTCAAGTTATGTAAATCTTACAGCCACATAATCTGCCACCCTGCTAAGCTACATCTAAGGTCCATATACACTAAAAAACATTTCTGTTGTTATTTCATAACTATAATAGGTATTTACAGGTCTTAATCTTTTACAACTCTAGGTCTGCAGTTGGGGGACTTGAGAACAGATGGTGTCAAACTGTGCAAAAGTGTATTAACAGGTGAAGTTTACCTTCATGACAACTGTGATGGAGGTAAATGTTTTTATAATTCATCTATTTAGATGTTATTCAATTTTTAAATTACTCATAATTGGGGCGTGTCCTTTTGATTGGCAGACGGCAAACCGGAAGCCAGCCTGCCAGATAGTTAGCATCTTGTTTGCTCTTGGGAAGGCCTCAGCCTGTAGCAGCAAAGCATAATGGTGATTTTTAGCCAGCTAATAGCAAGTTCAGTGTCCCATACCTTTAGCCTGCTGATTAGGGGGCTAGTTGTCGTTACCTTCTGCTAGTTTTGAGTTAGCTCGGTTAGCAATTGGTTAAAACTCAAAACCAAGTTTATCTACTGTCTATATATGTTTAATTAAATTGAATTGAATTGAATTGCTTTTATTGTCATATAACCAGTGTCCCAGTTACACTAAATGACTTCCAGTACAACCCGTCCAGATTAGACAGACAACAGACAAAACATAGCATAACATACAGGACCGGGAAGACTGAGGATGCGACAGATGCCCGCGCTTCCTTAGTGTCAGAGATGGAAAATGATTACATGAGGAGAGTTGGGTAGGTGAGCAAAAAAAGCATGTACACGAGTGCTGCTGAATCAGAACTCGGGTACAGGAAAAAAAACACACCATAACAATTAAGCACACTCAGACTGATACAACAATAACAACAATACCAACAATAGCACATAGGAGAGGGGCTCCCAGTGATGTCAGAGAAGTAGCAGCTACCTAGCGCTCACATAACCCCATTGACCCTGGAAGAAGGGAAGAGACTTGAGACGTGGCGAGGCATTGAAGTTCAGGATGGGGTGGGGGGGGGGGGGGGGGGGGGGGATCTGTGTGCATTCCTTCCACGGCGAGTTGATATGGCTAAGGCCATTTTGTGGGAGGCCAGGTGGTTGATAAGACTTGTTGTTAGAGACAGGCAGAGTTGTTTTGACTCTACCTTCAGTCCTTCACTGGGCTGTGGCGGTCCAATTCATCCGAATCATGGTTTTCCTCCTTCGATCCGAAAAGAGAGCTTCTCCAAGGTGGAACCCATCACATCCTGCGTGTGTTTGATTTTAGCACTGGGACTGAGTCCGAGTGTTCAGGGCTTGGAAAATCACCTGATCAGACAGATTGCCATGGCTGTCTGCCTCTGCTGTTTCCGATAGACCAGTTACCAATCTACTCCAATCAGCAGGAACCCAGTTATCATAATCACCAGTAAGTAGGTATCCTCCACGTCTTCCACGGAGAGGTTGGAGAGGCATAAGACCCCCATTTCTTCCAGGAATCCATGGTATACCCTGCGGGACTGGTTCCGTCTGGACAAGATGCTGCCCCCGCACCTTGTCTCATGGTTGGAAAAAATTTTATCCACGTTGTTGAAAGCCCAGCTGACCAAATCCATGGTGTAATTTAGGGTTTAGGAAGAAAAATGCAGAGAGAGTCTCAGTAGATCCGACAGGACAAAGCAGCAGGGGAAGCAGAGGGGAGGAGAGAAGAGAGAAGCGTCTGCACTCGCCAAGAGCCGGAAGAAAAAACTAGACTTGACTAAACTAGACTTTAAAAAACTAGACTTGACTTGGATTTGTAAATCACTTGTGAAAATCTCTGGTGTTAAGAGCAGCTTTAGCTGTTTCCCTGAGATCTGATAGGAATGATACAATGTGCACCACAGCGTGTTAATTACATACAGTAATAAAAGTCATTCTGGGAGCAGTGTAGTAGGTTCTGGATGTTGGATGGAATGGGCTTCAAAGATTCCTAATTTTTTTAGTCTTGGAATCAATATGGTCCAGAAATTCTAATGAAATAAGGAAATTTGATCAACTGCATTTTACTAAATTTGCTTGTTTTGGCTGTTTAGGTCAAATTTATTCAAAGCAGCTGGAATATACCCAAAACAGTACTGCTAACTTAAATTTATTATTTCTAATCATTTGACTTTAAGGTGCAGGGATATAGTTGATGGAAACAAGGATGTAACACTTCTTAATGATCTTGGTCCCTTAAATGTCAAAGCCTGCAAAAAAAAACCTGTATTGTTTTCGACAGTGCTTTTTTATTTGATAAACATATCGCTGGTGTTGTCAAAGCTAGTTTTGATCAACTCAGAATTCGAACTAAAGTCAAGTATTTTCTTACCTTTTCTAATTTCGAGAAAGTCATTCATGCTTTTGTGTCTACCAGACTTGACTACTCTATTCAGGAGTGGGCCAGTCCCTTTTGCAACTGGTTCAAAATGCTGCTGCCCGCATGCTAACTGGTACTCGGAAGAGAGACCACATGGCACCAGTGCGCGCTTCTCTGCATTGGCTTCCTGTTAGATTTTGACTTGATTTTAAGATTTTGTTGTTACATTTTTAAATGGGTTGGCACCCTCTTATCTCTCTGATCTTTTTATCCCACATATCCTGTCCAGATAGCTGAGATCCTCTGACCAGCTGCGCTTTGTTGTCCCGAAGTCCAGGCCGAAACAACAAGGGGACAGAGCATTTTCTGTTGTCGCCCCCAAACTGTGGAACAGCCTCCCCCTCCACATTACGTCCTTCCCCTCAGTTGACATTTTTTAATCTCGTCTAAAGACTCATTTTTACTGCCTTTCTTTTAAACCTGGCTGAGTTTTGGCGTTTTGTGATGGATTTATGTTTTGTTCAGCTCTGTTCTTATTGCTTTTTATTTGATTATATTTTTTAAATTAATTTTATTTCCACTTTTATTTTGTCTGTACTTTTTATTCTCTTAGTTATACAGCACTTTGGCCAACATTTGTTGTTTTTAAATGTGCTTATAAATAAAGTTGATTTGGCCTGTCTTGACTTAATGAGGCTGTTGGCACCCCCCCCCCCCATCCTCCTGGAATTTCATGATCACATTTTCAAACTTGAATAATCTAAATTTGTGTTTTTCTATATTTTCCAACATAACATGATCCAGTGGCCATTTCCACTTCAGTGATTAAAAAGATTACTTTTCCTTCTATGTACATGCTCTAACTGTTATCTCAAGCACACCTGCCCATGTTTGTCATACTCTTTCTTCTTTCTGCTCATCATCTATCATTCTTCTCTTTGTTCTGGTGTGAAGTGTTCCCTGCTGCTGCCTCCCGCGTTAGATTTGCTCCCTAAAGGTCTTGAGGATGCTGGCTATGAATATTTCACTAAACTGCATTCTCAGGTTATCAATTATAAAATGCCATATTCTTATAAATATTCTAAAAATACAGCTGGACTCTGCTTCTTCCTTGGTGCATTAAAAATTTATGCACACCTAGCAAACTGCTAAATCTTCTACTACACCAGACCCACATGGACATGACTGCTGGACTGAATGCAGGTGTTCTCACTTTTAGGTGTTTTTTTTTGCATGCATGAGCATGTTTGTGTGTGTATGTATTTTGTTTCTTGCACTCCTTCAGTGTCTGTAGCACACAGTGTTGTGGCATATCAGAGCAGTGCAGCGTAAGGTAAGAAAGTGCCAAGAGAGGTGATTCACAGAGTCAACAATGAATTGGCACAGCCTATTCCAGCACTCCAACAGACAGAGACCTCAAAAACTATCTCTGATTCTCTCAGTCTGATGCATCCGTACAGATGTTCCAAATACACATCACTCCCCCTTGCTCACCTCGGCGAGATGTCGCAGCCCTGTTGCATGAATGCACCCAGAGAAAACCACAGAGAGTTGAAGATGCCAAACTCGTTGGGAGGCTGGTCAGTAGGGCCCTGCTCTGTGGCTCCCTCCTCTGGCTCCTCTGCATGCCACTCATATGGACTGAAACGACTCACCTGAGATCATCAATAAAGAAAGAGCAGAGCAGGTAGATCAAAATAAATGAGGACAATATTAAAGATTCATCATGTCCACACATAGGTTTTCACTTAGTCCCATTTACGCCTGGTCAGGTTGGAGCTGTGCTGGTGACTGTAAGATGTCACTAGGCTCAATGTGGCAAAATAAATCACAACAAACAAACAAACAAAAATATTAACTAATTGTTCCACATGTGTATATGGCTTTTAAAAAACAGAATGAGGCAAGTGAAGGGAGGGAGAACTCTACTCAATGAAAATCAGAATACAAAGAAAATCTTGTAGGGTTTTTTGTTTGGCTGGTGTGAAACAGAAATTGAATATTCAGACACCCTGATGTCATTAAAGCTTTGCTGATGTAATCTTGTGTTTGAAAGGGGGAGGTCTCTTTCATATCTCATTCATATTTGCATGTCTGGCATACATAAATGACTTTGATGCTATTTCTGTCCACAAAGGATGCCGTTGAAAGCAATAAATTCTTACACAGAAGCTTTCTTCGGCATTTTGGCATCTGACTGTATTTATAAGGGGATTAACAATCATACAATAAATACAAATTGCGTACACATAAATGTGAAAGAAAGGGGTCTCAGTAAATACGGTCGGACTAATCCTCTCTGGACTTTTAAACCTTTTTACTCAGATATCTTTTCTTTTATCGCTGACAATAAGCCTTTAATAACCAAAACCACCAAAAACTCACCAAAAACAGGACAACACTGACTCCAATGTAGGCAAACACTATGCACATCCAGATCTCATAAGCCAGTGGGTCCAGGAAGGAGAAGACACCTGGTTTAGACTTTTGAGGCTTCTTGATCATGATTGAGATTCCCAGAGACATGAAGGGCTTAGAGAAGTCGATCACCTCCTCTCGCACCAGAGTGATGGTCAAAGGGGCCACAGCAATTTCTGCTTTCTGCAAAGAGGCAAGAATGGATGGAGGGTTCACTGTCACATTATAATACAATTAACTGTCTGGGAATAATGAGTATCCATAAGTGAAATAGAGAAAGCAGGAGAACTTGTATCACAGGTGGAAAAAAAGAGGGTCTGAAAGATACCACCAAGGGAGAGGGCAAACCAGAAGGACAGAGGGGTAATTCATACAATATATAAGTCAAAAGTGGCACATCCTGAATATAAATTAGCTGACACATTTGCATGCAGGAGCACTTGTAAACATTCATGGACACACACAGTTTCTTTATGCTGTATGTGTTTGAGTATTATAACAGAAAAAGCTTCAGTAATCTGAGGTTTGTAAAGACACTGCAGCCTAAACATCCAGAATCAGTGAATGGAAGGGACTTGAGGGACTCACAGAAAAAATCAGTGCTCAGATGTGAGTCTTTGATAACGAACTGAAAGCACAGCTGAACAGAGTCTAAACCTTAATGTTTCTGCTTCTTCTGGAACAACCCCTGCCGCTGTTAAAGATAAACACTGGTTATTACCAACTCATGTCTTTTAAACTGATCCACAGACATTTTTTTTCTCTTTTTTTTTAACTTGCTGTGTTTTAATCTTGGAGTTTGAGCTGCTGATAAACACAAGGTGCTAACATTCACCATCTATGCTGAAGAAGCTGGGACAGTCTTCAGTGACCTGTTTACTAATATTGCAGGTTTACTAAGCTTTATAAACTGCAAACAGCTGCACAAGGTCTATATAAGTGTCCACTGCAGGGATAAAATCTTTGCTCACCAGGTTTAACAAGACTTATGAGTGTTTTTCAGTTCAGTTGTAGAGTGTCTTACAGACTAATAAAGAGAGTAGCCTACAATACTCTACAGAAAATTAAATCTTGACAAAAAGTGAAATATCATAGGTAAGATTTACACTGATCAATCAATAAAGCCACTGAACAGTGCAGTGCTCTGCTGGGGAAAACCTGCATTCCACCATTGACATTACTTTCACACTTGCTATCTACCTAAACATTTTTTGCACCAGTCATACCCCAAATATGGCAAACAGTGCTCTCCTAAAGTAGCTGCCTTTTTCAATAGAACAGCATAGAGCACAACAACAAATTGACAAAAAAAAAAAAAAAAAAAAAGTCTGAGGTGTTCACCCAGTATCCAAACTCCCCAAACACCAATCTGATGAAATCTGATAGCATCTGTTAGAGGCAAATCCTATCCACACAGAGCCCTTCCCAAGGATGACCTTCAAAAACCAAGAGACTATTCACTGCTTAAAGATATAACAAGTAATCCAGAAGGGCCTAGATTCAGTTGAAGACAAATGTGGTCATACCAATTAATGAATGTCAAGCTTGTTAGGATCGTACAAACTATTTTATTACCTTATTTACTGTATCTTCATCTGTGTTCGTATTTTTTAAGAAGTAACTGCGCCCATTTTCTGTTTTCTACGAAACATATAAAGACATACGGTTTGACTCAGGATATATTTTGTGCAGCGCTGTAACTCTACCTTATTGTTACTGTTAGTATTCTGGGATCCGTGTAAACAAACTTGCCAGGTTTAATATCTGTGCTGCTGTTCACAACAGGAAACTTGATGATGTATTTTGTGTTACAACATGATGAATAAAGCTATTGAGGTCATTAACTATCTAATGCTAACTTAAAAAGCGAAAATGGGAAATGACTTGTGTGTACATACTGTAACCCAAATGACTGAAACGCTTCATTCAGACATACAGTAACTGTACAGTTGGTTACAGTAATCATACAGAGATAAAAGAACTCAGCTCAACCCACAACTTTACAAACGGTGTAGCTCAAGAGTTTTCTGTTTAACTTCTAAATCATATTCTTCAAAACCAACATAAAAGCAACAGCAGCATAAAAAACAAGCCTTTTAATTTAAGATGAGTAAAGAGAAAAAGAGATAAAAAATAGATTTAAGCAATAAAGCAGAGGCCAAAGCAAAAATTTTAAATCACATATGTCCGAAGTGTGGTAGAGGGGTCTTTAGAAAGGACTGTGTCTAAACTTATTAGTCAGTGCTGCAGTTTTGCTGTGTCACCTTCCACTATTGCCTCTGGAGGGTAATTGATTCAGTCGCCGTTGTGCAGCTACTTGTCCACTTTCACTCAACCTTAAAGTGAAGACTGACATTGTCTCCTGCATGTCAATAAAGTTTGCATTCAGGCAACAATGTGAAATCTTGGAGAGTTACAGGCATAATTAGCAAGCTTGCCAAACTCTCCACATTGTGAACACTTCATGATGCTCTGCAGGAAAAGGACACAGTAACTAAGGAAACGCAGAACTTGACACAGGTTTATGTACTGCATGAGTTATTTTTAGAATATCAGGGCTGTCATGTTATGTCGCTGCCTGATGGTTTATGACCTGTACAAAGATTATAATCTTTGAGTTGATCAGGTGCCAGATAGATATTGAGTTTCATTGTCCATATCTTTAATAATCCTGTATCTGTGATTTTGTTCAAGTAATACACTCATGCTTTTAAATTATATTGATGATGGAAAAAACAATACAAAGTAAAACAAAATCATCTATAATTTGTAGTGGACTTGTTTCCATCCTTACCCCATACACAAGCTCTCCAACCATGCCATTCCATATCTTTGTCTCTGGGTCTCTGGCTCCGTATTTGCCATCTGGTACAATGGAGATCTTGTACTTGATTCCGATGTGTTTGGCAATCTCTGAGGCCAAGTCCACACAGTATCCCTCATACTGGTCATTGCCTTCATAAAGCTCCCAGTTCTTCTTCAGCATCACATATGGACCTTCCTATAAAAGCAGCATAAAAGGAAAAAGACAACTGTTTGGAGGAAGATGACAGCAGCAATCAAGGAGAACCAGCAGGAGATGGAAACAGTGAACATGATGCAAACATGTAAAAAGAAAGAAAAAAAAAAAACCCTATAAATATATCTTAAAACAAACTTATGTGACTATTGTTTAGGTATTCCAAAAAAAAAAAAGAAAAAAAGAAAGAAAAAGAAATCAAACTAATGCTGAAGATTATATAAATACTGAACTGTACACGTAGGGCCATGTAGTGACTTTTAAGTCATGTCACCAAAATTTAACAGAGGGAAATACACTGCCATAGGTTAATATGGTTTTTAAAAGGCAACATCTAAAGTATGTGTTTTATATCTTGGATTTCAGACTTCCAGTGCCTTGTTTTATGCCTTCATCAGACCCTACATGACTCGCCTAGGAGCCTCACCAAGAGAAAATAATAAAAAGAGTAGGAAGAAAAAGATTACTGCTGTTTCTTATGTGTGGTAACAGGGTGGATTTTTGTGCATGCAGTTTAATGCCAAAGAAAATAAAGAAATAAAAACTTCCAAAAATTAAAAATAGGAAAGAAAAGAAAATACACACTGAGTTTAATGACTGATAGCCCATCTCGCAGGAACAGTAAGTTATGGCACTAAGCTTAAAGCTGTAATCCAACTGAAAGTAAGCCTATTAAAATCTTATCAAACCCCCTTTAATCAAAGACTAATCTCATCTAATTAATCAAACAGCTCTTTATAATATCCAACACTCCCAAGCAATGAAACAATTTATGAAGATAATAGACCACAATAAAAATGATAACATACTTGGAACTGAATTCTTCATTCAGGAAATCATTTTGGCATTCAAAACAAGTACAGTTAAATCAATGAGGATTTTTAGACTGACACAATTTACAATGGATCAAATGAGCAAAAAAATCATTGACAAAAGAAAGCTGGATGGCATCGACAGCATCTTCAGTCCAGCAACATAAATTACAATGAAAGAAATCTAGTTCAAAGACAAGCAGACAGCATGATTAAAACAATCTTGTGGTGTGAGCCAAACAACACTGACAAAACTTGCAATATTTGAATTTTTTTTGTTTTGTCTTAAAATGAAAAACAGTCACTAGCTTTCTTGTCAAAATAGCAGATTTTTTTTTCAACCAGCACAAGAAGTTTAACATGTACTTGGATGTAAGAATGATCTATACAAAAGTAATATATCAAGGTTTTCTAAAGTAAATTAGTACTTTTCTATGCATAATACAAAAAGTATTACCATCAGCCCCTCAGCTGGAATTTATCTTTATTATTTAACTGACAAATGTAAGTGGTTAAAAAAACAGTGTGTTGCTTACATGATATGATTTGTGGTTTTGAATTCACTTTTTTTTTTTTTTTTTAAATGTCAGAATGAACCTAAAATGCACTACAGCCTTTCCAGGAGAACTTACAGTAATCGGACGGTCTCTAAATTTCTGAATACACATGCAGATTGTCCAGTGTTCAAATATTTATTGCACATCATGCTGTTCTCCACAAAAAATACAAAAGAAGTGTCTAAACCATGATTCGACCTCTATATGCTCTGGTTCAATGACACCAACATCATTAGACTGAGATGACACCGAACACATGACAAGTTATTGAGATATTGTCATTTTCATGTTGTGGGATATCCATCATTGTTGTTAGCTTTTCTTTCAATAAAATGTTTAAGATGGCGGAATTACCACACCATAGGTCCAGTTTAAAGTCCAATATTCTTAATTTGATATCAGTGAGGTTTTAATTTTTTTTTTTTTAACATTGTCCATAAACTGTAGGCCTACCTGAAAGTTGAATATCCCCAAATTTTGTGAGTAGGGGAGTTTATCCAATAAAATTCAAGCAACTGTCAAAAAAAATATTGTGATATACATCCATTTCTATCAATGTACAAAACATTATATTCTTAGGGATCAGCTTAAATGTTAAAGGATAAGTTTCTTTTTTTTTTCAACCTGGTCCTTATTTCTAGGAGTATATACGCGCATTTACTCATCTGTAAAGTTTATGCATCACTTTGAGTCCTTCTGAAGATATTACGCTGAGTCGTCTTTCGGTGTTCCTACTGTAAAATGGGAGATACCAGGCAGCCACTACAGTATATAAGACATTATCTGCAGCAAAACTCCTTGATTTTTCGCCAATACTTTACGTAGAATGAACGAACGTTCGAGTGCTATTGTCCCGTGAGTTCAGATTTAGCTTTTTGCTAGTTATCAGGGTGTACTACACACTTTTTGGGGGCTGCACATTCACAATGCACGTTTCCATAGCACAGCTGAGAAGAGCAGCTCACTACCCAGGCAAAAACAATAACACAATTTGTGAAATTCTGAACTCACAGAACAATAGTACTCGTTCGTTTATTTATTCTATTTAAAGCATTGATGAAATGAAGGAGTTTTGCTGCAGATAATGTCTTATATAGTGGCTGCCCCGTCTCCGCCATGATACTGGATGCTCACTTCAGGGCGACTCAATGTGTTATCTTCCGAAGGACTCAAAGTGATGCAGAATCTTTACCAGTAAGTAAATGCATGTATATACGCCTAGAAATAAGGTCCAGGTTGAAAAAAAAAAGAAACGTATCCTTTAATACATGATCTTTAAAACAAAGAAACATTTACAACATACAAAATTAAGAAAAACACTGCTGTGCATAGTTATCAGTTTTTTTAAAACCCTTTACACTTGTCACAAACCCCCACAGCAAACATCACCACCATCATCATAAAGAAAGCCCTTTGTGGTATAAGAGCAGACAAAAGCATTCCTCCCAAAATGTCATTATTACAGACATTAGCAGTTCCTGGGGCTCATTCCATTGACTCAACATGAATCATAATGTTAATGAACAACAAAACAGTTTGAATAAAATCTCTTTAACAGCTCCATCAACACTGTTCTGTGCTGTTTTGAGATGAGAGCAGAACTAAAAATATTGTCTTAAAGGCAGTGAAATCAACTGAACCATTGTTTGCTATGCTTACCTGGTGTCCTATACTCTATGATTATAATATTTCCTTTTAGCTTTTTGTTATTTTGAAATTATACACTTGATCGTTTCCGACCTAGTGTGGCTGTAACTGTCCTTAAAACAGCACTAACAAAAATGAAAGGCAAGACTTTCAGAAATTCTTTAGCCAAGGAACACATTAAGCAAATGAACATTTTCTTGAATATTTTTTTTATCATCTCTGTCATAGTAGTACTACAAGTTTTTGGCCTATTTTCATCCCTACCCGTAGCCCTTTAAGTGCTAGGGATTGAGTTATTCCCTAAGAAATGGGACAACCCTTTGAAATTGTCATGTGTCACCACAATAGTGGCACAGTAAACTGACATCATGGCTGTTTCTGGAAGAGTTCGCAATGCCGTCTGCAGTAGAAATAATCTCCCTTCACTGGGTGAGTGGATTATTTTTTCGGCATTGGGCGGAAAAACATAAAAATGAAAGGAAAAGAAGACGCTTTTGACTCGCGCTTAATGTTAACATTACGCTACAGACATGAGCAGACTCACCTAACATTATGAAACTAGCAATTTTTTCACATTTGTAATAAAACTGTCTGTAATACCTTAAAGTGAACTTAAAATAGCAATTTTAATATTCTATTTACAAAAAACCCCTTCTCATTTGTGCGTTTCTTTGGCTGCCGTTGCCAATTTCCTAACCATTTTGCCCGTATTTTGCATGAAGTTGTGGGTAAAATCATACCACTTGATTTCTAATGTGCCCCTGGAACATCTCTGTTTCAAGGGCCAGATAGCCCCCCCCCCCCCCGGTCTAATCCAGAATCGAGAGAGCACTACTCCTGCACAATAACGTATAAAATGAAGGGTTAGGACCAAAGGCTACAGGGCTAAAGGGAGAATTAGAATTCACCTTTAGTCTGACTGAGATCTTGTCAGGTCCTGGTTGGACAGAAGTATCAAAAACAATCTTTGAACTCATTAAATCGTTTCCATCTAGTAAACAGGAAACAAGTTCAGCATTTGCTTGGTATTTATTTAGTCCTACAGTAACTAAGAATCAAGGATGTGTTTTAACAGTGAGTATTATTACTGTGTTTTAGGTATATCCTCTCAGTTTGTAAGAGTTATTTGACCTGTCTTCTTTAAAGGTGCCATGACAACAAATTTAACTTTTCTGTGGTTTTGGGGATATAATATGATCTGTTATGCACTGATAAAGCCATGTGAATGTCAAGAGCAAGCATCAAAGTCCTTGTTCACAGGCAGTCAGCTTTGTTTCTTTGTTCAAAAACGGTTCAATCAGACAGCAGCATTTCATTCTGCATAGGTTATCTTTCTATGTAATTCATATTCACCAATTAGAGCACACCATCAAGCAAACAACCTCCCCCTTCCCCTCTCCTTCCCCCCAGCTGATACACCGGTGTGAGTTGAGCTAGTCTGCATTCGAGAACATGGGTGAATTCAAGTCAGGGTTTTCAAAGCAATGGATTTTAAAAAAACTTCTGTAGCAACAATGAAGGAGGCGAAAACAATGTTGTAGTTACTCGCAAGTTTATTTATTTGCTAAATGCTGTCTTATTTGATAAAAGTATTTAACTGTCTGAAGTGCCTTTGATGCTAACAGATAGCCTCGTTAGCAAACAAACTCTGACTGCTAGCAACAGGCTGGTTTACACAAGTGTATCTATCTGCGGTTTGCAACCCAGGGGCGTGTCCTATAGTGGGCGTGTCACATAGTGGGTGGGTCTTCTTAGGTTTTGGGGAAGGGTTAGGGGTAGGGTTAGATTTTACGGTGCTCTCATAGGTCTGGTGGGCGTGTCGTAGAGTGACATAACTCGACGACACGCCCACTCTACGACACGCCTCTGTTTTGCGAGCCGCAGATAGACCCTACTCAGTTGACCCAGTTTTACGGTTGTAGCTTTGCATCCAATCAAAAATTAAGTCAGCTTGTTCTCCAGGTAAAGCTGCATATCATTACCGCACCCAACCTTTTACTGAAGATGGAAATCTGGAACATTTTACAAAGCCAAGAAGTTAAAAGAGAAATGCTACACACACACCTGGATAGATGACAATTACAGAGGAGGAAGAGAAATGAAGAAACAAAGATCAGGTAGACCAAAACATTGCTCATAAAGATTCAGCAGAGAGTGAGGCAATTCTTTTTCTTTTTAACTTGTTTTTCATTAGGTCAATAAGTGCCAGCTTTTAGGTTTAATCTGACTTTGTTTTGCAGCAGCACTGTCTCCACTGAGATTATACATCTCAGATATACAAATGCTCCTCAGGGAAAGTTATATGGTCAGGCTGTCTTCTCAGGAGCGGTGGTTTTAAGTGCTTTTAAATCATGGATTCTCTTAAAGATCCTGACATTAGCAAATAAATATGAAGAAAAACATTGTTTTGCTTTAATACTTCCTGATGGTTTATCAGATTCCTCTAGATGCCTTTTTGTCTTTGTGAAAAGCTGGTACTAACATTGCTGGAAGTGAGCATTTTGTGCACTGTGTTCTTGATTTTAGTCGGGCGTTTAGTGCCACTAAAGATCATTGTTATGCACAGCCTAATGTTGCATCATGAGTCATTGCATGCCATGAAAGGACAGGTGAGATGAGGTGAAAAAGAAAAAAAGTAATTTGGCCAAAAGTCAGGTCGTTGAAAATTGAGAAAGGGAGGCATTTGAAGAATAAAACTACTATAAAGAGAATCTTCATTGTACTGGCCGCAGGGAACTGCAGAAAAAAGATGGAAGTGGTTGGAATACTAACCAAGATGGCTACAGGTGGAGGAGGAATGGGAAAAAAGAATGGAAAATGGAATGGAGAGATTAGGGAAAAATGAATGCAATGAATAGAAAAATGGGGAAAAAATGACAGCAAGCAAGAGAAGAAAGAATTTAGACATAAAGAGGAAAAATGGATGGGTGAAAAAGGGACACAAGCTTTTGTAGAAGCAAATGGTAGAGGCTGATAAGACATGAAACATTTCACAGTGGATCCAAAAAGGCAGACAGGACTTGTCATCCAAGCGAGTTGGCCAGTCAGTGAAACAGACAAGCACCAGCTGAGCAGTCACCTTAGTGTCCAGCTGTTCATTCAACCTGCCAACAGGATGCTCAATCACTGCATTTTAAAAAGCTAGATTGTCATGTTAAAGTTAGCTGGCCACCATTCAGATGACCAGAGAGGCAAGCAGGACAATCAGTCAGTCACAGTCTGTTTCATTCTGTCAGTTCACAATGTCAATTTATTATTCAGTTACTGTGATTAAAACAAGTAAATCATCATTATAAATAAATCATCTTTACATGTTTGACCAGCAAGTCAGAGTCACTTTCTTCCAGCAATTTGCCCATAAAAAGAGCAGGGCAATGTCAGTAACACACAAAGTCTCCCCCTGGCCACCAGACACAACTACTGTACATAGTTACTCCATTAATCAATTTGCACATCATCTTATTTTTTTGTCTGTTAAATGGACCATCCATTTTGAGATGCAATACTTTCTTTGGCCAGACTGCCACAAAAGACAAGTCACATTTAAAACCAGGTAACCAAACAGACAGCTTTTGTTTTTGTGCAATGTACAGTATACAAAATAAGTTTCAGATAAAATATTAGTGGTAATTATATGACTCTGCCTAATTTATATATTTTGCTTTCCTAAATTTAGTCTCTTAGTTTTCCAGATAATTGCTTCACTTTGATGTTGTGGATTGACAAGTATTTTCATTGGTAGAAATGATTGGATCAGGTTTAATCACTGGTGTAAGGGAACAGCGCTCTTTGATAGTCATCCTCAAAAATCACAAACTCACTCTTTCCTATTAATTAAGCATTCAAAATAACAATGAATTGCGACATTGGTCGCAGTTCATTGCAATGAATTGAGGCCAGCGAGTAAGCATAAAAAAAGACTCCATAATTTCCATATTGGCTATCAAGTTAAGTGCATATCAACAGACTTATTAATCCCCACTGATGCACTTCACACAGAAATGATGTTGCTCATATAAATAGACATGTTGCTATACATGGTAATTCATGTATACTTGCATATGTTACTGAACGACAAAGCAGAAGTAATGTTATAAATGGGTGTTAATTTCACTCTTTATTTTCTATATTATGAACTGAAGGTCCATCTTTTAGGACAGTTTAAAAAACCTATGCTTTCATATCTGTAGACTCTAAAAGCAACCACAATGTCACGTTTGAAGTACCACAAAATCCAAGTTGAGCCATTAATAATAGTATCGCTGCCAGAAATTTGCTGCCGGACAGTTTTTTTATATTATATTATATTATATTATGGAGAGAAATATAGTTTCCCTGCTTTTGTGTTGTATCCATACTGATATTGCAACGTAGAAACCCTCTGAGAAGAGTTTAACACAGAACCGGGATCTTAATTAAGGGGGTACAACTGAGCATAGCCAAGTTTTTAAAGAAAACAAAACAAAAAGCAAAAACAAACAGAAAACTCATGGACATTTTGCTGATGTGATCTCTACTGATCTTAAATGCAGTAGAAAGGAAAGGGTTTGGCATCTAAAATAATCTGAGCTAACGTTGTTTTGCAGTCTGCTGATGTCAAATGTCGAATTTTGATATAGAGGCCACAAAAACTAAATGAGATCTCTTGTCCAGTGGTGGCTTTTCTCATAAAAGGAAGACAGGAGCACAATGAGCAGGGCAACCTAGCACTTCTCAGGTTTTAGTGGCCATGAGTCTCCTTTTCAAATATTCTCTATGGTAGTGCCACTGCAGAATAAATCACCCCAAAGCATAGCAATGATAACAGAGCAAAACAACACTATTTCAAACAAAACACCAGAAGAAAAAAAAAAAAAAGTCCACCTCCAGAAATAAAAACAGGTTTTGTACAGCATCAGTCTGGCTGTTCTTTGTCTTTTCCGAGGGTCTGTGACACAGGAGAATCTGTGTTTCAGTCTCTTGCTCTGTCTCAGACTCAGGATCAGTGTCGCAGCAGAGGCTTCCTCATCATCAGAGGCTGCAAAGAGGAGGAGGTGGCTGAGCTAATGTTAGTCAAAGCCTGCTGAGGTCACCATCCACAGAGAAATATGCAGGGTGAGCAGACATGGAGGTAAAAACAAGGGGTGTAGGAGGCAGAAGATGAGTTAGAGACAAACAACAAGAAACAAGGTTTAGAAAGATGAGGGGATAATTCAGGTTTGGAGGAAGTCACACAAAAGACAGACATGGGAGAGCAAAAACAGGGAAGGGAACAAACTGGATACAGTTATCACTCATTTCTTTTACAGCAACACACAGTACTTGTATAAACAAACCTATCAGTGATACAAACAACAATAGAGCAATATGTTTGAACCATATAATAATATGATTCTCATTGTAATTATGTGCACATATGCGTATTTGTCATGTAGAAACATTTTACCCTTTAATTTATCTAAATCAGAGGATGTGTTCATGTTTCTGTTTGGTCGTAACTTAATGTAAGAAACTGCTCCTTTCCGAGCTGAAATATGCATGTTTGAAGCTATAAAAATCCATCTAAATTCTTTTTTTACTGAAGTACTCACAACAGCATGTGTAGCCTCATATGCTTCTGGCCACAGGAGGCAGTGTAGACTCATTATTATTAAATCAGCATTTTTGAAAATGTTGTCCATCCACAATTATAGATATTCAGATCACATTTATACGTTTTCTGGATGAAGCAATGTGCCTTGAAACAAAATCCCGACTAACCACAACTCCAGCATCTGTACCTTTTAATAAAAATCTCTCGGCTGAAATTAGTCTGTTGAGTTGCTTTCACTTGCATCATTTTGCATGATTAATTGAATTAGACTAATTACATTTAGAGGAAGGGGATGGCCACCATAAAAAAGGCTGCAGATGGGTGAAGTGAAATCAAATATAAGCAGAGGACGTGCACAAATCCACCGATTAGCTCTCCTTTATCCCCGTTTGTAGAAGAAAAGGGAATAATTAAAGTGGGCTGCAGAGCATTGTCTGCGTGATAGCCATTAGAAAAGACTGGTTTGAGGTCAACTCGAAATGGTGATGCGAGGTCAGTTTTAGATTTGCTTACTAATGAGACATTAGTTTAATCTTCCAGCTGGACAAGTGCCACCCCCTCCTGGCTGTGTTGAGAGGGCAGTCTTCAACTCATATAACTCATCATCATCTCCAATCAGATTTTTCTTCAGCGATAACGAGGCACTGGCAGGCAACTCCCTCATTTTATACAAGTTAGATGCAACCCAAGATTAATTTATCTGTAATCTGCTGAATTTTTTTTTTGCTAAATGAAAGAATTTATGCACATGTTTTGATGATGAGATGAGATTTTCCTTTAGGGAAGGGCACTGTGTGGGTGGACTGCTGCTGTTCAACTACTTAGGGTGAATTCCAATTCCTGTCTTAACCCTCAAACTTCAAAAATGTGCACTCCCGCGAAGTGCAAGTGCTCTCCTGATTCTGAGATCTTTAAGTTGAGGGACAAGGGCCATGTTGCTTTCGTTTATGTTAGTTAACGTTACAAAATGGTCATTTATCTCGGTGCTAATGTAGTTGTTTTATCACGATAGCAGCCTGTATAACATGCTTGTATAAGACGACCGGGCTGATGTCATCTCCTGTAGCCGCAGAGTTATCTAATGATAGTTCTGTTTCATTCCTTCAAGACTCCCAGTGGCAGTTAACAAAGTGGATATGTCTCCTTGCAGGTCGAGTCCTAATGACAACAAAGTCAATCAGGTGATGTGTAGGCCAGCTGTCTGGCAGTCATCCAGGAGTTCAAAGAACCACAGTTACCTACGAAACCTTTGTAATAGCTAGTGTTTACCTTTCAATAAGCCGTGGTATGCGGTGACAGCTGAACATGTCCAAGGTGGCTGCATTTGTGGCTTATGATTAAACAGGCAGGGTTAACAGTGCAAATAAATGTAAATAGAGGAAATTCTTCTTCTTCTGGTTTTGAGGGCTACTAAGATTGAGGGTTAAGATAGGAATTGGAATTGGCCCTTAGCCTCTCTCTCTCTCTCTCTCTCTCTCTCTCCCCCTCTTTCTCTCTTTCTCCCTCCTCTCTCTCTCACTGTCTCCTTGTAGTGTGTGAGAAATGATCAGAAACTAGCTGTAGCTGTGAACTGGATACCAACTGAGGCATCTATGCTCATAATATGTCTACATGTAGATAGGCTCAGGCAGGATACAACTCTAATCTGAGCAGTGCACGTTGTGTTCTCCATCTCCAGCATCTCCCTGCAGCTTCTTGTCACTGCAATACTAGTTGAACACTAGAGGCAAATCACCTGCTACAAGCCTGACTAGAGTAAAGGCACTTCAAGCACTTTCAGTAAAGGTTACAGCACTTATTGCTGGAGGTTGATGTGTCCATTGTTTCTGCCAAACACTGTCGAGCATCGTCTGTTGCATATCAAAGGAGCTCGTGCTGTTTTTGTTAGATGTGTGCTTGTGTTTGGATATAACAATATTGGTTTTATGGAGTCTGGTGATATTCCTGAGATTAACAACACTGATGGCATAAATTTGTCTTGTAGGCAGGATCTTGTAGGCATTCAGAACCCTTTATTGCTCCTCAGAGCTGTAATTCTACAACAATCATAGAGTCCAATATTTAATGAAGTGGTTATTATGGCATCCAGTCTTGTCTAACCTAACGCTGTACCTCTCATTTTATGACTTTGAAGAATTTTATGCTGCATTTTTCATGACAAGCACCAATAACTTGAGAGCTAGGCCTTCCCTTCTCTTTTCCTGTACTGTACACTCACCTGATCTTGCATGGAAGAATGAAAGAAATTAGCTGTAAGGTTATTCACCTGTTCTAATGCATGTTTTTGATTTCATTTAAACTTTCCATAATGCATCGTGGCAGCTTTTGCAAGATAGGTCAGGTAAAGGGACAGTTTGGTCAACGAAAGCTACGGATTTGGAACAAATGTTTGTAAAAATTGGAGGTCAGCTTTTTCTAAATCTCAAACAGTATTGAAACTAAGAAGGATGTAAAACATTCACAGGGTACATTACCATGATTGTTGTCACAACAACAGTTCGGTTTTCCATTGCAGAGCTGTCATTGGAGAGACCGTTTTCATTCTGAACCAACACAAGTTTGTCTATGTCATTCCAGTAGCCAATCTGGGGTAAGAAAGGGAGTAAAAATGAGCCAGTTAGAACAAAAGGTCAGGTATGATTGAATAAATCTTAAATCAATCATTTCAAAATAAACAAAACACAATAAAAACAAGTTTGGAAAAATAAAACAAAAAACATTTCAAGGACTAGGAATGAACGAGATGAAGAGAAATGAACATCAAGTAAAAATAATAGCTAAAGAAAGAGCTCAGTCGTGCAAATTTCCCTTTGGAACAATAGAAGAGATTGAGTGTGAGCCGAGAACTGCTGGGACACCACTATTATAGGGAATGCATCTGTGCTTGCTTCCAGTAAAAATAATTTGCAATTACTTTCAGCTCACGCCTTATCCTCCTGATTTTTTATTTATGGAAAATAAATATAAATGAACAGCTACTGATGAACAAAATTATTTGTTATTATTATGATTATTACATAATATCAGCAGCACAAGCAACAAAAGATTACCTTTGCCAAGGAGGAAATGTAATTGCTGCCATTTGTTATTGTCTGTTTGTTATTTAGCAATATAACTCAAACAGTTAAGAACAGATTTGGATTAAACTTTCAGGGAATATTGATAATGGCAGAGAAAGAGCTGATTAAATTTTGGTGTTGATCAGGATCACTGTCTGAACAAAGGAATTTTTTTAAAGAAGTATTCTTTCTCATCATGAGATAGGGCCATATAGGTGCGGTATGTGCTTTTCCTGTTTATTTAATACAGTATGATCTTTTTCCTATGATTAAAATACTTCAAGCGTTTTTGTCTCTATGCTAAGTAGAACTTACCTTACGAGGTCCATTGCTTTTCAGTTCAAACACATCCATTGTATAATTGATTCTCCGACCATAGTGATCAAACTGAATATTTCCAGTAAGGCCCTGAATCCGCACCTGGAATTATAGAAATGGAGATTGTAAGGACAAAAAACATTTGACATTGAGATTTCCTCCGACAAATATTCCTTTAACAGTAAAATAATGCTTGTGAGGTCAAATATAAAATGATAAGAAAAGCACAGATTTAAATTTGTGGAGAAGAGTTGCTGATATGTGGGAATTGGCTAAATAAATGCAATATTTCCTTGTGCTTAGGTTGGCATTTTTAATGCTGTGAATGGTGAACACATAACAATATTCATTGTCAGTAGGAGTGTCCACTAAAAAGTAATTACACAGCGTGAAAACAAGCTGAGGAGGAGGTCACAGTGGGAATCCTTTGCATTTTGCAATGTTTGCATTTTCTATGACCAGTGAAGAATGGGTGGTCTGTGTTACGATGCAGCATTACGTATTTAAAAAGATGACCGTTGTCTCTCACTGATCATTTCTGAGACAGACTGTAACTGTGATTATAACTGAAGCCTTGAGCTAAATTAGTGGCCACTGTGACGGTGGCTGTTTTGGTCTATATAATTATGTCTGTGATATACCCTATTTGTTTTTAATGGCTGCAACACTTAACAGGTGTTGCATTGGATACACTCTAATCCTGAACCCCTGTGGTCTGTTTGTAACACATCTGAAATAGAAGCACAGCAGGTTTAAATAGTAACAGCTGGACACATCCACAGCAGCATAGATTGAACCACAGTAGCAGCCAAAGTCCAAACAAAAATTACTGAGCTGCAGTTTCAGCAGCCTAGCCAGGCAGAGCAGCTGTTGCAGATCACCTTTTTAAAAAAGAATAACGAGCAATGAATGCATGGCATAAAGTGTCACACCACATCACTATCATTTCTGCAGTGTACACAGAGTGTCTCTCTAAATTAGTAGTGTATTGCAACTCGACTGATTTAACAAACCGACTGTTCAGTGCAGTAGGTAATGCAAAGTAACACAGATGTTGTAAGGCAATACATATGTGCTTTGAGACAAAGTTAAAATGGTTCACTGGCAAAAATTCTCACTGTGACCTTTCAGAAGGCTCCATATAAATATGGTGTTTGGTCATTGCTTTGAATAAAATGTGGCAAGAACTTACAGAAAAAAAGGAAGAAAAAGAAAGGAAGAAAAATTACAAAAAGAATAGGAATAGATTATTTGTGCTTTATGTTGATAATAGTGAGCCAGACTTTAAAGAGTCTGCCCATACTGGTTTAACTACATGTGGTATGTTAGAACTGAGTTCTGTTATTAAGTTTACAGCAGGTAAGTATGGACAAAGGAATACAGATGATTTACAATGCCAATCCAAAACACTTCAACATCAGCATTTCTGAAACATATTTGTTTTTTTAGTCAGTTTTGCCTTAGTTAGTGTGCAACTTTGTGTGCACTGTATTTGTAATTGCTATGAAAGATCAAACTCTTGCCAACCTGTTTGAGTGCACGCTCCATATCTATTCCCTGATTCCAAGGAGCAGCTGGATTGGCTAGGCAGTCACCAGCATTTCCTCGCCGACTGATGTCAATTTTCTGCCGGCGAAGGGTGCGGAAGGCCTCAGCCATTACCAGGACCCCATCGTAAGTTAATGATGAGGTATACTGTAGATTGGAGGAAGACAGAGGAAAAACATAGGTATTGAGATGTTTAAAGACTGTTATTCTTAAAGGTACAGTATGTAAAAAATCAAAGGTTAATGGCAGAAAAAATGTGATATATAATTCAAAACTGTGTTTCAATTGATGCGTAATCACTTCACTAGAATAGCTGTAATATGTTTATTTGCTTAGAATGAGTCATTTATATCTACTTGCTGGGTGGTGCACATATGGATGTCATGGCTGTCATATTTGTTCCACCATTTTCATTATGGTGTCATGGAATGGACAAAACAATGTGTGTGAAGTAAGAACCCTCTGAACCAGCCTTATTTATTGGGAGTTTTGGCACTGTTTGGGATAAGTAATACCTTAAAAGACATCAAAAACAGTCAAGAGTACCTAACTGCAGTTACAATGACCAACAAGAGAAAAGACCTTATAAATGGAAAATAAATTGTTATCATCTATTTATTATTTTTAACATGTCCTGTCAAGCATCATAGCAGCATAATGGGGATCTTACTGCTGTGTTGTGCCAGGCAGATTTGCTTTAAATTATTTTTAAAATCTAGTTTGTGCAGAGATGCATTCTCCAACTGCTCACAGTGATTCAGAAGAGACGAATTAAAAACTTCAGCCACCAGTTACTGTACTTATTTACATGTCCTTTTCTTCACAATACTTGAGACTAATTCAAGTAAACAATAGAACAAACTAGTTGGGGTGAAGCTGCGTGAGATGCTGCTGCAGCACGAAGCTTGCGCTTCTACGAGGGGGCGGGGTCCGCAGTAGCAGCTGCGGCTCGTTGAGAAGAGTAAACGATTTGCATTTTCACGTCAGTCTGCACGAGTCTCCAGTAACACTGGATTTATTGCTCGTCACTTGCTGAAACAAAAAAATTTAACAAAGAGGTCTAAAGTCGCTAAGTTAGCCACACTGTAAACAATGGGTCCTCCAGGAAGATGCTGTACGGGAGCTGCCCGCAACGGTGCCTGTTTAAAATGGCTGAGGCGGCTGATTCTTTCTGAGACTCAGCAGATGCCAAAGTGGCATTTAAATATCGATACCCAAGCTAATTAATATCTAACTAGATACTGATTTTTAGAATCGATTAGTATCTGAGAATCAATGGTTTTGACAACACTAATACCTAAATAGATCAATAACATACAATAAAAGAAACACTGACTTCTTCTGCTTGCCTTTAAAGACAAAGGAGACCAGTACTATAATCCTGAACAGTACTATAATCTGTTTGACTGCCTTGACTTTTATTTGACTTCAACCATTAACACCACAGAACATCAATCAGCAGCATGATAAATGTACAATAATTGTAAATGTGTCAGCTTTACACAGGCTTATGGTTTTAATTATAAAAAGGTAATATTATCTGTCCCTGAACCCTTCAAAGTAGCTGTGATCTTGACAGATTGTTCAACAAATTCATCATAGGTAGGGCGCAGAGCTGCAGAGAACAAAAAGACATATTCAACAGCAACACCACCACCCAGAACCCACTCAAGACACACATGGTGCCACACAGACAGAGGCAGTCAAAAACACAGCAGGATGCTTTCACATCATGACGGAAACAAGTGGAGGGATGAAAATGGGAGAAAAAGAGGGAAGACGACTGGGTTGTTCTCTGTCTCTGCAGGAGGTTTCTCTCTCACTGACATCCCTTGATTTGTACCCCATAATGTTTGTTTTGGAAGGGTGCGTAACCATGTCACCCCTCTTTCATGTCTACTGCTTGAAAATGAAGAAGCCTTTACGGACGGGCAAATTGTGACAATAGAATCTAAATCAAGAAAATAAAACAGTTAAACTGAGCAAACTAGTACATGACACCACTGGGACACATAAATAATATTATTAGCTTTTAAAGATAGCCACATTATGGATTATATTTCCAGGAACACTTCAAATGTGTGATTTTCACTCCTCCTTTACTGTAAATGTGGAGTCTTTGATACAATTAAACATTTAACCAAATACAAGTTTACTCTTCATTTTATACAAGGCTGAACATCACATTTATAAATGATGTAAAGAGAGAAAGTATGTGCCACGTTTACACACATATTTATAAAAAATGCAGGCATGCCATTTAGAACTGTGCGTATCTGCTATCAAGCATTACATCTCGTGAACTCTACTGGCAATTGGCTTTTGATAAAATACATTCATATACAGTATAAATAAAACAATACAATACTTTATACAACTGTAAAAAACAAAACAATAACAACAGCACTTCTTTGGGTTAAACTACTGAGTACATACATTGTTAGAAATAATTAGAAATAAATTAACTTTTTATCCACATGTTTCTGCAGGGAGCCAGCTCTGTAGCAACAGGAATATTGTGCACATACAAGGTGTTATGAGGGAATTTCAGAATCTATTAAAGGGGGAAACAATAAAACATCAGCAATAGGGCCTATAATCTGGTTAATTTTTAGTTTAAAGCTGAAAAGAGTACAGTTGTGGTATCACTGTTGATATGTAAAACCCTGAAATGAAAGATTTCAGAAATGCAGTTATGCTCTAACACTCTCCCCAGCCTTCACATGCTTATTGCATTTTACATACATGTTGTAATAATCTTTAACTATGTGCAACACTCAAAACAGATGCAACCTATGTGAGTCAGCCACACACAATGCATTTGCCAGGGCAAATACATTATGTAATAAGACCAAAATTCTGCACAATTTCTCCGATCTTTATACCAATATCACTTATTCTTCCTGTGGATTAATGCATGACTACTGTTTTTCTCATACATGAGGACTAGTTTTATTAAAACATAAGTGAACGCTTATAGCATTGACTCATTGGCTGTCCTATGGAGTTTATTTTGTGTTTTTATTAACTTCAAGAAAAAAAAATCTGACAGGGGAAAATAATTTTGAAAGTTATTTGAGACTCAAGAAAAGGTTTTGAGAGAAAATATTTTGTGATAGAATTCCACCTTGGAAACCGGTTTCAGAGATGACCAGTTTCAGGAGGTTAATCCCTGCTTTCGTGAGGATGGTAGGGTAGATTTCTCAAATTTTTTGACGGTTTTGCTGTAATTCGGCGCCATGTGGACGGCCCCTCAGACTCAGTGGCAGAGACACTGCTGGTGATGCGAAGCAGGAACGGAGAAGTTAAACAGGGATGATGTTCTTTTGTGCAGGAATCTCTGAATCAAATAAATAAAGCCCCTAAGTGGCAAAATGACAGAGACTACAGTGAATTTATGCATGTAGGAACTTAATGTGCTGATGTAAGGGTCAGGTTTGACAGGGAGAGCCACGTTAGTGGGTCTCGGTTCGGGCGGATGTGGGTTGATAAAACCTGTGCAGAACTCTGATGTGCACGCGGCTGCAGCCAAGTGGTGATCAACGTACCAAAACAAGAAGATGATGCAACTACTTTTTAAGCTTTTGACAGACAGATTAATGCACAATAAGCAGAAATTTCCTGCATCATGAATGTCTGTCAGTCTCGTCAACGAAAATTCACTCGTCTCGTCATGTTTTAGTCAGCATAAAGGCATGTTTGGCTCATCATCGTCTCGTTATCGTCATGAGAAAAAGGGGCGTCGACGAAATGATTTCCTCATTGTCATCGTTAATGAAAACAACACTGGGATGTTGTCACTGACTGGTTGCAGACACGCTGATTGTGGTCACAGACATTCTGTCTGGGCTTGTTGTACTGCTCGCGGCCACTCGACCTGAGTTGGTGTCTAAAGTGTACACTGGTAATTATAACCCGGTTTATTATTTTATAAACTATTATAAAAGGCGCAGCGATGTGTATCCATCATTCCCAAAGCAGCAGCAGCAGCAGCATTTATTAACCATTCTCAAAGCGGTACAGTCAGTCTGAGTCCTTCTCAACAGTGCTGCTGTGGATCAGGAAGTCTGGGCCAGCGGGAGTTTCCTCATGAATATCAATGACGAAGGCATCACCACCTTTGCTCAAAATATCACCACCCAGCTGTCAATTCTGTTGAGACTGGCCAATAGGAACACAGGCCCGCCGATGACACGTTTTTCACATCGAGAGAAAAACCCTGAATCAAGAGCAAAGACTCAGGCTTTGAGAGAAAGAAGAAAAAAAGTTTTGAGAGAAAAATCTTTATTTGAGAGAAATTGTTTTCACTCTGATTGAAAAAAAACCCCGAAACAAACAAAACAAAACAAACAAAAAAACAAAACAAAAAACAAACAAACGATATTTTAGAGTAAAAATATATTTTTGAGAGCGCTTTTTTCCCTTGGAAATCATTTTTCAAATACCAATTTATCTTTATTTATTCTATGACAAAATATTTTCTCTCAAAACCTTTTCTTGAGTCTCAAATAACATCAGTTTTTGCCATCATTGTGAAAACTTGTCGTCTCCAATATATTTATTTTGCTTTCAAAGTTATTTTCCCCTTTCAGATTGTTTTTTTCTTAAATTTAATAAAAACACAAAATAAACTCTATACTGTCACTCCTGAAAACACAGTTTTCATGTGCTGCAGGAATCTGGTGTTTTCCTGCTATTTCTTAAAGGTACAGTATGTAAGAATTACTGAGTAAAGATGGGTATTTGAAAGAAAGATGTTTACTTTCAAATGACTTCATATTTCAGCACTGTTGTGAATGTATGGTGGCTGTTAGTGGCCAAAATTCCCCCAGACATAAAGATGTTTTCATTTGTGAGTGGATCCAGTGGTCTCAGGTGTACAATGACTATACTATGAATAACTATTTTTTAATGTGTTACTGATCCCAAACAGTGCTTTAACTCCCATTAAAAAAAAGCTGGTATAGCAGTTTGAAAGTTCAGAGGGTTCTTATGTCACACACATTGTTTTGTCCATTCAGGGACACTGTAGTAAAAATGGTGGAACAAATATGGCAGCCTCCATATGTGCACCACCCAGCAAGTAGATATAATTGACTCATTCTAAGAAAATAAACACATAACAGCTATTTTAGTGCAGCAATTACCCATCAATAGAAACAAAGTTTTGAATTATATATCACATTTTCTGCCATTGACCTTTGATTTTTTTACATACTGTACCTTTAAGTTTTTTTATAATTAGTCATGAATCAAAGTCCGTAATGGCATTTTAGGTATGTACTAAAGCTTACAAACAAACGCATAACTGTTTAGAAACTAAAAAAGTGAATGACTTTCTTTAAGGTTATGTTCACACTCCAGGTAAATGCGACCTAAATCTGATCTTTTTTGTGTGCTCCAGGCAGCTCAGTGAGTGAACGTGAGTGAGAGGGTGTGCATGCGCACTGCTGTGGGCAAGACTGGAGAGGAAAAAGTGTGTGTGAAATGCAACTGGCAAAGAAAGAGACGGTTACCGCAGTAGGTAGAGAGAAGAATAGATGCGCTAATAAATGTGCAGCATTAAATTAAAGTCACTTCTCTTCAGCATAATGGCTGTGCTAGGTGTAAGTCTGGAAGTTAGCGTGAAGGAAAAGCTACTTTGGCCTGGAGAAGACAGATGAACACTTGCGTTACCCAGGATTTTCAGATTTTCCTGCAGTGAAATTATTTGATTTGATTTTCAGTAAACTCAGATGGCCTTTCTCACTGTGATTGCTGCACCGCGCTCAGAAATAAACTGATCACTGCCGCGGCTCAAGTGCTTGGTGACATCATATGTATGGAGAGATCTGATTCCCTCAGTACATCTGATCTGAAACATCCTCATCCCACCACTCCTGACTCCAAGCTGCATCCACACACCTCTGTACAGATGTTACAGCAATTGTTCCGCACAGAGACGTCATCACAATGTTAAATGCATTTCTCCTCTTCCTCCATCCTCGCAAAACCCGCTATACATTTGCCAACTACCGCCAAAAATTGTTTTCAACATGAACCCGCAAATAATGGTTACCATGTTTGTTTACATTGGTTTCCATTAACACTGTTATGTGTATGACGTCATTGGTATTCATAAAAAAATGGGCCCCTTTCAGACTGTGGGTCATAAATTTGTGACTGATAAAGTGAATTAAAGGCATGAAAAGCTATGTGTGAAACACACAGCCACAGGCAGGTTCACAGTATGATCCACACGAATACATTCAGTGCAACAGAATGCTATGCTCTCTAGTGATATCAATCAATGCTCGCACACAAACGATTAATGATGCTCAGAAAAGTTGATCCTGTGATGTCAATGAAAAAAAACATAGAACAGGAATTCAACATGATACCCGAATGGGCAGTTTTAATAAAACCCAATTTCATTATCTGTTAAAATATGCAAATACAGATATTGCAAACCTTAGCACATTCTGAACATGTGATCAGAGGTGCATAAGAAAGATGAGCTTTGGAAAGAAAACCTGTTGGCTCAGTAATGTTGGGTCAGATCATATGCATAATAGCTACATTTTTATGACATTAATGCATTTCCTTGCCAGGTCACTGGTCACTTTCATTACCTTTTAAATGAAATTTCAAGGCACAAAAAAGTTAATTTCAAGGCAAACCAGTGGTTGAGAGGTTTTGATTGATGGAAAAAGGAAGTAGCTCGAATGCAGTCTCCTGTGTAGAAAGGACCAGTCCCAACGGGGCTTCATGCCACACATTATCAGACCGAATTTTTGCCCTGCCTGAGGCTACCAGTTGGCCCAAGGCAAGCCGAGCTCAATTTTATGCAGCACAAATTAGCCAGGGGCGGTTTGGAGACATCTTTTGTCACAAGAGGTTGGATGATTTTCAGTTATGTTTTAAAACATTAAAACCTTTTCATGTTTGCTAAAGAATGGTGTAAATAATTTTTCTCATTGCAATGATGAGAACATTTTTCAGTACATTTCATTGAAGATTTTTGGATCTCCTCAAGTTGACACAAGCTGCAGCTGTGTTTCCCTTTTTGTTCATCCAAGTGTTTTCACTGTGTTTATCTATCGCAATCATGCATAATAGGTTTACCTCAATTAGCACACAAACTGTTGAGTCAATGGTAAGGGGAGATTGATACAGCTGGCATCAGTTAATGAGGATTCATTAGGAGAATCTTAGAGTGATGATTAACCGATCTACTATGGCCTGCAGGTAACGAATGAAATGCCAACAATGAAAGAATATGACCTTCAAAATATACTTGCATCATTTACAGATGCATATTGTACATGCATGTCATTCTTTTTATTTTATACTGGTTGTTTTTGAGCCAGAGGGCAGTGAACCAAGAGCAGCAGCACAATGTATTTTTAATGGGTAGGTGGACATATTTCTGGTTAATATATGCAACTCCACTTGGCTCCAGGTCACTACTCCTTCAATAGTGGTGTGCTTAGGAGGGAAAGTCAAAATCAGATAAAAAAGGAAGGTATGGGAATCTAAATATAGACAATGACTATGTAAGAGAAAGGATCATTGACAGTTACAGAAAAGGTAGAGACAAGAGGCAGACTATAAGAGAATTAAGAGAAACAGAAATATGATTTTTTTTCCCACAAAAATGTTAAGTGGTGAAAGACCTTGTTAGAATATCATGCAAGACTTGACACTAAATTACATACCAGCCCTTGCACCTCCCATATCCTGAGGTCATGCTCTGATTGGGTTAGAAGCTGTGTCAAACGCACCACGTAACCCTAAATGGTTCACCATTCTGTGACTGGATAGCTTGTTGAGAAATCTGTATGTGCGGCTTTTCTGGTGAGTTTTTGGTGTAAGAATAATTTTACACCAACAACCGTCATAAATGTGTATGTGAATCTGTGTGCTGCAGATAGAAATGTTTTCATATACAGTAAAGCCACATTTCTAAATGCCAATAAAACTTCCCCTCCAGACAATAATGAAATATCTCTGTTTTTCAAATTTTTTGCCTTATTTGGTGTGACAGATCTATGAATGCACAAATGAACACCATCTTCTCTATCTCTTACTTAGCTGCTCATGCTAGACTCTGCTTACAAGTGTAGGTAATACACCTTCCCACACAACTCATCTTTGCAAGTTGACGAGATTGGCTCTTCAGGTCAATGGTTGAAACCGCATCTGTTCTGGTTTTTTGCATCTGTTGCTTGCTTGCAGCAGTTTCAAGGTACAAATATTCAGCAACTTTGACTGATAATGTTTATCATGACATTACACATATCTTCTTTACCTTAGGTGGGCTTTCAGATCCAGGGTACTCTCGCTGGTCCAGTTTATTCCAGCGCTGCATCAACTTTATGACAATAGGTTTGCTGAAGTCCACCAGCTGGAAACCAGTCACGTTGGCTCCACCATGCATGAACCTCTCCAGAGATATGTCCTTGAAACCCTAAGAGAAGAAAAGGAAGTAAGAAAGAAACATCCAAGTTCAGACAATAAAGAGCTAATGTGTACTAAGCACTTCCACACAGTGTACTGTATACACCATTGCTGACACAAACATGCTCAGCAACTCATCTTTAGCCTTTTCACAGCTGTGAGTGTGATTTCACATGGAGTGACACTTCATTGTGAGGTGGTGGTGAAGAAGAATCAATCTGGGATAATGCCAGAGACAGAGGTAGAGTAAAGACATGTGAATATTATCCAGGGTTGATGGATGCTAATTGCTAAAAGCCCTAAAAGCCTATTTAGTTTGCAATGAGCTCATAGGCTGCTTTTTCACAGTCCCGGAGAGAACAACTGTTAAACAGATTTAAGGGATTCAGTTTAAAGTCATACATCAGCTCTTGATATGGGCTCCAGCAGCTTCTGACAGCAGTGACCTTGTCAAGAAGAGACAAATGGGAATATACAGTATCAGTCCAGAAGTAATAGGAATGAGAACCTTTGTGGGAATATGATAGGAAACAAGACATACTGTACTGTCCACTCACTTGCCAAAGTAACATGAAGATGTGCAAATATGAGATACAGCAATATAATCCACATTTACAGTTGATGTCAGACAGAAGCAAAAGACTTAAAACACCGCTTTTGATGTAAATATGTATTTCATTATCATTAGTTAATCATGTGGTTTGGTTAAGTTTTGGCTATTAAACTATTTTGGTAAAGTTAAGGGCAAATAAATTCCAGGAGGATACTTTCACAACCACCTGGATTTATGACAAACAGACTAGCACTGGAGCACCACAAGGGACTGTACTCCCTCCATTCATCTTCACACTGTACACCTCAGACTTCCAGTACAACTCTGATATGAGTTCTGTCATCTGCAGAAATACTCTGATGACTGCAGTTGTGGGGTGTATCAGTGATGGACAAAAATATTGAATTTCATTAAACAAAAGGTGTTTTCAGCTTTATATAGCACTACACAGCACCAACTTAGATAATGCATCATGTCCATTAAGGGGAGCATGATGGTTACAAATACTGTATGAAGAAACTTTCAATGGCACCAAATCACTGACAGTATGGGAGAATTTAGCTGCTGTCAGCAAGGTCAGGTTGCTGCGGCTCTATTGGCTGTAAACTACCTTTGAGATGACACAGCTAGTTTGACTGGCTGAAGGCTAAACTGAAATAGACAACATGAAAGACGTGTTTATTTTCAAATCTACGGCACTATTATTGCCTTTGGTGTCTCTTATAAAGTCTTCTGTCTTCTTTGGCTGCTCATTTGCTACACATGGATAGTAAATTCCATAGTTTTTGTATCCAGTTAGAAGATGTGGTACAAGAGTTACTGTACTGATGCTGAAAAGGAAGTTATACCTTTGAGAATCACATTTAGAGTTGGTTTGAATATATTTACCCTCCTGATGATTGTATGCTGATAAAATGATTTGATATATGATATGCTTTATTTTCCCCAAGGGGAAATTTGTCTTGGACTCGCATGTTGTACATGGACCACCATACATCAATAAAAAACAACAACAGTTAATTTACAACAATATACATGAAAACACAAAAGAAGGAAGAAAATAAAATAAAAATGATTGATAAATAAATAAATGAAAAATAAACACAATTATGGTAAAAACACCAGGGGGAAACATGGAGCCATTGCACAGCCCGCCACCCAGGGGAGATTTTGCATAGTTTGTATGGCCTAAAAATTGGACTATCTTAGATCATTTAAAATCCTTATATAAGTAGGAATGAAATTTTTTTTTGTAGCGGTTCGATTTGCATTTTGGGACTGTAAAATGTATAAAAACATAAGCATTCCCCTGGAAAGCATTGATCTAGCTCAGGGATCGGCAACTCCAGTCCATGAGGGTCTCGGTCAGGTTTTAGACGGTTTCCTACTTCAACAAACCTGACTCAAATGAATGGATCCAGCAGCTTGTTGTCACTTCTGAACACTGATCCAACAATTTGAATTACGGGTGTTGAAACATACAGGGAAACACCTAAAATCTGCAGGACAGTGGCCCTAGAGAGCGGGAGTCACCCAGCCCTGCTCTAGCTGGTACTCCTACAAGAATAGAGACAAGGGGTGTACAAAGCAGCCAGTATTTGTGTCTGTATTTGTATTTGTCGAGGGGGGGAAATTATTTGTATTTGTATTCGAATAAAATTAAAACAGATGTAAAAACATGGGAGATGACTTGCAGCAAAGAGTCTGAGGCCAGGAAATGAACCTGGGCCAGTGCTAGAGAATGCACATGAGGTGGATGTTCAACCTGTTGAGCTAAACACACAATCACTAAACTCAACATTTCACTCAGCCATGCCTTCTCTGTTCCTTTCAAGAGTACCTAACTGCAATTACGATGACCGACAAGAGTGCTGCCATATATCCAATCCATACAGGAAGTCTCATGCGGAAGTTAGTTAAATACCACCAAGAGTAACTATCTGCAGCTTGCAAACAGATGTGTATAGTGTAGTTGGGTGGTTATGGTTAGGAGAAGGGTCAGGGTTATGGTTAGATTTTAGTAAGTTACATGAAAAAGAAACTTCCAATTGGGACTTTCGGCTTGGATTGGATATATGGCGACGTACCGTGACTGCAGTTGGGTCCCTCTCGTTCCTTTGGGTGGCCTGGGTCGGTCACACTTTTTGCTCTTGAACGTCACTCACCAGGGCTTGACATTAACTTTTTTTTCTCACCAGCCACTGTGGCCAGTGGTTTTCCAAAGTTACTAGCCACTCAACATTTTCACTAGCCACAATTTTGTTGTTGCCTGCTAAAGTTTACTTAAACTAGATTTACAAACTTTTTAAACGTAAATGACTCTTGTACACATTCATACGAAGGCTACATAAAATTTTTGACACTCCAGGTCTTTATCAATCATTCAGCTCTGATAGGGTTCTGTGTAAAGCTCCTTTTATATGAATATATGCAGCATACTGTACAAAGTAATACAAAATGTGGTTTCTTTTTGCATTTTAAAAATGGTGCAGGGGAGTAAAAAAAACTGAACTGGAAAAAATCTGAAAAGAATCCCTGTCTGTTTCAGTATTTATTTACAGCAGTAGACTAAATAGGCAACTATGAGAAGAAAAAATCAAAACAAAAGAGACCGCTAAATCTTTTCACCCCCCACAGCCTTCATCCTACAGTCGCTCTCTGGTTAATAATAATAATCATAATCATAATGATAATAATAATAATAATGGATTCAATGTATATTGTGCTTTTGCTGCTGGACACTCAAAGCGCTCACATTGGATCCATCATGTGTTCACTCCTCAGTAATAGTGGATGCTGCAGCTTTGTGAATAATACATTGCTGCATCTTTGGGAATTGTTTATAAAACATGCTAGCATGCACGTTCAGGATGTTTACATCCCAAACTTGCATTGATGCGTGCGGCTCTATGAGCACACCGGAGTTTGGGCGGATCTCCGCCGGTCTGCAGCAATTATTTTGGGCATGGCTCAGCCTCACACAGGTAGACCACATCTCTCGGTGAAGAAAACCAGCAGAAAATCACTTAATCCTTGTTAGTTATGATGTCTCCCATAGTGCTCGAGTCCGATACGTTAAATCTTCATCATCACTGCCCACAACCAGCGTTAAAACAGCTGCTTTATGAGGGATCTGGATTTGACACATTCAGGAGAAAACTAAAAACAGAAGACTGCTGCTTCACGGTCTGACTCTGAGCCACATTCAGACAACTCGTGATTTCTCATGTTGAACATGAACTAAGCGCTGCAGGTAAAACTGTGAAGATCGGACGTGCAGAAGGAAAGTTAGGAGTCCCTTTTGGAAAGCCGATCTCAGCTAGCAGCACCCCGCTTCACAACTGCGCTCTCCACAGGAACTGCCTCTAGTGACGTCGTGACAGAGCTAAGAAGTACCTAAAGGTTGCCGTTTGTTATTTTTGGCCAGATCTTCATCATCCTCCTCCCACGCTCTGTTGCAGGAGGTGGAGAGAATGTGACGTTGTCCTGTCTGAGCTGTGACAGCTGATGTTCCCACGTAGTTTACCTAAAAAGCTTGTGAAACGTGGAGTAGCGTGAACATAAATAAATGCCGGTTCTGGTTGAACCGGAAGTTGCTCTCATATTTTACGCAAGGACTCATGGGGCATAGGAATAAGGTGGATAGAGATTTAAAATATCTTGATCGGACCCTCTAAACAACAAACATGGCCGCTGTTTTCCCCAATAAGTTTAGACAATAAATAAAAAAATAAAACAAGAACAAAACAAAACAACAAAACAAGAAACTGACAAAGATACTGCAAAAAACTTTACAAAGTTAAATGTTAAAGTATTACGAAATAAAAGTTTTGTCATGTTGGTGTAAAATATGCAAACTGTGCTGAAGCTCTGTCTGGCTAATATTTGCATATCAGACAGCCTACTGCAGGTGCTCCCAGCATATCAACAAAAGAACAATCCTCAGGTCTGCTGATAATCAAGACACCCAACCAACACTAGCACAAATGTGTCTCATTACAATACAAAAGCTGCAAGCAGTGACATTAAAAATACTCACCAGGTTTGCTATGATGTAATGGTAACCTTTCACATGTTTCCCCACGCTGACAGCCTGGAAACACAGATGAAGGGGGAAAGCAGTATTACTTTACAATCTCCTGTTGTGCATACGACATGGCTTTGGACCATGGGAGGGGAGTCAAACAACAAATTAAGCACACTTCCTTCAGCCCTTTGCCCCCTCACCTTCCTTAAAGGTATGACAGTGGTTATTTTATAACACTGACGATTTAAAGCAAACTACTGCAGTGGTGTATGAAACCAAAAAGACTACGGCAAGTTCATGGGACATTTAATTCACTGTAGCATTGTCAGCTGGATTATAAATACAACAAAACCCGATGATATACCTCATTTTACTAATTAAGATTTAAGGTGCAGTAAGTTAGCTTCAAAATGAAATTTTCTTCGTTTATTGTTATTGTTAAAACTAAATAAAGAGATGGAATAAAATATGACACATTGAGGGATTTTTGATATGACGCATGAGCCTAATTAATGAACTGTTCACATTTTTCTCTTTAGTCTCACCCAAACACATCTGCGGCTATGTACTGACACACACAAACTCACACATGCACACACAGAGATCACAGCTGGCAGGGGCAGATGAACAGAACAGTCTCTGTCTCACAGTGGGGACACTCGCCAATGCCCGCTCTGCTGAGATGACTGATGGGAGTGTGTGTTTGTGTATGTATGCCTTGCTGTACATTTAAATGAGCATGCACACGTGTGTGAGTGTGTATGTCTGTGAGTTCCCTCACCACTGAAGCCAATTAAAAAACAATCTGCCTGTCTGTCTGAGAAGGGGGTATGTGTTGAGGGTGTGTGCATGACTGCCCGCAGAAGCTGGTGTGTATGTTCGCTTGCCTGAAGTCTCAGAGTTTATCACGAATAAGATTTTTATGTAAATGTGTGTGTTTGAGATGTGTCTGCTTGCATGCGTGTCAGTTGCACGTGTCACTGAGTTTGTCAGATGTGCATACGGAGGAGTAAAAGTGATGACAGGTGGCAGAACTGATGGGACGTTACACTCCAACCTGAGTCAAGGGGCATGCAAGTATACATACACACACACACATTTGCGCCACCTCACCTGTCACAGCTCAAGTCTCAACCATCAAGCAAGACAGATAATCTGATGAATTTAGACAAGCATAAGGTGTCAGAGTGCATGCCTTGATCGAGTGTATGCATTTGTGTGCGCTCAAAATTGATGTGTGAGCGGACAGTATTGTGACATTATTTCAAACACACGAAAGTAGATGTTGGGGAAGTCACATTTTTTATTCCACATTATGAACTCCAAGGAAAAATGCAAATCTTGTTTTCTTCCTAAATGTCATAAAGCATCAGGAGTGCTGTTTCAATTGGATTAGTGGTGCAGGGAATGGTGAGAAGACACCAACAATGATATATATGTATATATATATATACATAAATATGTAGACAGTCATCCTCAAAACTATTCATACCCTCCAATTAAAGTGCTGATGACATGATTTTGACATTTTTCTCCATGTTTTATAGACCAAAACGCTCTTCATGATGATCTGTGTAACAGAAGCAGGCGCGCCTACATTGATGAGTTATTAGAAAACATTGCTGCATTTCAGCACATCTGACCAGAATGTGGCACTGTTCGCAGAAACTGGACGTGACATTGCCAGTAGGAGCTCTACACAGCTGACAGTATAGATTTTAATGGGTTTACCTAGTTTTTAAGTTCCATTTCCAGTTTGCCAGGCGGACAAAACAGTTCAGCCTTCTGTTGTATTGCCAGTTAATGTTTAAAAGGTTATAAGGTTGGCGTAAGTTTATTTATGTTTCCTACGGATCATAAATACATTAGAAGAGGATAAAATAGGTTCTCTTACTGGTATCTAGCAGTAGGAGCTTCCTGCACGTCTCTACCAGTCAATTTCCCATCTGCAGACACAGTTTACTAGACATGATAAGACTTTAACACATGGAGCTGCAGTCACTTATGCCGGATAGTACTTAATTCATCAGCGTTTGCTTCATAAAGCTGTGATGTCCAGCTATGAACAGAGACAGTGTCTCCTCGGGTCTTCACAGGACTTCTCCGGTCATCATGGATCTCCTCCGGCTGCTTCCAAAGATGCATCCTTTCCTCCATCCTCATCTTTATAAACGGGAAATATTTAAAACTCGACTGGAACCATGTACGTTGTTACCGGGAGTTAGCATGCTAATGGTTAGCCTTGAGCTAATAGCCATGCTGCCTCTCTACACTTACTCCTGACTCTGCCTTGTACCGTGCTGGTCTTGTTCCGCTCGGTGCAGGTCTAAGCAGCTCTTTAATAGTTGTGGGTCTGCTTGGTGCTGGTCTGGGTAGCTCCGATAGAGTGTTAATAGAGAGGGACGAACCCTCCGCTACGTCACCCATTGGTTTCTGAAGAGCTAAAAATTAAGCCAGTTGGGCGTGTCCCACCGTCGCCACCCTGCCGTGTCATGTGTGTCGTCACTCCTGGAAAATACTAAAATGGGCAAAGGCAAGGCTGCTTTGAGCCTTGAGCCTATGATTGACAGCTGATGTACTCTGGGCTAAACGCAAACTGAGCTAACTCGAAACTAACTGGAGCTAATGAAGATTAGCCCCCTAAGCAGCATGGTAAAGGTTAGACACGCTTACACTTCCTATTGTCTGACTAAAAACCGCTGTTGTGCTACTCTGCTACAAACTGAGACCTTACTGAAAGCAAACAAGGAGCTAACTAGGAGCCACCGGTTGGCAGGCCAGGCTTCTGATCTGCTGCATGTCAATCAAAAGGACACACCCTTAATTATGTGTTATTTCAAGATCACATAACATCTAAACGGATAAGATATTTAAAAAAATTAACCCCCCTCACAGTTGACATGAAGGTAAACTTGACCTAAACCTAAAAGGATTTTTTGAACCAGGCTGTAAACATGTTTATTTCTGCTGTGAAGTTGGCGTTTTTAACATGGGAGTCTATGGGAATTTGCTTTGTTTTGCAGCCAGCTCCCTAGCGGATGAAGGGAGAACTACAAAACATGGCTTCTTCCGGGTAGACTCATAGTTGGCCACCGGAGGTTGCTGCTTGGTCGCTCTTTACAGTGTTCAGTCTGCTCAGTGGGGGTCGCTTGCATGCTGGAGCTGAAAGAGTGAACTGGACTCTATGAGAAGGTCTTGGAGCAAATTTACAGTTCTAAGTCTGGTTCTAACCTGTTGTCTCCATCTTCGTCAGCATCATCACACTCTTCTCAACTGGCTGATAATACCACAAAACTAGCTGTTCTGGAGCATCTTTTATGTTTTCCACTGTTTTGATTTTACTGTACATGTAAATCAATGAGCCGACCGCGACTGTCTCATCTTATGATGTAGTGTCATAGAGAGGCTAAAATGCTAGTGGCTAGCGAGCTTTGGCTTTTCGACATTGGATATTTATGTGAATATAAGTCTGATTGACTTCTAACTGTACAGAAGTACTTATTTGGTTTTGTTGTATTGTTCTATTGCTAAATTACTTGAAGTTAAGGTCGTGTCATCAGCACTTTAAAGAAAAGGCTAAATTAACAATAGTAATTAAAATATCTAGACTAAAGAAACTAATAATAAATAACAATTTTAACAATTTGAATTTAGTGAAATAAAATATTGCTTTTGAATTGTGGTGGGAAATAATAGTTTTAAAAAACAAACAAACAAAACTGTCCCAGACACATAAGAGCACCTTTTCCATGAACAAGTCTTTTTGAACATTAGAGAAAACTCATGATTGACATATACAGTATATTTGTGTGTATATATATATATATATATATATATATATACTAGAATAACTACCATCAATACTATCTGTTTTTACCCTGTTTCACACAAGATATAGTTTCAGTTAGTTATCATATATTATTCTGTAGTTGAAACCCATAATTAAGGGAAGGCAGTGCATTATTGACTGTTAAATGCTTTTAAGTCTGGGTCAGCGACAACATTTCCATACTACATACTCTCACCAATGATCTCCGTGATAGCAAGAGTGCCACTTAAAGCCCCACTGTTGCATTCCTTAAAGCATTATCAATCCTGCAGGATTTTTTGGGATTTCAGATCACTGTCAATGTGCTTACAGTTATATGATAATGCCTTTTACTTGGATAATAAATGGGGACTATAGGGTGTTTTTGACCGGGAGATGTAGCTGTGTACTTCAGTAACATGTTTGTTAAACGAGATTATTCCGTTGTTAATTAATTGGTTACTTAGTTGATTATGTTTTGTTTTAATTTCATAAGTTTACTTTGTATGGTGAATGGGGACTGTGAATTTCCCAGATCTAACCCCCATTCTAAAGTAAAGCATTACATGGTTCTATTGCTCCAGTGCCCTCAAAATAAGTCAGCTGTAATGAAATAATTGTCATTTGCTAAAATCATTGGGTTTATTTTTAGTAACAATTTAACAATAAGTTTGCTACTAAATCTGTAACAGTTTGTCTGCATGTCCAAAACGTCGTTTTTCAATTACTGTATGTTGTGGAAATTGAAAATTCATCTTTCAAAGCCTTTTGTTCTGCATAATGGAACATTAAAGGGACTAGAGGCAGGAATTAAAAAAAACAAAAAAACATGCATGTCCATTTTTCTTAATACTAATGGGTGATGAAGCCATTAGTATCATTATGAAAAAAAAAACCGGGGCGGTGATTAGCTCAGTTGGTTGAGCAGTCGCCCCATGAACAGAGACTACAGTTCCTCAACGCAGTTGGCCCTGGTTCGATTCCCAGTCCAGGTCCCTTTGCTGCATGTCACTCCCCACTCTCTCTGCCCCTTTCCTGTCGCTATACACTGTCACATAAAGGCCACTAGTGCCCAAAAAAATCCTTTAAAAAAAACCAAAAACGTTTCCACCCACGCATTTCTCCGTTGAACAGGCTGTGTGCTGCAAAATGCGCTGCAATTGGCCAAATTCCCCGCGCTGCCTGCGGACGTGGCGTCACATACATCCGCAGTTTTGATACAGGAAGAAGACGGTCGTGGTAAATGCGATAGTTATAGATTCTTCTGCTGTCAGCAAATGATCCAGATCAACTGAAAGACCACTAAAAAGTGTAACTATGAAGAAAAAGCGTGGTAAACAACATTGTAGCTTCAGTTTGTGCTCCCGTGACGGCTTGGCTCGTGGCTGCAGTTACCTGAAGCACAGGTCGTGGCAGTCGTGAGTTTCGTTTCTTAATCTTGCGTCTAGTCCCTTTAAATCTATATGGTGATGTGAACACATTCATGTTTTTATTTATATGAAAGGGAAATATTTCTTTTTAATTCCTTTTCATAGCTAAACAAGATTGACAGTTAAGTTGTAAAGTGAAAGGATGTTGGAAAATCGTATTGGACAGGAACTTTGCCCTTTCATGTAACGCCACAGTCCACCTGCTCCTGCATCACTATAGATTGTCATGCATATTCCTTATCTGTAAAAATGACATTTAAGATGCATTCATGCAATGTAAAATAGAAGCAGGTTTATTTTTTCCAAAGAAAATGTTAGCATGTAACTTTTGAGCATACATTACAGCTTGACACAATGCAAAATGTAGGCATTTTAACATTATGACACAGGAGTTTTAACTATTTTGTAGGAAGGAAATGTAGTCATTTTATCATTTTGGTACCATTATTCCAAATTCCTAGGTTTTTGTGCAGTGGGGCCAATGTGGCTATTTTACATTCTGCTACAAGACTGTGTAGTAGCTTTATTACCTGTTCCAGTATGCTTTGTAGTCTCTCAGGCTCCAGGTCAATGACATATTTTCTCTCCTGCCGTCGATCCAGATCCTCTAAGAGTCTGCGATATGCTGCATCGTTGAAACTCTCCACACAGATTGCGCTCACCTGTTTTTGCATGTTTTCACATGACATGTGTCCATGAATACAAACAGTTTGTAGAAAAGAGGTTATGATAGCAAACAAGCATGTTTACAGTTCTGTGTGTGTAACTACTGTATGTATACTGCATGAGATCATGACTGCTCTTATATTTTCTGGCAGATCCCCAAGTATATACTGTATGCGTTTGTGTGTGTGCTAACCTGCCATGCATTCTGCCCCGCTCTCTCCATAATTGCCTGCAAAATTGCATAACCTAAACATCAGAAAGTAAGGAAAGAAAAAGACAAGCAAAACAGAGAATTAATGCTGCTTTAAGGTAGAATCTGTAGATAGGAAATGAGTAATGATGTTTTTGCATTTTTTCACTTAATATTTCCCACTAGTATTTTTAAAATCTATAAAGTTATCATACAGTAATTCTCTCAAAAAGCTGTCATCTTCAAAAACATTCCCAGATAAGCACGACTTGTCAGCAGATTTGTCTGATACTGTGATCCATCGAAGCAACATCATAATGTCTTATCTGTAAAAGAGGGTGCTTAGTAGTTCCACAAAAAAAAAAAAGAAAAAAAAAAAAAGAAAATCTGTCAAACATAATTTCATAAACCTGGCACTTGTCAGGAAAGGACTGACTGTCTTAGTGCTGAAAGTATTACTTCATTTCAGCAAATGTTTCATTTTTCCCTTTCAAGAGGTGAACTTCACTTCAGAACACACCACCACATAATAATTTCATAACCCGAAACCAGAAACAGAAAGGAAAGGGAAGCTGTTTCTGTAAAATGATGGAGTGCAGGTTAGAGCAAGGTATCAGGAAATCTAAAAGATGACTCTCCTAAAAGGCTTAACGGCAAGCAAAGAAACAATATATTACAAGAACACAAGCAGATTTAAACTGTCCTACGAAGTCATCACAGTGGCCACATTTCCGTGCATACTCAATGTCATTCTAAATGATTAAATAAACTTTTTTTAACCACCTTCACTTGAAAAGAGCATATTTAGAATTAGCACTGACCAAATTTAGTTTTCCAGCTTTAGTTGCATTATGTAGATATCCATACAGTTTAATTGAATTACTACAGTATATCCCACCAGAGATTTTACAACATCTTGTAACATGAAGCTGCTGAGTGCGTACCATAAGCTCCAGTTACCGGCTCCATTTATAAATAGAATCTTTGGGGTGGTCTTTATAAAAGCACTATTGCTTCTTTTGAGCTTGTCTTGATTTATGACTGTAGGTTTATTTCATTACCTCCGCCAAGGAGGCAATGATGAACCCATAAAATTTTGGTGGTGATCTGGATCACCTTCTGGATCCAGGAATTTTTTGAAAGATTCTTTATCATTGCGTAAGCTGCTTGGCGAAGGTCTGCACTCTCAAAGTGCTTTTGTAGTTTCTACTGTAAGATTTGTCAAAACTGCCAGTGATTTAGTTCAGTATATATATATATAAAAAGAATCCATACTTTTGGGGAGATGAAGAAACTCGTGTCGAAATATGGATATCATAAAAGCTCTGGGTGGGCCTACAAAGATAATTCAATTAGGCAATGCCAGGAATGGGCAACTCTGGCCCTCAAAGACCACTGTCCCACAGGTTTTAGATGTTTCCATGCTGCAACACAACTCATTCAAATAAATTAGATAAAAAAGATTGTTGTCAAATTCTGTAAAATAAGTCAGGTGCATACCTGTTAAGTTTTGGATTTGAAAATTAGGAAAATTTTCTGGCTCCCACCATCCATCACCTCACCCAAACTTCAGTTTCTCTTATATTTTGAGACAAATTTACAAGAAATCTCAAATAATCACTTACTAATGATTAGGCCGATCATATTCTGATCATCTTTGTTAACATTGAGATGCTGAGAACATTACTATATTACGGCCTAGATAAAAACACTATATGATGGTATATGATGCACATGTATTTATTTTACATGTTTTCAGTTCATTTCACATTAGGCTACTTGTCTGCAAGTTAAACATTTACATTTTATTTTCATCACATTTCTTCTAACTTCTTACAGTACGTTCACTTATATGTCTCTCTAGCATTCACTAATGACGGTGTTTCCTCTACACTATACTGACTCAGTAAAGGCCACCACGGCTATACTGTTAGTGCCACACCATCAAAATGTGCGAATTAATTTGTTCCACAAGGACGTCAAAATCCTGCAGCCCAGCAGCGGTAGAAAACCCTGCTGTCAGTCATCCACTTTGCACGTGAATGCAGCATGTAAGTTGATGTGTCGCAGAGGTCTGATGGAAACCGTGGCACAGCTGGAGCAAAACCGCATAGGACCTGGTGTGAATAATCAATAAGGCTTTAAAGATATTAAAAACTTCATAATGAAGCTAGGATAAAGCATTTTCTTCCTTTCTTTTTTTTGTGGATTTGAGTCACCATTGAATCAAACCACCCACATTCCTAAAATCAGCTGTCGTACAAGAAATATACAAAAAAATACTAATACAGGAGTTTGGCAGGAAAAAGGATTAAAACATGGTAGTTTCCTGGCCAAAACGGAAGACTTGACAGCGATGATCAGGTGTGTTGAAACAGGAAAGCATCCAAAACCTTAAAGGACAGCAGCCCTCGAGGACTGGAGTTATCTATCCCTGGTCTCTGCTTTGAGACGTGAGTATGTACAGAGTGCTACCTGCAACTCAGATACACATCTATAAAGAAAACTGCTTTCAACTGGTTTCTGATTAGCATTGAAAGCTGGAATGTTGTGTCTACATTTAAAAAAAAAATGTAGACACATTAAAAAAAAGAACTTCAGTTATCACACTGCCGTTAATCTTAACCAAACCCCCCATAACATTGTTTAATCTGCTTTTAGATCTGAGGGCAAATGCATAAAATGAAAATACCTCACAGTTTCCTTAAAATCACCTGCACATGATAAGCAAAGACTCATATTTGTCTTCTGTCATGAACAAACACATAAATGACACACAGTGACTTATACTCTCTCCAGCTTTAGCTTCTCAGCCTTTTAAGTGATGTTGTAAATAAATATCTGCCTAAATGAATGTAAGTGTGTTCAGGGTTGCACGTGTGTGCGTGTTTTGATTGTCAACCCTACACATATATTAATATAATGCTTGCAGAGATGCACATGGAATCATCTATTTATTTACACCTTGGTATGTTTGTGTATGCATTTGTCTTTGTATGCAGCTGAGCAGGTCGAGGGGTATTTGTGTAGGAGGATGCATGTCAGCAGGCTGTTGGTGAGGCACAGCAGAGCAGGGGACATAAAACAGATCACAGCGTTACTGCCCATTTTCCAGCACATTACCAGCAGCAGGGCCTGATGGGAGCCTATAATGAAGGGTCCTGCCTTGGCCAAGTCACGGGTGAGTACAGTCCAAACTCTGTGCATCTATTCTCTCCTTCATTTCTACCTACTTTCCAGCTTCTCTTAAGCCTTAACCCCCCTCCTGCAACATGCCACTGTGCACCCCCAGAGGGTTGTGATCCCGTCCTTCCTTTTACTCTTTCTATAATCTCTCCCCTGGCTCACTCCCCTGCCACAGATCTACCTCCACCTCTCCCCGCCATCACCTTATTTGTCTCCTCTTTCCTTGAATCACACATACCTTCTGTCTTTTTGGCAGCACCACCAGCTCAAATCACCTAGCCTGTCTTTTCTTTTCCTTCTTCTCCTTGCATCTGCTCCCCTGCGTACTAACCCAGACAACCTGGACCACAGCGAAGTTGGCAGAGGCTCAGACAGAACACACACACATATTGCACAGCTCATCAATTCTCCAACACACCACTATGCCGTGGTCTTTGGGGACTTTGCATCATGTTTGACCCATGTTTCACTCCCTGTGGCAGGGAATTTGTCTGTGCATGCATGCATGTGTGTGAGAGAGAAATAATGTGCCAAGCATTCCCATGACGGTGGTTAGGGGCTGAGAACGTCAGCTGTGGCTGCCCAACTAACTTACGTGCACAGCATGACGACATGGTCAAATTAGAGGCAGGTGAACGCTCCAAGAGCTGAGGCCAAACTGTAGTCTCTTTCTGAAATGTGCCAAATTACACCCTCATTTCTGGAGTGTTACCCTTTTGTCAGGCCTGTTCAGTTCCAGTAGCACAGACTCTGATATTACAGCTAATGTGAGTAACATTAACAAGGAAAAAAGAAAAAAATCGAACACACGTCCAAACAGTACACTGTTTATTAGTATGATTATATTGCTCGCAGCATGCCATTCCAAACTGGATCCACATTTTACAGCTAAACTTTGGCTTTTTGAACCAAACTAAATCCTCTTTTAATGTTTCACAGCTGGGTTTCATATTCGGGGACAGGGTTACAGGAAAGCAGATTTGCCCAGTCACATTTAGTTATTTTGTTTAGTGCTTACAATCTGGAGTCATTTCAGGTGTTCTGAGTTACATTAGGCTTGGCAACCTTCTGAAATGTTTAAACAATTGGCAAAAAATATGAACCAGTGGCTTTTCCTTGAGGGCCTAATTCATGCATTTTCCAAAAAAGCTGAACCCTCCTTCACCTCATGCTGAAACCATGCTTGGCCTTTTGCTTTTATCAGCTAGTTCTGTGTATTTTATCAACTGTTTACAAATTATGCATTCTATCTTGTCTTTTCATGATACCAAGGTTAAGGTAACTATAGAGCCTTACCTTTCTTTGCTTTTAAGAGGGATGAATCATTTAGACTGTGGCATTTCTCACATGTTTCATGAAATGGTGCAGGAAAAGTCTAAATTACCAAGATAGACACAAGCTACTCCATTATTGTAAACTCCACCAGCTCACTAAATGCATTAAATCACATAGTACATCGCCAAAACTGATCAGAGGAACAAGGTGTAGACAAAGTAGCATTTTAATGTTTTACTTAGGATTTTACTAAGGATATATGTTTTTAAATATTGCTGTATAACCAAATTTGATGACCCCCATTTATTCTCTTTGGGATCTAATTTCAAAGGTTTGTGTTTTCAGACTCCCAAAAGGCTGGTTCCATGTCAACAAGATATTTCAAATAATAAAGTTAAGTGGATACACTTCAACACTTCCATGGCCTTAATTCTAATAGTCACAGGTTCTCTAGAGTCAAACCCTCGTGGACCCCTTGTACCCTTTGGGGGACCCCCTAGGGTGGCCAGGGATCCCTGATCTAAACCTTACTGTAAGGTTAAACCCATCTTGTTTTCACAAAGTTGAAAGAAATAGCCAAAGAAAACAAAACAAATATTACACTTGATCCTTAATTTGTTGACAAAATCAATTTTGTATGACATGCTTATCTGTAAGTGGAAAAAGTAAATGAACATGCTGGAATAGCCATAAGTTTGAAAGTAAAATCAATAGTTTGTCTGCACTCAAAAACCTTTGGGAGTGGGTAGTCTAGTGGCAATGTCACAGGCTTTAGTGCGGCACACCTGGGTTTGAGTCCCTGACATGGCACCCAGGTGAATCACTGTGGACCCCTGAACAAGGTCCCGAAAGGATAACTGTCTTTTATTCCCAACCTGGACCTGATTTCTGGAGTTTATACATGCATTTACTCACTGGTAAAATTTCTGCATTACTTTGCTTCATTTGGAAGAGATTGCGTTGAGTTGTCTTTGGTGTACATCTACATAATGGGAGAGGCGGGGCAGCCTATCTATAAGGCATTATTTGCAGCAAAAACTCCATTTCATCAATGCTTTAAGTAGAATGAACGAACAAACAAGTAGTATTGACCTGTGAGTTCACAGTTTTGCAAACTGTTTTTTTTTTGTTGTTGTCTGGGTAGCGAGCTGCTCTTCTCAGCTGTACTGAGCAAGTGCGCATCGGGAACAAAAAGTGTGTAGAACACCCTGATAACTGACGGAAAAGCTAAATCTGGACTCATGAGACAATAGTACTAATTCATTTGTTCATTCTCCTGAAAGTATTGGTGAAAATCCAGGCGTTTTGCTGCAGATAATGCCTTATACTGCATAGAGGCTGCCTACACTGAAGGGCAACTCAATGAAATATCTTATGAAGTGATACAGAAATTTACCGGTGAGTAAATGCATGTAGAAACTCCCAGAAAAAAAGGTCCAGGTTGAAAAAGAAAAGAAAAGAAAACAAAAAACACAAAACAAAACAAAACAAAAAAACCCACCAACTGCTCCCTGGGCGCTGTAATTGGCTGCCCACTGCTCTCTGCTCTCAGTTTCAACCAGAGATGGGTTAAATGCAGAGAATGAATTATCTAATTGGGATTAAAAAAGTATATCTTGTTATCATTGTCATAAAAGATGTCAATTATTTTTGCATAGCATATTTTAACAAAAGCGGACTTATCAAAACCTGATCTATCAACATCTGATGTCAGATGTTGGTAGAAGCTTGTTACTGGATGATGATGTATATAGATACGGTTCCAGAAAAAAAGGAGTTGTCGTTGCTCCTCAAACTGGAAAAGCGTACAAGATCAGACAAAGTTTGTAGGACTACAAGGATAAAGTCACTCCTCTAGATACAGTACCGTACTTACTTAAGCCCCGTTTCCAGCCCCCGGGTCTGGGTCGGGTCGGGTTGGATCGGTCCATGTTTTTTTGCGTCTCCACAGATAAAAACCTGGACGGGTACCCTTATATCCGACCCGACCCGGCTTACTTTTTTGGCACCCTTCGGTAGGGGTACTGATCTAACCTATCCGGACCAAAGAGGTGGAGCTAACACAAAGCAATACATTGATTTGTTGAAAAATCTCACTTCCCTCGTGACCAAGCCTAAAAACAAAGCCGGGGTGACTCCTTTTGTTTCTGTCATGCGTGGCACCGGTGTTTGGGTTAAATGGCATTGCACAGCGACGATGTCACGCGATCATGTAGCAGCGCTGTCCAGTGCCTCCAGAGTAAGGGTACAGGTTGCTGTGGGGACGCAGCGTGAAATCAACACATCCATACCAAAACCCACTCGATCCGGCCTGGCCCGACCTGACCCGACCCAGACCCGCGGGTGGAAACGGGGCTTTACATCATGATTTAGGGAAGCAACATTTTTATGTACAAGGAGTCTTGTCTTTAATTTAAGTCTTCATTTTCCCTTTTGAAACAGTTCCTATGAAGTGTCAGTGTATCAATGAAAGTCTCTTAATAGTAGTGGTTTCCTAATATTGATTAATTTTCACTTGCCTAATTTAGGTTCCTTTTGCAGTTTGCTCAAGATCATGGGTACAAACCAAAGACTACAGAGGAAGTTTTTGTCTACATTTATGATCAATATTAAAATTTTGCTTGACAATCTACTTAGCACAGAATCTTTCTCTGTTTTGCAACTTGGTGGTGATATAACCATGATGTGGGGCTGTTTTGCATCATTTACGCCAGAGAGCCTTTCTGTCATTGATTAGAAATAACTGAATCTTCTTTTGAAGAATCGAATCTAAAATGTCTTACACAGTTAACTTAGAGCATATAAACATTGTAATGTGAAAGTCAAAGTACTGATCTCATAATAAAGGGGAATCTTGTGAAAAAGCCTGAAGAGTAGTTAATGAGACGAGACCCACTGAGAGATGAAACTGATCTGCAGAGAGGAATGGCCTAAAACTCCTTCAAACTGACCTGATTAATGCGTAAGAGAAACATGAAGATGTCGGTGTTGCTGCACAGGGACAAAAACTGAAAGCAAAGGTGCATGTGCACATCAGTTCTACATATTTATACTTTTTAAGGCAAAATCTCAGTCCACACCCTGCACAGAACCATGCATCAACCAAAACTTGAAATTCAGACAGTCACTTATGAGTCACATCTCGATACACCTTTTCGTCCCTGTGTGCTTACCTCTGTCAGTGTCATAGAGGAAAACAAATCTGTTCCAGTCATAGTGGTCCAGCAGTGATAGCAAAGCGCCTCTGATGGACGGCCGAAGTTGCAGCGTGAACTGGCCCTCTCCTTCTGTGGGGAAGCTGGGTGTCACCAGACTGATGTGTAGGGCTCCACAAAACGATGTCAGCGTGTTCACTGAGCGCTTGTCGTAAAGGCCAAAGATGGCGAAGACTCCTCTTGAATACTGAGAACAGACTGATGTGAGGAGGGGAAAAGCAGAGGGGATGCAGAAGAATGTGGTGATTGAAGGATCCAAACAGAGAGAGAAAAGAAAGTGGAAATTAGAAACAGAAATGTCCAATAAGAAGCAGTATCTAAAAAAAAATGTTGTTTGTTGTTGTTTTGCAAATGAATGCTGAAAGAGTTAGAGTAGGAGACCACGGGGAGGTAAATTAAACTCACAATGTGGATTCTGTTTAATAGGCAAACCCTTTTAATGAGCCGCTACATCAGTTTGTGTTAGCCACGCAGTACCTAGTCACTCCTAATTAGACTCACAAAATGTGTTTTTTGAGTAGTGTGTGGGTCTGGGTTTCAAAAGATGTCTTTTGAGCTTGAAAAGACCTTGAAAATGCTTCTCTTTTTATTCATAATTTTTTTCATCTCAGAACATGTTGTGACAGATTCATGGCACCAGAAGCGAAATCTTCTGTGATATATAGTTGTAAAGTCTAAGTACAGTACAATTTCTTGGATGAGCACGTGTTGAAATCAGATTATCCTTTCAGCCCCTGGCAGGGAATTTTCAAATTTTCCGACTGGCACAAGATCATTCCCATGAGCCAAAACTGGCTTGGCTGCTTATACATTTGTTAAGGAAATTACGGTCAAATAACCCAACCTGCTTAGAGCTAAATATCTTTAAGACCCATCTCTGTACACTTGTACAGCCAAACACAATCCCCCTTGCCTGAGCTGCATGATCACTTCAAATGTGGAGTCATTTTCCACAACGACAGTGCAGCTCAGTCTTAAAACACCCCAAGCTTTCCACTATGACACAGGGGAGAGTGAAAAGAACTAATGCATTCTGTTGGCTTGCTTCCACAAAATTTATCTTCCCAGTTTAGGATAGTGTTTGTACAGAAAAGTAAAAAAAAAAAAAAAAAGTGTGGGAGCCTTGCCCACTCTCACAAACCTAGAAAGCCAAAGTGTTAGCAATTTAATTCATTTTACACTCTTTTATGTCTTTATTCCTCCGTCCCCATCCTCCTTCATCCTCTTATTCCCTCAACTCTACTCTCTTTTTAGCTTCATTCATCCTATCAGTCAGTCTCTTTCAAGCAGACATGTTTTGGACTCCGGCGCTATCCTGCGTCATAATTCACTGTTCTGCCTGTATACGTCATACAGGAGTAAACAGTTAAGGCAGGAAGATTATATCCTTTGCTTTCAGCAACAGCTGGACATTACTTAGAAACCTTTTCTTTCTCTCTCTTTTTATCTCCTTGTGTATCACTTTTAGTATATTTTCTGCCTCTTCTGTTTCCACGGAAGACGCTCCATCCATCCTCTCTTTCAGCTTCCGCCATTCACTTTCTCTCTTCATCTATGACTGCCTCCTCTCTCGGTTCCACCCTCCCTCTCCTCCTGGGACTCAGAGTAATTCCATTATCAGCTATAAGCCTCAGTGGGGGTAAACACAGAGGGAGACGCAGCTTTAACGGTTCAGCTCGTGGCAATTAAACAAAGCTGTGGCCCCTGCACCCGGTGGGCGATAAGGCAGGGATTTAGTCTCTGATTATGACAGGAGCTAAATGTCTTCAATTCAGAGAACTAGCATACTAGCTGTACTCAGCATGCGTCATTCAGCGGGAGCTGAGTCATGCTGTCCTCAGTGTTTTTACTGTCTTCCACAATGGTTCTTTCAACATGTCAATATTTTTTACACATCTTAGAAGATGTGACAAATGAGACTAAGTGATGAATAATTATATGTACATTATTAATCCCATCTGGAAAAATAAGGCTCTACATTTAATCACTGGTAGATTTACTAGATCGGCTGCCAAATTTTGGGACCTGTGGAGCAGTTGGGGGGTTAAAAGTCTTGCTCAGGGGCCCACAGTAGTTCACCTCTGTTGCCAGACCAGGGCTATGAAGCCTTAGCCTTTAGATCCAAGTCCACTTCTGTCACCACTAGGCTACCACTCCCTTGGTGGGTGATATCTTTTGAAAAGAGACAGAACTGAGAGTACCCCGGGCACTAAATCACTTGTTGTCAAGTGCTCAAATGGTGAAAATGAAAACACTGAAATTACAGTGAAAAAGATTGAAGCAGACAAAGACTTGAAATTCTCTCAAATTTAAATACACAGGAAAAATGACAACGCTAAAGCTAGGGTTGGCAATGTTGGAAAAACGGTTTGAGCAAACGACAGTTTAAAAAAACACACCACCCTAAACCACGCCTTCAGAGCACAGGGACGTGTGCAACGATGTTTTACAAGCAGGTTAACGATAACAGCCGAGTGGATATCTCGTTAGCTTGATTGTAAACAGCAGACAAACCACGGTTTTAAAAGCTTTTCCACTCACCTCCAAGTCCTTCTGTGGTGTAAAAAGTCCACATTGCAAACGTCAACGCCTCTGAGACACAATATCCTTATCTGTTGTGTTTTGTTTTGGGTTTTTTTGGCGCAGCAGCAGTTAGCAGTCCATTAGCTATATTTATTTACAGTGAGCAGCAGATCGGGGGGTCACATGGGGGACGGAGAAAAGGGAGGGACAGAGACAAGACATAAAGGCATCAATTCGTTCTTTTTATAGACTAATCCGACAAGCGTTTTGTGTGTTGCGCATCTTGCGGCGCCGCCATTGCAAGGCGAACGAGTCCCAATTACCTCCTATCTGCCAACATGGAAAGCAGCGTGAATGTCTGGATTTACAACGTTGGACAGTTGTCTAAGGTAATGATAACCCATAGGTATGTTTTCTGGAGATCTCTGAAGTATTCTGACATTTATCTATTTTTTTTTTTTACATGGGAGCATTAGTTTAAACTATTAATCTTATCCAGACACTGGCTTAATGACAAGCCCCACTGGAATATAATACGTACATCTTGTGATTACTTATCAAAGTTTAAAAAACTAAACTCTTTCAAAGGTTGTTACTTTTTTATTTTATCACATATTTTGTTTTTGGTATTGTTTAAAAAGACGTTTGAATATTTGTTCTAAAATTAACACAAATTAACACATAATTCAAATATATTCAAATATCCATTTGAGTATCATGCCAACAGGAGACTTTTTTATTTTTATTTTAATATTCACATCTTTAATAATGTCCAAGGGAAAGGACAGAGCTACAGGGGTGGGGAGAGTGCCACCTGAGAAATCTGACTGGAAACCCCCAGTCAGATTTCTCCCACTTTAGGTGATTGAGATGGCAGAGAATCAAGCTAAAAGGGGAAAAATTTGTGTGGACTTTGATTTTTTTTTTTTATATACATTTTTCCAAAAAGCCATATAATGCTCAGTAGCTTCAACAGTAAAAGCACACTGTAATCTGTCATTGTTGTAGCTGTCGGTGGGTTTTGTAAATGTGCATTTGCGTATCCATGTGTACAGGGCCTCATACATTTTGTGCCGTGGACCATCCAGGTTTAAACATTTTGAAGTGAACCTTGGCAGACCCATGTGTTCACAACCTGATGACTTGTTCTTCTAATTTGATTGAAACTTCAGGCTCTGATGCAGTTAACAACATCACCCCCTGAAAATTTAGCTTTCACCCACCACCTGGGTGTCCACTGACAGGACTGTGGAAAAACTATTGAATCGTAAACAATACCAAATTAACTGCATCTGCCTTCTTTAGCTGAGAAAACAAAACAAAACAAAACAAAACAAAACAACATTTTTAATTGCTCTATGCTTTATTTGTATCTCATCCCCTCTTCTTTCTTTGCATCTCCATGCCCCTCAGCCCCTGGTTTCCTACTGTATCTATGTTCTTGAATCTTGGCTTTGCTAATTCACACATCTCTTTGTTTCTCCCATGCCTTCCCGTCTGATATTCTGAAATATGTCTCTGTGGGCTTGTTCAACCCCCCCCCACCTCCAACACCAGCCTGCCGCAAGGCTGGAATGTGCCAGACAGTGGCGTCATTGTAATAAAATGTGTGCTAACCCTGCTTCATAAAGCTTTAATGAGAGAAGGGTACCAGAGGCATGGTGCATCATCACTACAGTAAAAGCACTGGACACAATAGGTCTCTTGGGACTTCTTCTACACCTTGTTGCGTCTTCTTGCTTGTTCTTTCCACATCTCCATATCTTTATTCTTTATATAAAACATCTGTTGCTTTTGCATTTCTAATTGCTCTTTCTTAAATCTTTTTAATTACGTCTCAGAGCAAGAAAAAGGATTTCAAGGAGATGCCAACTCTACAAATCATTTTATTTCTTATTGTCACTTGTAAATTGCCAATATGCATATCTGTGAAGAAAATATGTCTAACAGACATACTCAAAACTTAGCTCGCATTTCTTTTCCAGTGTTTATCTTCATATGTTTTCACCTTCCCATTTTTCTCTAGACCAGTCTTTCTTACTGTATTTTACTTTGGTCTTTACGAAGGACTCTTGATGACAGAATAGATTCTAAGAAATGAACCTGCTCCTGATTTGCTAGTGCACTAAAACACACACATGCACACACCCACGCACACAACCATCTGACTTTCTGTCCTGATTCTTCAGTTGCTTCTACCCCATTAGTCTGAATAACCACCATCCAGCAGCAGAGACAATCTCCAGACAACAACAGAAATCAAGTAAAATACTGCAAGCTCTCATTACCAGCAGGCAAAGGCCAAAATAAAGGAAGTATCTGTGTAAATGAGGAATACAAGCTAGTTTAAAAGCCATAAGGTGCATTTTCCCTTGCACTGGCCAGTGATACCTATGGTGCAGTACAGTCATACTTGGAAGTGGGGAACGACTGTAAATGGCAATAATAATCCTTTATGAGCAATATAATTAAGGAGAAATCTACTGTTTAGTGCTTTATGCTCAGATTTTACATTCAACCCATTTCCAGCAGTTGCCTCTGAAGAAGAAAGGTCTCGTACATAAATTCTGCTCAGCACTGCAAGAGCACAGAGTGCTCCTGTCAGAGAGAAACAGGGGTAGATGGTGCTGCAGTAAACAATGAAATTTCTACTGAAGCTCATATCCAGAATGAGTAATCCCTACTTTATGCATTAAAATAAAAGGAGACTTGGGTAGAGTAAACATACTGAAAGGAGAGCATTTATGAGGCCTAGAAAATGGTTATAAAAGTTATTATGTTCAAGAAGAACATAGTATTAAATAGTGTTAAGTTAACATTGACTAAGTTAATATACAGTATGACTGAATACTGGCTTTGGATCATGGACTATATGTCAAGATGCATAATGAAGGAAAGCACCAAATTTATTTTGAGATGGTAGGCGAGACCTTTGCTGAACTAGTAAAATAAGCCACAGATAAGACACAGATTAAAGACAATATCTAAGTCAATGAGACTTCCCAAAGAAAGTTTCCTCAGTGCTGTTTCCTGCATATGCTTTTAAACAGCCTGCGAGGAGCTTGACTGAGTTAAACTCTGATCAATAGAAAACACTACAAGTAAAACATTTTTGTGTGAACGTGTGTGAGGCAGCGAGCCACCACTTTTCTACTGACAAAGACAGCTCCATTAAAGAGGAGCAATATGAATACAAGACAGAAGACAAAGTTTGGAGATCAATAGCATCTGGCAGGGAGCACAGTCAATGTATGGATTTCATATTTGTCCTATTGTAGTACAGCAGGGAACAATATAGAAAAACATGTTGAACTGGTAGGGGGGAAAAGAAGTTAAAAAAGCTATTTCATCAGGTATAATGCTTATGGTATTGCAACAAAACTTTGTAGCAGTGAAATATCCATGTAAAAGAAATGAACCAACTTCTTTGAGACACAATGTTGTTGACTTGAAAACACATTATTTTTTTCTCAACACTGACAACGATTTCATGGTGTTAAGTTAAAGGTCTGGGGATGAATTTCCTCCAGGCTATAGCAAAAAAAGAGGTAAAGAAAACATAAATAAGCTGACACAGATATACTGTACTGACCAACGTTTCCACAGATGTAGCAAATGCATACATGTTTATTGTTGTTGGATTACTTTGAGGACCCCAAGAAGACTAGTGACCACTTATTGGAAGCTAATGGGGATCCTAATGAAGAATAAAGAACAAATATTTGCATTGCTTCAGTGTCATAGAGAAATAATAATGGAGTAATTATATAATCATGTGAGTAAAGAATTGGTTTTACCAATTAAATTGGTTTAAAGGTGCATGTTAACTGCACCAATGTTCTCACTTCAACTTCTGGAGATTTACCGGTGAAAGCAGGCCTCAAGTGTGCTCATCAGCAGCGTTACAAAGGCAAGACAAAAGATAAAGCTTTACAATCAATGGTCTGGAAAGGGCATTCAGCCACCTTATGGATTTCATATCAGATCCTCTCCACTAGAACATAGTTTACAAGATAACTGAGCCACAATAGGTTCATAAACAGGGCAGCGATTATTGAGAGTGATAGAGCACCATGTTGGAGCACAGTGCTGGTTGCCTGTGTGTGTGTGTGTGTGTTTCTGGTTCACTGTGCTTGTGAATGAGGCCATTCATCCCTCTGTCTTCTCCTGTCTGTCTCTGTGTAAGTTTCCTTCCCCCCCTCTTTTACAAAACTGCCTCAAGCAGAGAGGAAAAGGAGGCTTCAGTTGTTCTCAATGAGGGTAGAGAAGAAATGCTGATAGAAAAATAAAAAGCAAGAGAGGAAGAAAACGGTTCCAAAACCCACAAGGGGATCTGACAGAAACAAGAGAGCATAAAGTCTGCCAAGCAGACACTGCAGAGAGGAAGAGGAGGTAGGGAAAGACATATACACACAGACAAATAGGGAATGTGAGGAAATACTGCCCAGAAGGTCAGCGAGAGAAGAGAAATGTCTGGAAATTAGTCCCTAGATGTGCTCACAGCTGTTTGTTTGTGTTGGGAATTGTGTCAGCAGATGAGAATGTACATACAGACTCATTCAGGCTCAACTGACATCAACTAACACATGCACGGAGGCGCCTCAAGGGCCAATCAGAATATGTTTGAATTTAGCACCAGTTTTTTAGATTGGTGTTGAATTTTTGGTCAGAGGTAAAGGACAGGAGCAGGGGAAAAGGCTTCTGGGTAAAACTGTCACACTACAACATTCTTTGCGCTCCTTTATTATATCTTTCTTTTCTGAAGCACTCTCTATTTTTCCTCCTCAGGCTTTGTGAGTAAAGGGTAGCTACAAATGAGGACATGGAATAATCCACTTAAGCAGCCTTTACTGTTTTTACACATATACTTGTCTGAACTGACTTGTGCCCATGTTTTCTTTTTTTGATGAAATAAATACAATTTAAAGAAAGGAATGACTGAAGTTACTCCAAGATAATTATAAATAATGATCATTTGGCTCCGAATAGTGTGGAGAACTTAGGCATTACAATTAAAAACAGTTTTAAACAAGCACGGACAGTGAGTAATGGCTTCTAAAATCTATTCTTCACAATGATTAAACAGCAGAGAGACAAATTGGATAATCATCCCTTTGATCCTGCACCCAGGTTCCCCACAATTCTTTAATGTAGCATTAACTGCTTTTTTACTCCTTTTCCAGAGAAGTTTTTTCCTCTCTCATTGATTAACTGACACAGCAAACAAGTCTTCAGAGATGTTTATATTTGATAATCCTGTACAAATGATATTTTTCTGCAATTATTAACGATGGACAGGATTTCCTGTCAGTCCAACCCTGTCACCCAGAAATCAAAACATCCAACTATGCAAATTGTTACCCAACAGGGTAATGTACTTGACTGTTACAATTATAGACATATTTTCCTCCTCATATGCATTTGCTCTGTCAACCAATAAATGCTTCCTATTCTGTGAACAAATCTGTAGAATCTGCCTGTATGCACATGTACCATGTGGTCACATTTTTAATTTAGATTAGCATAAATCCAACACTCCAACATGTGTATCCAATTCCTTGGACCACTGTGAGCAACATCAGATGTGCACTGTGCCACGCTAGTATCACACTCATTGAAAACCTGAGATCATGTTACTGTACATGGCTTATTAAAAGAATCAAATTACAGCAGTAATATCTGTTAGATTGCTTTTAATATAGATTATTTGAACTACATACAATGAAAAAGACAAAAAAACCTTGATTTTCGAGAGCTGTGTAAAATGTTTTAAGGCAGGGAAATGGTCCTGCTTTGGAGAAGTTGAGATGTATATCTTGCTTAAATCAAATTTTGTTCACATAATGACATTCATATTTTGCACAGTGAGATGTGCTGCAGCACAAGCATGGTGTAAATTACTGTAACACTTCGTCCATCCATCCATTTTCCTGCCACTTCTCTCTCTCCAGTCACATTTACTGGCTCAACCAGGGGGATCCTGACTCGGGATACCTCCATAATAAGGGGTTAAGAGCATTTACCTCGCTCTCCACTGCACATTGCTGTAGCTAGACCACAGGTGACGAGACGTACTGTATATATATTTTAACTCGCCTATGACAGATACACAAAAAACAAGGAATACAAAACAAAGGTGATCAAAGCACAAGCACATGACAAGTCTGTCAGACTGGCCAAATAACCTTTTACTTGTTTATTACTCACTTTAAATGCCTGAACTGCAGCAACTACAGTGCAATGTAGCAATTCTCGTATAGTCGGCTGTGCTGAGAATCCAACCGTGGCAGAGACACGCTACTCTGAGTTACTCTTGGTGAAACAGGGTGCAGGTGGAAAGCTCGGCAGAGGCGCTCCGCGGCGCTTCTGCATTCGGTGGAACTCTGGTGTTAAGTGGCTGCAGTGTCCCAAGCTTCAGTGACCCACTTGAAGCATTTGAAGCATTTTCTTGGGGGAAACTTTTTAAAATTTCTTTATTTCAAGACAAAAAAACAAAAACAAAAAAAAAACAAACAAACAAAAAAACACACTTTGACACAGATTAACAGTTCTGTGATATTCTGTATATCTTCCGTACATCTTCCGTACATCTTTATTTTTCTTTTTATCTATCTATCTATCCATCTATCCATCTATCTATCTATCTATCTATCTATCTATCTATCTATCTGCATATACAGTATGTTGCATATCTGTGGCTAAACACTGTTGATGCAACATATTCCTCCTTTGCAGATAGGACTGAGACACAATTTCTGTCACCTATTTCATTATATCACAAATGATATAATAAAACACATCGGACATGAATAGAAATGTGTAAAGTTAGAACATACTGTAGTTTATGAAATTCTGAAGAGCTTGAAAATCAGTGGGTTTGACCACCAACCAAGTCTGAGTCCTCTTAAAAAGAACTTTCCTGTAATTTCCATAAGCAGGAATAATTTAGGCTTCTTGTAAAACATTCCCAACCTCCACTTGGGAAGTTGGCAGCCTTTTGTTCCCATCTCTGTAAAGATGATCCCACTCTGCTTTATCAATGCCTTGCACTGATCTCAGATCCTGTGCCAGCTTTTTGCTGGATTTTTTTCACCCCTATTTCTTAAGGACATCACACCCATATTTGTTCAACAGCTGAAGATAGTTTTTTAGGTCTGCCATTTATTCTTTTTTCTTCCAGTTGTTCACATTTCATATTTTTTTCTTTATGCAGACACCATGCTTAGTCAAGCAGTGTAAGATTTGGCTTTTTTGTAGAAGCAACTGAAGAAATAGAAACAAATTACGTGTCTTTTGTTGACATGCTGTTTGTATCAGATGCTATTTGAAAGTCTTTTTCTGTTTGTGTAAAAAAAACAAAACAGTGTTTCATCTCTTTTTTTAGGTGACTTTGCTGATGCTTGAATGAGTCATACGCTGGTGTCAACTAGTTTAACAAACTGAACAAAAATTTAGTGTGAAAAGACAATCAATATTAAAAGGAAAAACTTTGAAAGTCTGTAGAGCTTTCTCTCAAGCTCATTATAAAAGATCACAAGACAGTCAGGTCCCCACCAGAAAATTTGGTGAAAAGAGTTGAAAAAAAATACATCGTGAAAAAGAGAAAAAGATTTGATTGGGAAAAGAGAAAGGAGAAAAGAGTAAAAAAAAGGGAAAAAAGGGAAAATTGGAATAAAAAAAAGAACCTTAAAAAGGAAAAAAAGGCGCGTTAGACGCATAAAAAAAAAAGAAAAAGAAAAAGAAAAAAGATACAACAGGTGGCTTAAGAGTTGTGCACAGTTTAAAAAATGGCACAACTTGAAAATTCACCCAAACAGAAGGTTTGTGCAGGGAACAAACATATTTGAAATGTGCATGCGGAAGCCATTGACTGTGGACCAAGTTCGTTTTCGGAATGATGTGAATTCACATCAGAATTACAGAAAAGCTCTCCGATGCGTGCTGGGAAATACACCGGTCAATTTTTAAGACATGCACAACTTTTTGATAAAAACAAGAACCAATTTAGGTAGAAAAATATTTGAGAGCATAATTTATTCTCAATAAAGACACAAATGAAGGGAAAAAAGCTGTGAAATTGAATTCTGTATTTTACTCCATAAGTTTAATTCTCTGATGTGATGTTGAATGAAGTTCTGCACATAAATGATGGGTTTCAAAAATTACTTCTTAATAGTGATGCACGATTAATAAAATTTCCACCAATAACCAATTATTTTCTGCTTCTCAAGGCCGACACTAATACCGATAAGTTAATGCTGTATTTTAAAATATACATAATCTTCATTTTATCTGCAGTTTGTGCTCTCTTGATCTAGCAAAGAAAAATTGATAGTTAAGTAGGTCTGGCTTATCAACAAAAGGTTTGGGCTATTTAAATATTTTCCTTTTTCCAAGTTATCGCACAAAACTGTGGTCATTTGCTGTAAATAACAACAGTAAAAGACTCAATTCCATTTAAAAGTGCATCCCTTGATAATTGTTGAACAGACCTACTGTATGGTTAAATCTGCAAAGGTTTTTGTGGAGTCAAATCAAATGTTTTCAAATACAAAATGATTTTTCAGTCATCTTTGATATCATTGTAGCTTTACACAACTGGTAAACTCCTATGCATGCAGCATTGCTTTTTGCATGTTACAATTTTGATCCAACCACTGAACTGTTAGTATTAGCATGCTTAGGGCCATATAAAATCTGTGTTACTCAGTGAAACACAATATGAAAACCAAACAGCTCCTGTTATACACTCACTGGCCACTTTATTAGGTGCACCTTACTAGTACCGGGTTGGACCCCCTTTTAGCAAAAGGGGGTCCATATGTGTGTGTGTGTGTGATGCGCATGTAAGCAAATTATCATATTCAAAAAACTAGTCTGAGATGATTCACGCTTTATGACATGGCGCGTTATCTTGCTGGAAGTAGCCACCAGAAGATGCTACACTGCGGTCATAAAGGGATGGTGATGGTCAGCAACAATACTCAGGTAGGCTGTGGTGGTTAAAACTTGCCACGTTGGTACTAAGGAGCCCAAAGTGTGCCAAGAAAATTTCTCCCACACCATTACACCACCACCACCAACCTGAACCAATGATACAAGGCAGGATGGATCCATGCTTTCATGTTGTTGACACCAAATCCTACCATCCAAATTTCATAGCAGAAATCAAGACTCATCAGACAAGGCAACATTTCTCCATCTTCTATTGTCCAATGTTGGTGAGTCTGTGCGAATTGTAGCCTCAGTTTCCTGTTCTTAGGTGACAGGAGTGGCACCCGGTGTGGTCTTCTGCTGCTGTAGCCCATCTGCTTCCAGGTTGGATATGTTGTGCATTCAGAGATGCTCTTCTGCATACTTCGGTTGCAACAAGTAGTTATTTGAATTACTGTTGCCTTTCTATCAGCTCGAACCAGTCTGGCCATTCTCCTCTGACCTCTGGCATCAACAAGGCATTTGCGCTCACAGAACTGCTCCTCACTAGATATTTTCTCTTTTTCTTACTATTCTCTGTAAACCCTAGAGATGGTTGTGGGTGAAAATCCCAGTAGATCAGCAGTTTCTGAAATACTCAGACCAGCCTTTCTGGCACCAACAACCGTGCCACATTCAAAGTCACTTAAATCACCTTTCTCCCCCATTCTGATGCTCGTTTTGAACTGCAGCAGATCGTCTTGACCATGTCTACATGCCTAAATGCTCTGAGTTGCTGACATGTGATTGGCTGATTATGAAAATTGCGGTAACGAGCAGTTGGACAGGAATACCTAATAAAATGGCCGGTGTGTGTATATTACAGTATTATTATGTTGATAACGGTTTAATTTACAATTTGATATTTCTGTTTTCCATTTCATGGAGCCCTTTCAGATCTTGCTATGGACAACAGATGAGAACTAGCCTCCGGGTAAAGGTGCATATCATTACCGCACCCAGCTGTATTACTGAGGAAGGGACGTCTAGCGTGCCAAAACAATCCCCCGCTGTAAAAAGTGACATTTTTTTTCTTTGGAGTATTTAGATATGCAGTAATGTCAACTACATGAACCAGTTTTCACTGTTATGTCATCACACCTTTAAAGATGCTGAGAGGTATTTCTATAATACCAGGATAAAAATGATAAGCGTCATCATTTTGGTCACAATAACTGTGATATTAAATTTCCATATCGTTACATGCCTAGACTCAACAAAGAACACAAGGAGTCACAGAAAATGGAAGAATGGAAATTAACATAGAAAACAGCTGAAGTTTGATGTGAGTTGTAACTGGTCCTATCCACATTCAATGAGCCATGAATCCAACCAATCAGCACTTCTTCATTTTCTGTAAAGACCTGAGAGAATGATCAGATTGTGGTGACATCTCATTAGTGTCTCAAGTTTGTATCTCTTGGCTCAGCGCATTATTTGGAACATCAGGCTGGCAAAGATGTTGCTCTCTCATCAAAATGACAAAGAAGCATCCCACATGAAACTGCTGAATCAAGTACTCCTGACGTTCCCTAGAAATGGAACCTATTACAACAGACCAAGCATAACGTCTCCAATCTGTATGTGCAGCAAATTAAGAACATCCACCTGTCAAAACATTTTCAGGTAATTAAACACAAGCAGAGATTTGACACACAGCTGGCAACGCTTACTGGCATGTCTAACATGCATTACTCTTCAAGGGAAATATACAGCTTGATCCATGACCACAACAAAAATTGATGTGTCACCAGGGAAAATGATAATTTTTTCTAAACACTGAAGCAACATCCTAGCTTTTCAACCTTTAAGGAGCAAACAATTCTTGTTTTCATGGTTTTTCTAAACACTGAAGCAACATCCTAGCTTTTCAACCTTTAAGTAAACAATTCTTGTTTTCATGGATGCATTATTAAATAAAAAGAAAAAGGAAAAAAATAAATATCTCCAGGACCTGTACTCACTGAGACGTGTTATCAAGCTTGTTATACTAAACCTGGCATAAAGGCTTAGGGCAAAACTATGGTCCAGAGCATATCTGCTCACAGCGTGATTTAGCAGTAAGACATGCGTGCACACATTGATAAACACACCCACACAGAGTTGGAGCAGCATCTACAGTATGGACACTATGCAGCAGAAACTTTGCTTCAGCGATGAGGCCTGCAAAGGCAGAGATAAAAGATAGACAGAGCAAAAAGGAGACAAGGAAAAGATAAGAGGGAGGAGGAAGGAAACTATATGTCACCTGTCATAGTGCTTTGCTGTGTTCCCCCAGGACACAGCCTTTTAAACAGGGATAATCTGTGTGTGCATATGTGTGTGTGTGTGATGCGCATGTGAGAGATGTGACAGAGAGCCTTTTCACTCTGGTCATCTTTAAGCACTACTAACAGTAGCTAAAACCCTCTGGGCCTGTCCAGTATGAACACAGTCATTCATCACACACACATACACACACACACCTATATGCAAGCACACGCACACACACACACACACACACAGCTGATATCAAAGCCATTCATCACAGTAGACAGGGGGAGGAGGAGGAGTAGAGAAGAAAAGAGAACAGGGAGGAGAAACTTGCACTGAAGAAATCTGCAAAAACCGCTGCTTTCATATGTTAAAGCGTATTTGATGTGCGCCGCTAACTTGCAATGTATTTTATTTTCCTTGCAGCGTTGTAGCTGCACATAAACCCTAAAATATTCCCAGTTTGTTAATTTCACACTCTGGTTCGACAACCCCAGGTGCATAAAGCTATTTTGCAGGACACGCTTCACCTAGAAGAGGTTTGGAAGTGGATGCCTCTGCTGTCATATGCCTCAGTGTGATCACTCCTTAAGAGTGCCTGCCAAAACATGATAAGTGTTGTGCATAGCAAGCACACAGAGAGCCAACCAGGTCATGGAGTCATTTTTACAGAGGTATGATGTCAGCACAATGCCTATAAATATGAAACGATTACTAGCTTGATTTACTGTTATCATCTAACAGCAATCTTTATCATTCATCTTTAGCCATGAAGTGCTCACTCTGTCACAGATTTTGAAGTCACAAACTACTTTTCCAGAGTACAAATAAACAAATGTGTGTTGAGGGAGCGGTGAGGTCAAGGCTTTGGGTTGAATAGGTTTGAAGGCATTTGTGATCAATAATAATTAATTACTTAGTTAACGTTTGGAAACACTGGTTATGGGTAAGAGAAACCCATATTTACTTTTCATGGGAAAAAAGGAAGGAAATGCTTATATTTACATCAAAATAGCAGGCTGTCTTTAGGTTATCATCCACTCTTTCCTGCACTCCTGCACTTAAATGCCCTGCAGAAACAACATCTGTTGTCTTGCCTTATTCCCAGTGGACATGAGTTACACAGTCTACAGCTGATGCTGGCTACTTTGCCATTTGGATGTAAACAAACGCCATTTCAGCCTGTTGTTTGGGCAGATATAGTTTTAAATTGGCAGCTGCAATTTTCTCAATTTTCAGGCAATTTTAACTGTGAATGCGACTGTAAAATTTAGATTAGTGTCTGATGCCAAAGGTGACACTGCATCTGCTTGACTTTCCAGGCAAACATCATCCCTCAGTTTTACACCAGTAAACACAAATGTGACAGATGTAAGACATCGGAGTGACTGGAAAGTTGGCAAAAGTTTATCTTATCTATAACTTATTTCTATTTCCCAGTGCTAACAATAAAACACTGACCACTCACTAATGCATAATGAATCAAGGAGCGTGACAGATTGAGAAGCTGTCAGGGATAGCCCTCTCTTGTATCTTAACTTCTGTTGCCTGCTGTTTCTGTGAAAGATGCTAAACGTTTCCATTCCTCTATTTCATTTCTTTCCCTGACCTTGCCTCTTCTACTCTGATGATAAATTCTACGGGTCTAAAAGGGAAGGACACAGAGTGAAAAGAGGACTAGAGAGTTGAGGCAGATGGAAATAGGCATAACTGTGTGTATTCATGTGTGGGTGTTCTGCATCTATCCTTTCATGTCCCTAAAACCACAAGAAATGGGAAAAGGATGCTTGATGGAATGTCCTGTGAAGTAATGAAAAAGTGTCCTGGTATTTCCACCTGGATGTGTGTCTGGCTGACGAATACAGGTGTCTCTGTTTTTGCCCTTCCAGCTGAGTAGGTGCACAGTGATTGAGTGTGCTCACAAGATAAACAGAGCGGTAAGGAAACAGAGGAAATGACATCCCACCACCTATTTCTCCTGCTATGTCACTACTGTCAACATTCTTCACTCTTTCCTTAGTCCATGCATCTGCTGCTGGTCTCCAGTTTTCTCTTGCATTTCTCTCCATCCACCGGCCTGTGATCTCAAATTAGCAGAGCTCTTTCTTTTAATTTGGTTCAGTTTTGCTTGTCACTTTCATTCAGTTCAGTTCAAATAAAGTTGATATGATTGGCAGCTCTTTATTTGAATGACTTTGCATAAGACAATCAAATTCCAGGGAAAATTTATGCTGTAATACATACTAGAATAATAAGATATAATGTAATATGTTGTAATATGGAATAAAATGTCTTTTTGAAGATATATAACTGTTGCAAATGCAGTAAATGACATTTGGTCAATCATGCATTTTTCATTGTAGAGTCTACATTGTATGCCATTTCTTTGAAAAATCGACATAAGTGAAAGTTTAAGGGTGAGGATGGGTCCGCATGCATGCAGCAAAAGTTGTGGGACAAGGATTTCACAACTTAATCTAACTGGTGTACTTGAGGTACAGGAAATTGTTGATGGTATTATTGTAATAATTTCATAATAGCCACTGACTACGTTTACACTGCAGATAAAAGTGACTCAAAAGTGACACGAAACTGATTTTGTCCAGATCTGGATGACATTACAGATAAAATCCAACCTTTTTCAGACTCCAAGGTAAACGCTCACAGGCCCCAAAGTGGCCCCAATGTGACTGGCATGTGCAGTTCGAGTAAGTTTGTGATGATGTGACAGGTATGTCGGCGAAGTTCGGGTGACTCCTCACCATGTGGTGGCAGTAATGCACCATTTTAAGTGTTTGCCAACCAACCACCAATAAAAGAGCACAAGAAGAAGAGGTTTGGGTTAAAAAATAAACAAAGTGGACTAACTGCTACTGGCTCGGCTGTTATAGCATCTCGCCTTATAGATAAATTTGTGCTTTGCCTTTGGAAGTTCCGATCAACATTCCAGAGATGGGATTTAATTTCATAAGCTGCCTGCTGTCCCTGAACGAGCTACATGCTGGCCCCTGCCATCAAACATTATAACTGGAAACCATCAGAGAACTCTCAGCGGTGTATGGAGCACTTTACCGGTGGTAAGTTTCCACAGATTCGGTTTCATACGTTTTCCAGCTATGCTTTTGGTGAACTGGTCCAATTTTGAATACTTTTACCTTTGAAAAGTAAAGACAGAACATTACTCAAATGCAGCAAGCTGCAGTGGTTTTACGTTATTGTGATCAGCTACATGTTACTGTGTTGTTAATGTAAATAGACAAGACAGACATCCAACTACGGCTTATTTGTTTTCCTCAGGTGAAAATGCAACAACCCGTTGTCTCCAGCCTGTCCGTCATGTTTGTCTGCACAACAGTGAAAAGAAGGCAAAAGGACAACCTGGAAATGTTTGCAAGATGACCAGCCAACCAACGAGTTTTCAGTTCTCAGTGTTCATAAAATAAGTCACAGACTTTTGTTTTCCTTTGTGGTGTCAATAAACTAGGCAATCATAAAACAGCAGTGTGTCTCTCTGTTATTGTAACATTAGCTCATAAAGTGGAGACGTTCCTGATGTTTACATAGTGTTACATGGTCAGATGTTTTCATCTTTGACATGAAGAGGAAACACTCTGTTTGGGAAACTTTCCACAGCTGAAGTCTGATACCATCCTGCACCTGATATTTTGAAGTTTCTAACCACTTGTAAGCTTTTATTGTCAATTGGAGGTCGTAAAGCAGCTGCAGCTCTGCTGTGTTGGAGGAGACGTGACAGAGCTTACCAATGGTAAGCTAATCGGTTAGCAATATCTCCATCTGTTGGCAGGTTCTCGGGTTTGTAAACCAGTATTTTGAAAATCATAAGGCTCTTGGGCACCAACAAGCGCTGTCTGGCCTCTCCACATTAAAGCTGAACTGGTTTGGAACATGTAAAGTCCATCAGTAAGATCCTTGATGAGAAGCAGTTAACAAGTAGGAGCAGCTAGCTTTTAGCCACCTGACCAAAAATGACAGCTCCGGCTTCTTTCCTTGCACACACAAACAACGTATGTCGCCCGAAGATGATGTCAACATTGGATAACCATCTTATACAGGTCACATGGCTGTTTAGACTGCGGTCACATTTGAAAAGATCAGACACAGATCAGATTTGGACTACATCCTGATGTGGCCCTTATCTGATGTGAAAAGATCAGATTTGAAGCGGCTGGAGTGTTTACACTGACAAGGAAATATCTGATCTGTGTCACTTGAGAGCAGATATGGGCCACTTTTAATGGCAGTGTAAACGGGGCCATTGCTAGTGGCAATAGCCCACTATACAAGTTTCTGCCCTTAAACCTGAGCTTCTGACTTTTTTGTTACATTATATTAATCCCATTTTGGAAATTCAGGCTCTGCATTTAACCCAGCTCTAGATTCACTTGAAAGCAGTGGGCTGCCCTGTTTTAGCACCCGGGAAGCAGTTGGTGATGGTTAAGAAAGGCACAGACATTCATTATCCCAGAGTACTTCACACCTTTTTTTTTCAGCTCAGGGCATAGTGTCACAGCTGGCTTCTGCTATACTGCACCACATCACAAGCCAGCAACTAGATATCAACACACTGAACATGGTGAAAGAAGAACAGGAGGATATCGTTGGAGGAAGAGAGGAAAAGAAAGACAGAGTATGAGAGCAAGATCAACATCGTATTGACTTTTACTGACTAGAAATAGCTCAGAAAAAAGACTGGATACAAGATGAATGCTAAATTAGCCCCCGATGTGGAGCACCAAGAAAATCTGTCAAATTTCAGTGCACCAAATATCAAAGTTAAATGTAACATGGTGATATGATTTTAATAATACAGTTGGCATTTCATAGTAAGTAACCAAATGTGAAGTTACATAAATGGAAAAATTGAAACAGACATGTTCTCAATGCAAGCAAAGCAAGTTGACACAAATCTGTATCCTCACAAATTCATATCTTTCACATGATGTTTTGTCATGACAGCCTGCCAAGGTTGTATTTCTCTCAAAGGCAGCAGGAGCGAGAATCAGTCAATCTATTTATGACTGAATGAGAGTGATTTGATATACGTATAATGGAGGATACATTTAATGGAGCTGTGGGTCCTTGGGCTTTATGATTACAGCTATCATCTATCAAAACAAACCTAAAAAAGAGAAAGCATGGAAAAATGTCAGCCAGGCTGCTGAGAACTAGGTAACTGTGTGTATATTACTGTTACTTTAGTTGATGGTTAAACTATACTATAGATCAACTCAGAGCGAGCATTACTGCCTCGGCTAGCTTGGCTTATTGGTTGGATTAATTGCACCAGGACAATGGCAACCATAGTAAATCCAAAAGGTTGTGTGTGCTGTTCCTTTCCTTTTTAATTTTATATAGCAAAGAATTAACAAAGAACTGATACAAAAGTACATGAGTATGAATATAAAAACACCATAGAACAACATAAAAAGCACAGAATTGAACCCTTTTCTGATGGTTTGCTTGGGAGGAAAGCTTATTTTTACATCTAACTTCTTACATGACCTGCTACACATACCCAAAGCACACTATATGTAACGTTTATTTGATTTCTCTACAAGCACATGATAATGAATGACACATCAATACTGTAAATGTTTATGAAGTTAGTTTCATTCACAAGCAAATTTTCAAGTGGGTGCCACTAGGCTGAAATCAATTAAGATAAATCAAATAATTTTGGGCTGCACGGTGGCGTGGTGGTTAGCACCGCAGCCTCACAGTAAGAAGGTCACTGGTTCAATTCCCAGCTGGGGAGGGGGGTTCGAACAATTCCAACAGTGGCCTTCCTGTGTGGAGTTTGGATGTACTCCCCGTGTATGCGTGGGTCCTCTCCAGGTACTCTGGCTTCCTCCCACCATCCAAAGACATGCATGTTAGGTTAATTGATCACTCTAAATTGTCCCTAGGAGTGAATGTGAGCGTGAATGGTTGTCTGTCTCTCTGTGCTGGCCCTGTGACAGACTGGCAACCTGTCCAGGGTGTACCCTGCCTCTCACCTGATAATAGCTGGGATAGGCTCCAGCAAACCCCCGCGACCCTGAACTGGATAAGCGGTGCAGAAAATGACTGACTGACAAATAATTTTATAAATGAAGCACTTTTCAAACATAATCATGCTGCCATATGTGGAAAGGTACGCAACAGAGGGCCCAGGCAGGATTTGTACCCCAAACTCCTGAGTGAAAGTCATGCACGCTGACCATTCAGCCAAAGGCATATCCCTGTGGCCAAGTAGCCAGGGTGCATGATCTATCTGAAGCATAGTGACAGGACCCCACACTGCCACATCTCTCCCCCTCTTTCCACAAGCACATCCTCATGCTCCGCGCAGAGTGCCACCAATTACTGTATGAATCCATGTACTGTTTACCAGCACTGCACATGGATCATGCTGACAACTTCACAATGTGGAAAGGTACGCAACAGAGGGATGGGGCAGGATTTGATCCCCAGACACCCAGGTGAAAGTCATGCGTGCTGACCATTCAACCAAAGGGACATCCCTGTGGCCAAGTAGCCAGGGCACATGATCTATCAGAGGCATAGTAACAGGACCCCACACTGTCACACAGACAAAATAAAAACCGTTTTTGCAACATAAAAAACTCACACAATCACATAGCCAATTTAATCCCCCCAAAGTCCCATAGTTTAAATTCTCAGATCCATATTATCACTTAAAGGAACCCCTTAACTACATTATGGGACAGATCAGCTTAAGCCTGGGATACACTGTGCGATTTTTTTCAATCGTTGCTCGCAGCTCCAACTCAAATTGTGCGAATCAGTCGCAGAGTTCAAAAGCTCACAGCTTGCGATGTCTGTCCTCATACTGTACGAACCGACGCTCGGATGCGATTGGACTACTCACACTGTACGTCCTCAAAGGCACGTTGGGGTCTTGAACAATCCCAACATGCAACGCAATGAATACAGCTAGTAGTAGAAGAAGAAGAAAACGGAGGAGAAGAAGACGACAATAACAACAACAGCTACAGCAACATCATGCTATCACCAAAAAAACTGCAGTACCTTGGCGATTTGCGCTCTTCTTTGTGAAGAATTCGCTAAAAATAAAAGGCGACGACGTCGCGTGTGGACAAGGAATTGGCTGAGGAGACGTGGGCTGTACGGTCTGTTGGTTTTATGAGAACTCCGTCCAAATGACAAGCCGGGTCGCCATGCTGCCTCTGGTTTACTTCAGTTTTTGTTTTGCACATGCGAAATGTGGAAAACTCCAAATAAAGAGTTCTCAGTCTGGTCGTGGCGCAGCTTCAACATACATCCGTCAAGGTTTCAAACCTTTCCACCTTGGAACCCGGTTTTAGAGATGACCGGTTTCCAGAGGCTAATCCCTGGTTTCATGAGGATGATAGGGCAGATTTCTTAAATTTTTTTGACGGTTTTGCTGTAATTCGGTGCTGTGTGGACGGCCAATAAGTAAATAAGTTACTGCTTACAGCTGCCAACATAGTTTTCACTTCAAACAGGGAGCATATAGCAGAAATTGTTCACCAAGAGAAGGCTCAGGCAGATGTGCCGCAAAACCACCAGGCGTTATTATTAATATTACTTTTTTTTTTATGATGATGGCATCCATAGCAGACAAGAAATCTCTCCAAGAAACCAAACGAGTTTCCTTCCTTGTTGATATCCTAGCCTGTCGCTCTGCTGGTGATGCAAGGGTTTGTTGCTTCCTCGATTGTTAGCTATCAATAAAGTTTCCGCAACACTGCCACATAGTGTTCTGGCACTGAAATTACCGAGCGTGCCTGAGCATGGTTCAAGCACTGGCATGTGAATGCAACACAAGAATCAACAATCCCGGGCCAGACACGGGTCCGAGCACGCCATGTGAAAAGGCCCTAACACACAGTATGCTTGGCGGCTAATACTTCCAGCCAGGAGGTAGTTTTTTGATCTATACTTTGGAAAATTAGCTTGCTTCTGATTTTATCTCTCTCTTTGCAGGAGGCATTTTAGATGTAAAAGAAAAGTTTGGAAGTATGTATGGAAGCAAAATAAAAAGTTTGCCTACCATTCACTGCACAGGTATGACAAGCAAAAAACACCATCATTACATTGTTGTACTGTATCATCACATACTGTATCTTCACATAGAAGATGGTTGTTTGCTCTTGCATTAAGGTGTCTTATCAGTCTAATGTGCACCAATGTAATTAAAGTGTTAACAGTAAATTTTACGTGTCTCTTATCTCAGAATACAGTACAGGTGCAAAGTTATTGTCCATTGATTTTGTCTTCCCTGAGTTTCCTGGGGACACCGGATTCCATCCCAGATGCCTTGGTCTTACACAATGTAAGTCCATCACAGTGCAAACACTACTGGTGTTGGATGACAGGAAATGAAAGGGAAGTGTAAAACCAATTTTAACAAACTGATTGCCTTCACATTTAAATCACTTGTATCAATTTTTTTTGTCCAAATCGGCTATTTTTCAGGCAGTGAATAAAACGTGGTTTTGTAAAACCTGTACACATCATCAAACTTTGGATTTAGTTTTTGTACATTAAAGCCATATATTTGATTGTACTCATTTATTTATTTACTTTTTGAATATTTTCACCAAATCAAGCTCACATGAAGTAGAGGGTTATCTAATGATGCAAAGCGAAGATAGGAGGTTTGTACCCGACAGCGACACTATATACGTATGCCATTGCCATGGAAACAAAGGTGTTAATAGTGCATATTGTGGCACAAGTAACACAGATGGTGGTGCACAGTCTGATGCTGCAAGCCAAAACACATAGTCCACATGAAACCAACACAGTTGGTTTATATGAAAATCTGCACCTTGGAGGGCGCTTAAGGGACGTGAATATGGCTGACGTGTAACTGCATGGTTGTCTCGCTCCCGCAAGTTATGCTTATGCTTCCAAGCTCTTTGAACCCAATCATCTTTACTTTTCCTGATGATCAAGTCCTGGCTTAAACTGTAACTTTGGATAAACAAACGTTGAGAGCATGCCTCCTAAATCAGTGTCTGGTAAAAGTAAATCTGAGGCTAATGAGCCGGCACCTGCTGAAGATGGCAGCGCCTTGACTTTGGTGTCTATAGCCGGCCTTCTTGAGGAGAACCGGCAAGCACTTTCTGCTGACTTCAAAGAAACGTTAGCTAAACTTGAGCACAGACTGGATCGCATTCAAACCACTGTCAAGGATCACTCGGTGAAGATTGGCGACCTCAAGGAAAGCGCAACCGAACAGGATTCACGCTTGAAAATCCTGGAAGCCACTTGCGCTGCGCTGACGGACAGCAACGCCAAACTACATGCCAAAGTCATCGACTTCGAAGCCCGCAGCCGTCGGGACAACATCCGAGTATTAGGCTTACCAGAATCCATCGAGGGGCTGCAGCATCCCACCGCCTTCTTCTCAAAGATGTTAGCCGAGGTGTTTGGAGATGTATTGGATTCTCCGCCTGAGTGCGCCAAGGGCCCACCGAACCCTCTCGGCTAAACCGCAGCCGGGCCAGCGACCCCGTCCGGTAATCATCGAGCTTCACAAGTTCCAGGTGAAGGACAAGATCATCCGCGAAGCAGGGCTAAAAGAGGCAAGTTGGTGTTCCAGTCGCATTCCATCTCTGTTTACGAGGATTATCCGCCAGAAATCGTGGAGAAACGCAAGGAATACAAGGAGGTAATGTCGCAACTCTACAAACTTGGACAGAAGCCAACTCTGCTGCTCCCTGCTAGGCTCTTCATTAGGCCCAAGGAAGGAGGTAGGATCCACCTCTCATCGGCTGCAGAAGCCAGAAAGTATATTAAAACATTACTGTAATAATGGTCAGGCGGGAAAATCTGAAAGCGTCATTGCAACAGAACACGGCTGATGTTTCTTTTGTTTTGGATGGTGCAATGGATCTGGTCCTAGACATAATTATTATCGCAATTTGTTATAGTTATCCTATGATGTTGATTTGGGATGATATCCTTTGCTAGAATGGACATGTTCTGTGTTTTGTTCCCTACACATCTGAAATGATGTTGGGTTTCCTTATTGTAAAGAGAAAGAGAAAAAAAAAAAAAAAAAAGTTTTTTTTTTTCTTCTTTTTTCTTTTTTCTTATGCATAGCCTATCACTTGCTATTTTTTTCATGTTCACTATGCGGGTAGTGAGCGCTGGGTACCAAAGAATGGTACATATTTGTCAATCTGGATATTTGAGTGGATTTATGTTAGTGAGTGAGTGTGGATGTGAAAGCGGCTGTGTGCAAGTTAGCACACAGCCGCTGTGGCTGTCACTGGGCTTGTGTGACCGTTCATGTATGTTAGTGTTTTGCCTGTATGCTTTCCTTCTGGTGCTAAATGTAAAACTACTTCTGCTTGATGGGTTCGGATGATTTTGATGGCCCTGATGGAGATGTTCAACACTGTTATGATAATATCACCTGTAAACAATACAATCCCGAACATCTTAAATGCTTAAATGACAGTAACAACTTCTCTGTGATTCATTTTAACATCAGAAGTCTAACTAAACACCACGATCAGTTAGCATCCTTACTCTCTGTCCTTAATTGCAATTTTGACGTAATTGCTTGCAGTGAAACCTGGTTAAGCGAAAGGTCATACATTAATACCCTTCACCTGGATGGTTATAACCTTTACTTTAAGAACAGACTTGAAAAATCAGGTGGAGGAGTGTGTTTATATGTGAACTCCAGACTTCCTGTTAAGGTCTGTGATAATTTGTCCTGGGATGATGAGTACTCTGATTCACTTTTCATTAGCATAAACACTGGTAAAGTTGAAATCTAATCATTGGAGTAATCTATCGCCCACCTGACTCAAATCCTACTACCTTCAATATTAAATTAGAGGAAACTCTTTATGCACTAAACAGTAAAAATAATAACTGCATTCTCCTTGGGGATTTTAACATAGACATCTCTAAGGATAATATTATAAAAAATGACTTTGTTAATACTCTATATTCTTCTTCATTTTTCCTGACCATAAATACTTATACCCGAGTAACTCACTCAACTAAGTCCATCATCGATAATATTGCTACAAATATTCAAAACACTAAACTGGAGTCTGGCGTAGTTATGTCAGACATATCTGACCACTTTCCTATTGTGTTGTTTTTTAACCTTGTACATAAATGCTTACCTTCACGCTCTAGAATTAAAACTAAAGTACTAAATGAGAGAACCTTACAACAGTTGTGTGATAATCTTGAGACCAAAACGTGGACTAATGTTTTTGATGCTCGTGATCCTGATACTGCATATGACAGCCTGATACATGAATTGACAGATTCTATTCTTAATACGATTCCAGAAAGAACAGTTACATGTAATAGTAAAAATAGTAACCCCTGGCTCACTAAAGGTATACTTACCTCTATAAAACATAAAGATAAACTTTATCGTCAATTTATAAAAAAAACCTAGTGATGATAATAGGAAAAAATATAATAGTTTTAGAAACAAACTTACTCACATACTAAGAAAGATTAAGTGTAAATATTACACTGAAAATATAAGTGCTGCTCAAGGTGACTCTAAAAGGACTTGGTCAGTTCTAAATAAAGTCTTAAACCGGGGCCAGAAGTTATCAGTGTTACCAGAGTCTGTGAATGCTGATACCTTCAATAACTACTTTGTTTCCATAGGTGAAAACCTTGCAAATGAAATTAGGCCTCCCCAGGGTTCTTCCTACAAACATTATCTCTCTGGAAACTATCCAAATTCTTTCTTTTTTTAAGCCGACTGATCCTACAGAAGTATATAAAATCATTACAAATTTGAAGAACACTCGTACAGCAGGGGCAGATGGAATATGCAGTACAATTCTGAGAGCCACTATTAATATTATAGTTGAACCACTTACACACTGTATTAATTTATCACTGCTTCAAGGTATAGTGCCAGAAAAGACTAAAATCACAAGAATCATTCCGATTTATAAATCGGGAGACAAAAATAATATGAATAATTACCGACCTATCTCTGTCTTACCAACTCTCTCTAAGGTTTTAGAGAGAGTTGTGCATAACAGATTGAGTGAATACCTGGAAAAGTTGCATGTTCTTACTGATGCCCAGTATGGCTTCAGGAAGAAGAGATCAACCTGTATGGCCATCCTGGATCTAATTGAGAAAATTAACGATGCCTTTGATCAAGGTCACTGCGGTATCGGCATTTTCCTTGACTTATCAAAGGCATTTGATACCATTGATTTTAACATCTTGCTGGGGAAGCTGCATCATTATGGCATTAGAGGGACAGCGCTAAACTGGTTTAGAAGCTATCTGTATGGACGACATCAATATGTAAATACTGACAACTACATATCGTTAAAAAGGAAGTCAAATATGGGGTCCCCCAGGGCTCAATTCTGGGGCCTTTACTCTTTATTATTTACATAAATGACTTGTAAATTCTTCTCACATATTGCATAAGGTTATGTTTGCTGATGACACCAACCTTTTTTTCTCACATGAAAACCCACTTGATCTTCAGCATCTTCTTAATGCTGAACTACAGAAAGTAGATATCTGGTTTAAGTGCAATAAATTATCACTTAACATCAGCAAAACTAACTATATTGTATTTCAAACAAATAAGAACACATTAGACACCAATGGTATTTGTTTAAAGGTAAATGACGAAGAGTTATTGCAAGTTAGTTCCACAAAGTTCTTGGGGATCCACATTGACAAATCGCTCAGTTTTAAACATCATATTGAATATTTAATATCAACACTATCTAAATATGTCGGTCTGTTTTTCAAAATAAGATACTATATACCTTTATCTGCTCTTCTCACCTTGTACAAAACCCTTTTTGAGCCGCATATCAACTACTGTAATGTCATCTGGTGTAATACCTTCCCCAGTTATTTAAGGAAATTGGAAAGTTTGCAAAAGAAAATAATACGAGCTGTGTCATGGTCTGGTTTTAATGCCTCCTCATATCCACTCTTTTATTGTCTTAGACTTCTTCGACTCACGGAGTTGAATATATATCAGAATGCATGTATGATGTACCAAACTGTCAACATGAATAATACTAGGTTGTCCGAGCTCATTCCAGTCTGTGGTCCTCTGCATACTCATGATACCAGGAGTAAACATCTCATAAGTGGTAAAAAAAAAGAAGGTTAAAAAGCACCAGCCTGAGCATCACTTGCAGGGGCCCACAGATCTGGAATGAGCTCGATGATGAGTTTAAATTGTTGAAATCTATCTCCACCTTTAAAAACATGTTAAAGACGAAACTCCTAAATTCATATGCACAATGAAACATTTAGCTCCTGAATGTATCTGCCATTGGAAAGCGTTATGTTTTGTATTTTGTTTGTTGTATGTTAGGGATGTGGATGCTGTATGTGCTGTTTGTGTATGTTGCCAATGTGTCATATTTCACTTTTCTTACTCTTGTCTTTTTCTCCTTTTCTTCTTCTTGGCATAGTACGTTTCACTATGTCCACAGGCTCCTTCTATAAGCTTTTGATAGCTTCTTAGGAGTCCTGATTCACACATTTCTCTTAGCTCAATGTGAAGATGTAATGAATTTGTGAGTGTGAATAAACTGAATAAACTGAAAAAAAAAAAAAGTCCAATTTCAATGCCCCAAAACTATGTTCGCATGTGACCCAGGTACAAAAACACATGGAAAAATCTGCTTTTGTCAAAAACTGTAGTTGCAGACATGGCCTTGGTTTAGTTTGTCTGGAGTTTGCATGTTTTTCCTGTGCCTTGGCTTCTCTCTGGCAACTCCAACTTTCTCCCCAAGTCCAAAAACATACTGATTAGATCGACTGCTGATCTTAAACTGACTATGTGAGTGTTGAAAGGCAGTTTATAATGTTCTCATTTTTCTCTATATTGGCCTTGTATTGCATCATATCACCTTTCTGAGGTGAATATTTGCTCTAAACAAGTAGTTTTCAACTGGTGTGGGTTCAAGACTCACCATCACCCTCAATAGCGCTATAGAAATGTTTCATCATTTCAGAAAGCAGAGACTGTGAGTCAGTTTTTTTAGCAATGGGCATGCGCAAGACCAACCTGCTAGATTCCTCCCCTGGCCACAGAATAACATACATGAGCCACTCCGGTGTTTAGCAAACAGCAGGTACAGATTCTCCCATCATGTCACAAACGCAAGTAAATGGAATGTCATTGTCTGAACATCCCTAACTGCTAGCAGAATGGTGTAAGCTACCTACTGAAAACGTCAGACGAGAGCGCAAAAGCTTCTGGTTCGCAGTGTTACTCCCGCCAATTAATTACTCTCATTGATCAGTCTCGCCTATTACCCATTGACCGTCAGTCACTCTTACTACAGTAGTAAAAGTGATTGACGAGCCAGTAGACAAATGAAAAATGTAAGGAATGCAGATGATTGGCAGATGTTATACCAGCCCCATTACTTTCACAGCTGATCACAGCTTAATTAATCAAAGTGTATGGGGTAGTAAACCCAATTTTATCGAATATTGCAAAAAATGTTGAAAGAAACATTGTATATAATGCCTTTTATGACAAGCCATGATCCAAACTGAGGAAAAAGTCCAACTTCTCAAATGAATTTAATCACAGTTGGCTCTGTTTAAACCTCGGATGTTTATGGAATTAATGGTGCTTGCATGCACAAACATAAAAAGTGCAATAACTGAGAAGTAGTTCCAGAAAATTCAGACATAAAGCTTTAGCTGAATACTCATTTACTAACAAACACTGTACAAGTAAAACTATTTAGTCCCTTAATCAAACATTAAACATAAGACTGCCACAATGAAAAACATTTTTGGAACAGTCATTTTTAACAGATTCAGTTGGTGTGTTGCAGCAAAAGGCAGTGCAACTGAGAGATAGAGGTCAACCGATTAATAGGTTTGGCCGATTAATCGGCGTGGATAGGATGTTTTACAAACTATTTGTATCGGCTGAACTTGGCTCTGATAGTGGCCGATGACTGCCGTTTTTTCCACTGCGCCATGAAGCGCTTCTTCCCTGCGCTGCTCTCTGATCACTGAGGGGCGGGGCTGCTCTTCACACAGAGAGGGGTGAGGGGGAGAGGTGGAGGGGTGTGTGCAGGGCAGTAGACGAAGGAGAGAAGTGGTCCAGGCGGAGATTATAACGAGTGCAGCGACATTGGTAAGTGCAATACAACCCTCACGAGTTGAAACTCAAAAAACAAAACATCCTTGGCAGAGGCAATAAGTATCCTACGGGTTGTTCAACAAGCATAAACGTGAATCATATTTCAGCATAAACAGCGACCGGCATGTTTAACATGATCACAGTGCTTGTTAAGCTAACGGACAGCTAGTAAAGAACACGCTAAATGAAAGCTGTCTGTAGTCGCTTTCATACTTTCATGGCAGAATATGCCGTAAAGTCCATCCGCTATTTAATCAGAGATGCCTTCACAAACACGCTGCTTCCTCGGGGACAAGTCCGCCTCAGCTCCTATAGATAAAAGAGTTTGTCTGAATGTAAACGGAAAAAAAGTCCAAGTCTGCACTATTGATTACTGAGAATTACTGCTTGTCTTGAACCATGTAAGTTGTTTTCTTCTAATTTTTAAAGGCTATTATTTGTCATGTTTGGGCCACGCCGCAGCATCATGTTTTATCACCTCCACTGTCACTCCTGACTTGTTGTTGAACTGGTCCCTGTCTAGTTAGGCCACTCTGTACGGGTCTTGCAGGTTTGATTCCACCACACAAACCAGTTTCAAGCTGTTCTGATACCATCTTTCACGTATTTTACCGCTTCTAAAACCGCGTGCAGAACAATCATCCAACCGTGACGGGATCCCACCGACATCACGTCTGTGAGGGATTTCCAGCCGCTTCAGTGCTCATTTAAACATCGGATATTTACGTGAAAACACGTCTGAGTGATGTGATCTTAGTTTGTCATGAATCTTAAAATTTGGCAAATTCTTGTAAACTTCAGTGCTGGCTGAGACAAACCAGCAACCCTCCCTCAATTTGTGTCCAGATATGACTGAGTTTATAGTGACTATGCTGTTGCTGTGGTGGAAAAAAATGTAGTTATGAATATAAATTAATTTCTGTTGTGAATTTATTTTTTTAAAGAAAGATTATTAAAAACAAAAAAAGCTTTGTTGATTAACAACAGGACTGTTTAAAATGGATAAAATAGAGATAAAATCCGAACACACCCTCCCCTACAGCTGGTTAGTGGTTACAGCCTGACTATGTGAGGATGAGAAAACCACAGTTCAACTTCCTTCACTATATGCCTGTTTAACAAATTGTTCTGTGATTATTATCTTTTATGGCATAGAGTGCCATCACTCATATAAATGTGAAGGACCTCTTAATTCATTAATAGCTATGTTTGTATTTCTAAAAAATCTATTAATAGCCTATATATTTATCCATCAGCTATACATACAACATTAATTTTTTTTCGCATGCAGGGTCATTTGACGTCGCATCCCCGACAGTTTTGATACAGGCTAGAAGGTAAATTCAAACTCTGGAAGCGATAGTTATGGATTCTTCTGCTGTCAGCAAACGATCCAAATTAACTGAAAGACACTAAAAAGTGTAACTACGAAGAAAAAGTGTAGTAAACAACATTATAGCTCCCGTGACGGCTTGGCTCATGGCTGCAGTTACCTAAAGCGCCAGTCACGGCAAGTTTTATTTCTTAATCTTGCCTCTAGTCCCTTTAAAAATCCACTATCGGTCGACCTCTACTGAGAGGTAAATAAAAACTTCTTATAGTGTGTGAGCACCTGAAAATACTTGCAGTCTATAATAACCAACATACAGCAACAGATTTTAACTACTCAAAATGAATTAAACAAAAAGTGCAATTCAAAAGACTGACATTATAGACCAGTCTGGAGGAATAAATGGGAGAACAAGGGATAGTTTTTGCACCTGACAACATTTAAACAACAGATAAAGGCCTAAGACTCACTGAAAATGGGTCCATCACCCACTTTTACATCGGAGCCCACCAATTGAGAATCACTACTCTAAACAACTGTTACAGACTTCTATCCTCACCCAACACATCCACCCCTCAAGAGGATAAAGTAACAGAATGTTAATGAATAATGAATTAAATTATGGCCAGCAATGAATGAAATCATTTTTGAAATATTTTAATTTTAAATTGAGCATCTTGGTCGATTTCTCCTCTTACTGTATCATTCATCATTTACATATTCTTTATATATCAATCCAATAATAATAATATAGTTACAGAAGCAAAAACACCTAACTTCTTGCTTTCTGTAGTCCACATGCTATAATCCCCATGAATGCATGAGTAGAACATGGTGCCATTTCATTACCTCTAGCTGTGTTAGAGGAAAAAAAAAAAAAAAAAAAAAAAAAAAACCTCAACTAGCCTCTTTACATCCTCGTTTGCAAGGGAAATGTGCTTGCTTCTTAAAGTGCTAAGAGCTGAGATTATTTCTGCTCAATGTACCAGAGTGATTAAAGTTAAAAACCAATTTTACCCAAAGAGCTTTGTGCTTTGAGGAGTTTCATATCGTCTCGTAGCAACAGTGGAAACCCCGGACCAGCACTTTCCCCAAGCATCTGCTAAGTGCTGCTGGTAGCACAAAAAAAAAAAAAGGAAAAAAATAGTTGCTGTGTAGGCACAAGTCTTAAAGTGGCTCATGTCTCTTTTAGAATGAGCGAAGACAGCTATTTAATTAGGACTACCAAATCTTATTTATGTGTATTTATTCCAGTTCAGTGACATGCTTACTGGTTCCCCTGACTCTGACTCCCTCTGCTTTATACCACAGAACTCTGAAGTTTCTGATCTACTGTTAGAGCTGAATTTGAGCTTTTTTTCTGGAGTTTTCAGAGAAATCAGATAACAGTGTTGTTACTCAGATTTATTAAACAAAACAGGCCTTTATTTTCCAAATTAAATATAATGCAGATATTTTCTGCTTATTAGAGCAAATAAACTAGTAGTAAAAATAAAACAAATATAGACTTTGATATTAACTTGTTTTACATTTTAAATGTGTGATTTAATCATGTTGACTCAAGATAAACATTATTTGCATTAGTTGTTCTTTTCTATAAGTGGCAAAGGAGATTTTTGCCACTCCATAGAAAGTAAAATGTAGTATAAACTTACTGTAACCAGCTGCACTGGCCAGCTCCTGCTGAAATACATAAAGTAAGAATCTGCACAAAATACACAAATATCTCACAAAGTTAATGCTATAAAACTCACAAATATCAAAAGTAAAATATCTATATGACAATATGGAGCATGTAACTGAATCTTGAAAGTCTCTCACAAAACCAGGCACCAGTCTACTTTTTCTTGTGTCTGCTCCCAGAGAGAGTAAACACAGACTGTCTAAGCCAGAATGTTTGGGAATCAAAAACCAACACATTAATCATTAAAGAAAACTTGTGAACCAACTTGTCTGGTAGACATGTTACATCTCTTGCAGTTTTCAGTGACTAAAATGGAACGCAAACACTGGAAAATAATTCTGGCAGGTTGGTTTAAAACACACAGATTAGCACAACAGATAAAGCTTCTGTATTTATACGTTATACATAATCTGCCGACTTATGGGGATGGCTAGCTGCTAAATATAAAATCATCTGCTTGTAATAGTATTCGAAGTTGGAATGCAGAAGTTAAGAAGAACTCAAATCCTCAGTAAGAACAGAGTACAAGAGGAAGATCAGAGCTAAATGTAGGGGTCAGACATGATGTTTCAGCAGGTTGAATTGCTGTCAGGATTTCCAGCGAAAGTCAGCCAAATCATTTACTGTAGCCATTACACTCAGGATTGAGACTGTTGTATGAAGTTTGTAAAGGTAAGTACTGCTGGATATAAATCTGTGCAGCAGGAGATGCTGTGTGGATGACAGCTGACACTCTCCCCACCGTGTTCACCCAAATCTGTCACAGTCCAGTCTTAAAGATTGATCAAGGAAAGTCACAGATATCTGAATTTCCTTCAAATGTGAAATAAATTCAACTGGTGCATAAAATACATTCCTAACCAAAGGTTTTAACTCACTTCATTGGTAAAATATCAATAGGAAAACTATTTCAGGGATTTAGCATTAACCATCAATGTTTCGGTACTTTGGAAACATGCACCACGTATATCAGTGCATTATCGCAGTGCATGGCATATAAATTAGCAACATTTGATTTTATTTTATATTTCTTTCTTTAGCTGGTAAGCATATAAAACAAATACAAAGAGATCTAACACAACATTTTCTTATTAATTTCTTCACTGTGTTAGCTTTGTGTGCAAAAAGATGAAGAGTCACAGAGCAGAGCTTCACCTCAAGGTTTCTCTGACAGAAACACTGCGGAAATGTTTTACTAGTAATCCAGATTTTCTTCAGGCTACTAAAATTAGTATTGCATTTTGTTAACCTTGCTGAGTGGTTAGTTTGAAGCAGCTCAAATTCAGAGGAGCTGTTTTGGACTACTGTTGACTAATAAAATCATTAATCAGAGAAGAGCAGGCCTAATGAAAGAAATGTATTTCCTCTATTCAGATATTGTCAGTTTTTGCTGTGGTCACTTAGATCTCCTGGAGTCTGTGTGGGCGGGGCGGGGAGGGGGGGCAATCTGCCACAGAAGCCTTTAGCACACCTGAGAAGTAAAATGTGGGAAGGATAGATGAAGAGACAGAGTCAGAGAAGGGACCTTTCCCTCTCCTTGCTCCTGTGAGTGTCCACACTTCTACCAAGAGAGTAAGCACAGTTTTATTCCCCCGGGGAGTCTCAACACGCAGTCACACTGCAGGGAAGCAGCACGGTGAATAGTCCTTGTCCCCGAGCAAGAAGTTAACTTCTCCTGATGAAAGCTAAAAAGACACACAAACACACTCCTGTCTCATTCACCGTCCCTGTGTGTGCATAAATTTCCCTCTTTCCCTCGAGACGGTCCATCACAACCTAAGATGAACTTAATAAAAGTCACAATCTCGGTGATGTATTTTATGCAAATTTGTCTGAAAAAAGTAATTTCTAAAAAAATGCAAACTGTTATAAGATTTAGGAGTCCTGGTCAAAATAGTGCCATCCATTCTAGGTCTAACCAGACCAAAGCAAACCAGACGTGAAGGACAGACTCTGCTCTGCATGAATAAGATTTTAAATTGACCTATGAAACATAAGTGTGAAACTAATCTATTTTGTACCTTGTCCTTGGTCTCTGGGTGCAATTTCATGTTGCCCTTTTTTACTGAGGGAATAATTTAGTCTTAAGGATGGTGTGGGCACTTTCACTTTCCCTTTACAAAATATCTTAATATCTTAAAATATCTTAATTTGGACTAGCGATTACTACACTAGTCTGTTGTGGCTCTCATCTAATATAAAAAAAATCACAGACTGTGCATAGGTGTTTTGGAATAACAATTAACGCTCACCAGCTGCCAAACATGAGTAAATTTTCCATTTGGTGGTTAAGTCTCAGAGAGCTTTGGCTATTGTCTATGGAGTCTATGTTTGAACTAAATTAGTCATATATCTAAATCTTCGTTTTGGTGGATTTCTTCTTCATGTTGCTCTGCTGTCTGAACATATGAACGTTGTGCATGCACACAAACACACATTTGTGCCACGAGAACGCCACCCTCATTACTTTTATTTACTAACAACTAGCGTTTAGCTCAGGGTAATTAAGTATGTGGAATATGTGGAAATGTTAGATTTGGCAGGAGCAAGCCAGCCTTCCAAAAGAAAGAATAAACCAGCTGGACATACACACTAACCAGAAAGTTCACTGAGATGAGATGGTTTTTGGAGGGGTCATGAGACACTGGCTACAGTTTGATTTGATCTGCACAGATCTGATGGCTTGTACAAAACAGAAAACAGTGTTTATGTTCAGAGGGAAACAGGGAGAGGGGCAGTTAAACTGAAAGTTCTCACCTTTTTTGGACTGTGACATCCATATCAGTTCTAGAGGCCAGAATACAGTTTGAAAATATATCTCACTATCAAAAATTACCAAAGAAAATAGACAAATACTGCATCACAGCTAAGAATGGGTATTGTAAAGAACCTCATGTACTCATGATTCAATTCAATTTCAATTCTTTGTGTTGCAATTCAATTAACTATCAATTCAACTCAATATTGATTTATATACTTCGATATGCTTGGTCGAGTTTTCTCCCAGCTGAACCCAACAACCTGCCTTTTAGACCCCATTCCCACATCGCTTTTAAAGACGTTTTATGGTTTCTTTGAGTCTGAGCTTTTAAATATTGTAAATTGCTGTCTTCAGATGGGTGTCTTCCCATCTGCCTGTAAAACGGCGGTGGTGAGGCCCCTTCTGAAGAAGAGCAATTTAGATCCCAACATCTTTGATAATTACAGACCTGTATCCAACTTACCGTTTTTAAGTAAAATCATTGAAAAAGTTGTTTTTATTCAATTACACGAGTTTTTAAATAAACACAACATTTTAGAAAAGTATCAATCTGGTTTTAGGACAAACCACAGTACTGAGACGGCCCTTTTAAAGATAGTTAACGACCTTAGATGCAACTTGGACTCTAAAAAACTTTCTGTCCTCATTCTACTGGATCTTAGTGCTGCATTCGATACAGTAGACCACCAGATTCTATTAAACAGACTGAGAAGTCTGGTGGGCCTCTCAGGTACTGTTTTAAAATGGTTTTACTCCTATCTCTCAGATCGACAATTTTTAGTAAGTATGGATACATGCTCCTCAGAAATCCATAAAATGAAGTGTGGGGTTCCCCAAGGATCAATTTTAGGCCCGATACTTTTTAACCTGTACATGTTGCCACTTGGGGACGTCATCAGGAGACACGGCATTGACTTTCACAGCTATGCTGATGATACCCAGCTTTACATCGCCGTGTCTCCTGATGACCTGGAGCCAGTTAACACCCTTTTAAACTGTATTTTAGATATAAAGTCATGGATGGCAGAGAACTTCTTACAGCTCAACCAGGACAAAACTGAAGTTTTAATCATCGGTCCTGAAGACAAGAGAGAGATCATTTTACCTAAATTACAGAATTTTAATCCTTCTCAATGTGTGAGAAACTTGGGTGTTCTTTTCGACTCTGAGCTGAATTTTATTCCACACATCAGAAATGTCACAAAGACAGGTTTTTATCATCTTAAAAATATCGCCAGAGTCCGCCCATTTCTCTCTCTTGCCAGCACGGAGGTGCTGATGCATGCTTTTATTTCCAGTAGAATAGACTACTGTAATGCCCTGCTCTCTGGTCTTCCTAAAAAGTCTGTTTCCAGCTTACAGTTATTGCAGAACTCGGCAGCACGAGTTCTGACGAGGACCAGAGGGCGGGAACACATAACACCAGTTTTAAAATCGCTGCATTGGCTCCCCGTGCATTTCAGGATCGACTTTAAGGTTCTCTTAGTGGTTTATAAATGTCTTAATGGTCTTGGGCCCTCTTATTTATCTGACCTGCTTTTAAACTATGAACCCTCGCGGACCCTGAGGTCCTCTGGTACCGGCCTTTTAATTGTTCCCCAGGTGAGAACTAAAACTCACGGCGAGGCCTCATTCCACCACTATGGTCCTCGTTTGTGGAACAGCCTGCCAGAGAACCTCAGGGCTGCAGAGACTGTTGATGTTTTTAAGAAGAGGCTCAAGACCTACCTTTTTAACTTAGCTTTTTGATTTTATTTCATTTTACTTATTTTATTCTATTATTTATTTATTTTTTATGTTATCTTTAAGTTATTTTAGATTTTATTGACTTGTTTAGCATATAATTTTATGAATACCTATTTATTTTTCTATGTTGCTCTTATCTGTTCTCTTGTTTTATCTGTTTTAACATTTTAACACCAGTGTTTCCTCATGGGGATCCTTCACTCTGGGAGCTTTGCCTACATGGTCTGGAGGGAGCTGGTGGGGGGCTGCCCTTGTCCTGGTGGCTGGGGCCCCGCACTGCAGCCATATCACTGTGGTGTGGACCCCGGCCTGCCCTGATCTGGTTGGCTCCTGCAGGGGCGCCCTCTAGGACCGTGTCTGGCTCCTGGAGTGAACGGATCCCCAAGATATCGCTTCCTCACAGTAGGTCAAGCCAGATGTTTATTAGTCTTAGTGTGGGTGGGTGTGGGGTGTGTGTGTGTGTGTTTGTGTGTGTGTGTGCAAATGTTTATAGTTTTGTGTGCTGTGTTTTGTGCTTGGGTGTGTGAAGGGCTGTTTTTATTTTAAAAATGTGTTTGTTTTTATTTTCTTGAAAAGCACTTTGGGTTGCCTTTGGCAGGAAAAGCGCTTTATAAATAAAGTTTGATTTGATTTGATTTGATTTGATAATTGATACAGTAAGAAGTAAATATACACAAATAGTTTCTGTTGTCAATTTCTAAATATGTATTTTCATGCCCATATATGTAGCATGTTGCTTCACATTTTTGAGCAATAAAACATCTGAAAACTTACAAAACGGTTACCATTTTGTTGTTGTATGATCTAACAGGGCTTCCGTTCATACAACGTAACTAACACACACAGCTCCCCCCATGGGCCGGAGGGTGAATTGATTCAGGGGACTTGCTGAATCAATATCGAATTGTGCAGGGAAATATTGCGATGCATCAGTATTTTTACCCACACCTGAGCACCACTCGGACAAATGTTCAATCTGATTACTGATTGAAAGAACTAACAGAGTAATAGTGTTGAGCTCCCAGCATGCAACAGTTCATTGGATGAGGTTTTATTTTCCGTATTACTTTTTCTAAAGTAATGTGCAGTGAATGATTCGTGTTTATATTCATTTTTGTTCCGCAAAGTTTGGTTTCGGTGGACAAAAGTCACAGCATGCTTCTGATTTTATAAAGCCTCTAAGCACTGAGTGAAAAGGTGTGTTCAGTGAAATAATAGCATGTCCTGCAAACACATGTTTGGAAGACAGCACCGTCCTGCCACACTGGGAGCTATGCAGGTAAGTAATGTAGGTAATTAAAAAGTAACTGTATCTTTCTGATTACTGGATAAAAAATAGTCATGTGTACTCGTTTCTTGAAAAATGGAATCAGATTACTCAGTTAGCATCCAGCATAATACTGTATTCTCAAAATAATGTGCCTACAGGTACAGTATATGTTTAAAATATCATTTACTGACCAGCTTGGCTGGTGGTTCAAAAAGTTAATTTTGGACATTGTTGCATGGATGCAACAAACAGCTTACATTTGGAAGTTGGTTTTGAGGCAGATTCACCCAAATAAACTCTCGAACTCAGTAGTTATTGCAGATAAAAGTTGTAATGATAAGGGACTGTCTGGATACATAAAGGGAAATAATAAATGCTTTACAGCATAGAAATTTAGAAATACATTTTTAAAAATGTACAGCTCCAGTTCTTTTGGAAAAACATGCCTTTGATTCATGTTACATGTGCTACAGTATGGTTAAATCTTTTAAGTTAGCTCAGCTAGTTAGTTCAGTCCAGATCAATCTGAAAAGTAGGTTTTCCATGATATTAAAGATAGCAGAAAAATGGGGGAGAAAAAGATACAATTCAAAATTAGGGAGGGTGACTAAAAACGAAGGAAAAAAGCTGGCCTGATTACATTAGCTAGCATGACATAGATACTGTATTTGCAAGGCAAAGAAAACTGTAAAGATGTTATGGGAATGCCTGTGTGTGTTTTCAATATCTGTAGCAGGTTATATCAAGATAATTACTCGTCACACTGACTGATGGTTTTTTAATTACATGTCACTCAGTGTGTGATGTGCTCATCACACTACATTTAAGTTTGAGTAGAATCTCTCACATTTCCAGAAGCTTTCCACACCGACCTAATTCATGTGTCAAGTCTTGAGGAGTAGTACGTTTCTTTTCGACTCTGCCTGTCATATAGTGGCCATAGCCTTTTTCCGTTTCATGTTGTTAGCTACAACCTCTGGTGTTTAACTCTCTCCAGGCTGTCGTCAGTGGCTATGTATTCTCTGTAAACCTGTCATTGCTTGGCATTTGTTAATAAAGAGAGTAAATAACTTGGATTCGTGGTTTGGGGACTGATTACATTTATTTTATTTTTTTTTTCAGGTGATTTCCTGAAATAAATTTGTGCTGAGAAAAAGCAGTCAGGTCAGTCAGTCTGTTATTTAGTTAAAAAAGATCATTTCTGGGGGCAAATTCTTTGAGGGTGTGCTAAACACACACTATGTTGCCATTACACAAAAGTGGTACTGTACATGATGTCAAACTCAGGGAGGCCTGCAGTGCCACTGATGCAGTTCCTAACTTTCAGGAGCAGTGCGTCCGCTGTGGGACAAAACTATGGACATCATTCTGTGTTGATGTAACTTTGCAGTCCATTCACTTGTACAAAAATACTTTATTATACATTGAAGCAGCATATAAACGAAAATTAGCTTTTTAAGTGACTGTAGTCATAACAACCAACTGTTGAGTACTCAAATATGTAAACCATGGCTGCAATGTGAATAATTACAGTGTCACATTGTGCAGTTCTGGACAAAATATGTCTCTTAGAGTATCTTTGCATTTTGTTTTTGTTGTAATTCATTTATTCATTTGTAAAGAGAAGCTAATGCGATGGGTTGCCAAATACAATTAGGAAGTAAATCAGAGATTCACAGTACCAAACTGTCCAAACATGAAAGCAGTCTGAAGTGCATTTATGCTATACCTGTTGTTCCGATGCGAGGATGGAGCCTATCCCAGACACTAGCAGGTAAGAGGCAGGGTACACCGTGGACAGGTCACTAGTCCATCACAGAGCTTTCACAGAGACAAACAACATCTCAAGCTCATACTTGAGAATTTAGAGACATCACTCAACCTAGAAAGCATATTTTTGGTCTGTGGTAGACGCGGAAGAACACAGAGAACCCAAACATGCACAGGGAGAACATGCAAACATGAAACACCCAAGACCAAGTTAGAGCAGGAACCTTCTCACTGCGAGGCAACGGTGTCCATCACCACATCACCATACAGCTGAGGAGAATTCTGGTAAAACTTGACCTTAAGAAGAATCCTTGTCTTCCAATTAAGACTTTGCTCTAATTAACAACAAATGTCTCAGATACATTTGAGCACAGGCAAAAATGAAAAAAAAACAAAAACAAATGTTCAGCATAAACAAGACAAGTTCAGCCCAATAGATTCAGAAAACTATCAAATTACAATTAACTGGCCAAATAATGAAGAATAAATAAATGCAAAGGACTCATGGAGGAATACTGTATGTGACTTATTTTTTCATGTTGACTAAGTCTGCTGAACAAGGGCTCTATTATTCATTTATACTCTTGATTTATCCCTTAGATGCAGGGATAAATTAATTCTATCTCAGTTATTTGACGAATAATTTATCTACAGTATGTTATGTGAAGTACATAAACTAGCTTAGGTCAGTTGCAGTAGTTTCTTGTATCATAGAGCATACTATTTACACACACCACTGGGTTTGTACAGTATGCTACATGCATAGACGTGTGCATAGACATTCAGAGCCTTTTCTGCAATGTAAGGTTTCAGGACAGAGTTTGACAACTGCATGACTCAGACTCTGTCTTTCTTGAGGCTAGACTGTTTGTATGCAGATAATCACAAAAAGGCCATATGATTACATCCACAACTGAAATTAAGTTTCCAAGATATAAACAACTGCTTAGATGGATAGTTGGACGAGCACGAATGCAAGGACACAGATTCAGCAGATATTATTTGCTGCCTGTAATGTGCCCAAGGGGAAAAAAATCCCTTCTTGCTACATCTAATAATGAGAGACATATTTCCCAAGCTGAATGTGTAGTTAGTGTCACATGTGTCAGTTTAGTAAGTCTTTCTGTTGTCTCTAATTTAGTCTCTGCTGGCAGAATTGCATAAACCATCTGCAGCAGGAAGCACTCAAAAAGTTCAAGAAGCTTAAAAAGCAATGTCTCATAAAAAATAGATTTTCTCTATAAAAAGAACCTACAATCTACAGTATAACCTCCAGTCATTTTGAGTTGTTCTCTTGGAAAATATATGGGCGGGGATGCCAAAGAAATAATTGTTAGCAATGTTATTGTGGAAGGCTTCCTGTGTTTGGCAGATTGTGAAACAAAACTGTGTTAAATGATTTAACTCCCTTAATGTGAAGAACAGCTTTGCATTCTGAGTAAAATCCTGCCTGATTCTCACATTTTTCCAAATTCTAAAGTTCCCAATTCCTATTTCCTCCAAATTTTCACATCAGTTCCATTCACTTATGTATAAACGCTGTTCATGGTGCTGATTGGGTCACATCCTAAAGCAAAGAGATCATCATCAAGAGATGATGGGCTTCAATATTCCTGCTTGTAGCTAACATAAGGTATACAGTTAGATAACACATGAGGAACATTAGAAACATAATATGAATTTAAATGAAAGAAAGTAACATTATTCAGCAGACCTCACCATGCAGTATAAATGAGAAATGGGCAGAAAAGCCTGAACTCCAGACTGATAGAATTTGCTGACATGGCATAGGTGCACTTGTTTTTCCTTTGAGGGAAAGATTATTGCAAATCAATCGTGCTGTTCTGAGGGATCACTTTTATCGAGATATGAAATGTGCATTCTTATGGCAAGGTACAGTAGTAGACTTATCCAAGGAGAATACGAGGTGACTGGATAGTGTGATGGGTATAACATTGGTATTTCACACTTGAGATGCTTGATTTGGTTATATTCTTTTATTTGCAGCAAATACTTGTGTTTTTTTTCTACTCAACACCAGTTTTTTTGCAATGAGAAATGCAGTACAAATGCAATTTTGGTCATGTATAGACTGGACTAGACTAGACTAGAGTAGAATAGAATAGAATAGAATAGAATAGAATAGAATAGAATAGAATAGAATAGAATAGAATAGAATAGAATAGAATAGAATAGAGTATAAAAGAAAAGAAAAGAAAAGAAAAGAAAAGAATAGAATAAATTTTATTGTAATTGCTCATGAAGACCAATTAAATTGCAGGTGGTCCACCAGCAACATTGCACAGAGACAGAGCACAGACAATTTAAAACAAAGAAAATAATCTAAAACAGACTAAAATAAGTATAAAAAAAGAGTAAAAGTGCCAGCACGGTATGTATAACAGAAGCCTGGCTTCTTTCAGCCTCTGCAGATCTAATCTTTCCTACTCCTTTACCCCACATGACTGCTCTGACAATATTACCTTCCCATACGGAGAATATTACTCTAGTATGCCATCTGTACTATCTTCCTATCATTCCCTGGAGCATGTGACTGTGTGTGTGCATGAGGACTAGAGCCTGTGGGAAAATGTGAGAGGAGAGGAGGATATGTGGGTATGTGTGCAAGTCTATAGTTGTGTGAATGAGTGAGATATGGAGAGAAACTAAGTGCATGTGCATCAGTTCCAGTGATTCACAATCTGTATAAGACTGCCAAGACAAGACTCGGCGTAGCAATCCCCATGTAGAGTTGAATGTCATACTGTAGCACTTGGTCTTTGTCTGTGGCAGCTTTTTTCTATCATTACTTTCATGCATAAACTACAGACAGCAAGACAGCCTCTTTTTTAATGTGTAGGATGACTTAAAACCTTGTAAAATTATCAGTTTCTCTTTTTGATTCTCAATCTCTGCCCTGCCCTTCCGCCACTTACAGCTTTCAAGCAAACACCAAACACATTTCAGACCCAGACCTTTCCTTTGTAACCTCACCTACTGCCCTTAAAAATACCAAAATTTCTCAAATAAAAGAATTCACAGAAGAAGTTAAACAAACAAACAAAAAAAAGACCACCAATCAAAATCAAGAGAGAAAGAAATAAGCTTTGCTCAGTTTTACATCTACCTGGGACTTCTGAAAATGTAATTGCTAAGTCTACTCTGACAAGAATTGCTGTCAACGGCCACAAAGTGATGTGTTTACCTCCAGTTGCTCTGTCAACAGTCAATAATAGCTGGACATGAATGGTAGGCACTGGAATTAAAATGCTGCACATACTGCAGGCAAAAGGATGGAAGCATGCAGATAATGAAAAAAGAAAGAAAATTGCAAAAGACATCTACTTATTAATACTCTTGGTACTGAGGGGGCATTGCATAGCGCTGCTAAATAAATGTGGGTCAAAGTGTAAAAAGTGCTTTCTATCTTTAAAGGGAAAAACAGGGAGGAGGGCAACAGCCGTGGGATGCTTCAGGCAATTTGTGATCCCATTTAGTAAGCACCCTCCGGTGACTCCTCCAACTAAAAGGGTCCCAGATGGGAGGGCTTTGGCCTTATTTTTTTAACTCTTTTGGCACTGCCAAAAGGTAATGTGGATGCTAAGCTGATTTACATAACTGGCTCTCTAAATGGAGTCAGGCTTAGGAATGCGACACTATGACAAGAACACAAACTGATTATGAAAGACACAGTTTTAAAAAGAAGGGTTTCTACATTAAGTAGGTAATTCTGATTTGCATAACTATATTACAGCCTGCTCCCCTCTAATCATTCTGTTTTTGTCTGGAAGATCTTTTGATTGAATTTACAATGAGAGGAAACAAACCCTTACTCTGGATTGTCGGTCAAATAATAAAAAGCTGTGTTGTTATTAAGTGTAAAGCCATCAATATCCAGCAGGAATTATGTTAGCAAAGGTCAGACTTTTTGAACTGTGAAGTCTGTGTTACAAAATTGGGGAATGTGGATAGCAGATATCTGCGTTTATTAATGGGTACCTTAAAGGAATAGTACACCCACAGAATGATGTGCGTTCATTTTCTGCTCACCCTCATGCTGAGCAAGACTGTGGAGCACTTTTTGATATCTCAAATGCAGCCGGAGATTGGACAGGTTTTCATTTTCCCCCAATGTAATGGAGTTCACCGTGACTGAATCAAAAAGGTCCATAAAAGTCCACAAAAACTTGAGAATATTCCTCCATACGGCTCGTCCAATGTAATCCAAGTGTCTTGAATGGGTAGTGCCCATAATTAACTCAAAATGACAGCATTTAGTATATCTGTATAGCTTAAACAGTACTACATCTAGCTGCCACGAAGCGTGTCCATGTGAGTTCAAGACACTACGGAAGCTGCGGCAGATGAGATTGCACGTTCTTTTTCTTTCTTTCTTTGTTTTAAATCAACAGCCAACCCCTCGTGTTTGTCCCAGTTTGTCTGCAGCTTGTTTGCTCTTAGTACAATGTAAACAGCAAATTTCTTCTTCTACGCTTGCTTTACCGGCAGAGCAGGTGCTGAACGCTGCAGCTTCCGTAGTGTGGTGAACTCGCACAAACGCGCAAATAGAGAGTGCAATGTTCTATTGTTTAGGCTAAGAAATATACTAAATGATGTCATTTCGAGTAAATTATGGATGCTACCCACTCAGGACACTTGAATTACATTGGACAAGCAGTATGGAGGAATGTTGACAAGTTTTTGTGGACTTTAATGGACCTTTTTGCGTCAGTCGCCGGTGAACTCCATTATATGACAGTTGGGGGAAAACAAAAACCCGTTCGATCTCGGCTGCATTTGAGGTATTAAAAAGGTGCTCCACAGTCTTGCTCAGAATGAGGGTGAGTAGAAAATGAATGCACATCATTCTGTCGGTGTAATATTCCTTTAATGCTAGGTATGTATGAAATGTGAGTCTGATCTTTTTGAAGTCATACTTTCTGATTTTGCTTCCTTACTCTGCTTCTCACAGTAAGAAATCACTTACACTAAATCAAAATGCATTTCATTGGAGGTTCAATGCTGTCATGAGGTTTTAAATGTTAAAAATTTGTGGAACCCTGTCCTTTTTCTATTGACTATGAGTGGAAAGGAGAGAGACATATTCTGGAGCATCAATGCTGCACATCAAAGCACCACTGAAACCTGAGAATGTGTTTCAGTATGTTCTGCTTTGACATGTTTTTATACGATCAGAGAAAGTGTTGTACCGCCTCATCAGCAGAGGAGTCAGAGGTCTGAATTTGGCTCAGCTGAAAATCTGCTGGGCTGCTACCTGGATACACACAGTCACACAAATCCTATGAGGACACATACACACAGAGACTTGTTTGTAACTATGATACGGGGATTTTGTCTACGTTTCTACGCTCGTTAAAAAGCGGAAGACAGACACACTCAGGGATGTGCTTGGGGGTAAAAATAGAAGCAAGGGAAGGAAAGAAGTGTCCATCCATCACTGTGACTGTCTGAAGGGCTAGATCGATTGTGTGCGAGTGTGTGGGTGTGTGCGTGCATGTTTGTATGCGTGTTATTTGATGCACTCCACTACCTCAGAAAGAAGAGCCAGAATGTTAGTGGGTAAACTGTAATGCGACTTTTGAAACACAGACCCATAGAGCATAAACCTTGCTCACACACATGGACACACTCCACACACACACACACACATGCAGGTAAACTGGTGAGCTTGAGGAGATAAATACTGATGCTGTCAGAAAAAAATGACCTCTACGGCCAGTAAGATCACGTATAAACACATGGCAGCCTTTAGGCCTCCTAGCATAAAGGTTAGATGACTTGCTTTTACAGCACTGGTGCATGTGTGTTTGTAAATGTGTATGTAAATGTGTGTTTATGCGTGTCCACTGTCTCTGCCTCTTTATGCGTATCTACTCCCTTGTTAATCACCAAAGTGTACAATTAATTATTTTCCTCCATTTCCACAAGAATCTTTTTCACTTCATATAATCCCTGTTCCTGCCGTGATCGCTTTAATAGCTTTTTTGCTTCCTACCCTGTCGCTTCCTATTTGTAAGTGTGATGAATTACTTGCTGGTTACCTTGGAATCTATTACCCATCCTGAATACCAATGGGCCATTAGGAGCGAATTGGATCAAGACTGGCTCTGGACTTAAGACTGAGGTTTGAGAGAATATTTGTACTTAAAATACATGCATATATTCATAGAAACACACACTCTAATCCCGGATAAGTCAAGATTACTTACATTTTTTTAGGAAACTGGTTGCCCTAAAATTTTTAAGTAATGCACCGTTAAAATTTGTGTATTTCACTTTAGCTTTTAAGTTTAGTGTAGTAGAAAAATGTTATTTTCATTACTGGGAGTGACTAAGTAGAATGAACTAGAATGGTTTCAGTTTAAAGAACTTCTTTTGAACATGATAAATGTGACAAAGCTGTAAGTAGGGATGGGCATATCGATACCTTATAATAATAATAATACATTTTATTTAAAAGCGCCTTCTCAAAACACCCAAGGACACAGGCAGATAAAAGATTTAAAACAAGAAGGTAAAACAGTAAAAACACAAGCATTAGAGGTACCACAGAAAACAAAACTACAGGGAAAAAAACAACATTGGAGTGATGCATATGGATTAGGTGGAATAAGACTGTCTGAACAGGAAGGTTTTGAGTCTGGATTTGAAAAGAGGAACGGAGTCCAGAGTACGGAGATCAGGAGGGAGGGAATTCCAGAGATGGGGAGCAGAGCGACTAAATGCCATGGTTCCCCATTGGAATACCTTGGAATCGATTCTTCGATGCCAGCCAGACAAAGTATCGTAATAGATACTTTTTTGAGTATCCTGATACCACTGTACAGATACAAAACATGCAATTTGTTTCCACTTCTGAGAGTTTTAGACAATGAAATGATGAAAGCAGCCAGATTCTAGTTTCTGTGTCACATGATGGTGGTAGCCTATCAGATGTCACGATGATGTTGCTGCTGTTAGTGATGATGATGTTTTGTTGTTTTTCCGTAGTTTAGTGCAGGTTATTGAGCATTACGTTTTGCTAAATTATAACTGTTACATTTTCTATTTTAACATTTTCGACTTGATAAATTTGATTATTTCAGTTAGTATTCATTATGTTTTTTGATAATTAAAAGACGTTTTTAATCTATTTTTGTTTAATTTTATCATCACTATAATTTTTTTTTATTGTTTTAAAAGCATTTCTTTCCAGTACTTCTGTTCTCAGGTTTTACTTATATCTAAGATTGCCCTTGGATTCAAGATATTAATGCAAAATGTACAATAATGTGATTTTCTTTTAAAGGGCAAAAGGTATCGGTATCAATATCGGTATCACTGAACAAGTGCCATAAACTACTGGTATCATCTCGGCATGGAAAATTGTGGTATCGTCAATCCCTAGATGTAAGTGAATGAAGATGTGGAAGGAACTGTAGGTGATTAATTTCACCTTATTTAGTTGACATGCTTCTCACATACTGTTTATTTTAAGTCTGCACTATCATGACAAAGTCAAGTTCATCTTTCTCAGAATAAGTGATGAACACAAATGTTGTTGCTAAGGGTGGATTTTAGCTGAAATTAATGTCAAACCACAGAAGTTTCTGTCATGGTGCAGCAGCTGCTGGATAGTGGGTATTATGTACAGGAATAAACAAACAAGTTGAGAGCTGTCACAGGACACTACCAGCATTGTTTATAAATCCTTCATTTGTGAATTATCTCTAATTTGTTGTTAAAAGAAGTGAACTGCATTGTAGGAAACCTGCTCCCTCATCATCACTAATTTTACTGGAGTGTACTTAAAGTAGCTATTTCATTGAACTTAAAAGTTGAAGTGAAATACAGATTAGTATTGCTAACAAGTTCTAAGTTTGAATTTAGTTATAGCTACTTGTGAAAGATACATCTTGCTGATGCGCTGGGACACATCATCAGTGATGTAACCTGGGGTCACTGTGTGTTTCGGGTCTTTCAACATCAGACACCCTTGCCCAGGCGACCCGACCAGAGTTGATCAGACTCCGGCCTGTGCCCCAGCAGCATTTGTCCACGGATCAGCCCTCTTGATCCAAAGCCATCTTGTGGCTCTTTCTGCGGCTTCAGTTGCAGACCTGATGGCCTTTCTTTTTGCCTCACCGGTAAGGCCCAGCATAGTGAGGACTTTGCAAAGGGACCGCCCTGCAAATCCTCGGCACCCCACCTCCAGGGGTTCACAGCTAGTCCTCCAGCCTTGGCTCCTGCACTCCTCCACCAGCTCCTGGTACTTAGCACGCTTCCTCTCATTTGCCTCCTCCATGCGTTCTTCCCAGGGTACTGTGAGTTCCAGAATGATCAACTGCTTGGTGGAATCGGAGACAATGATCATATCTGGTCGGAGCCGTGTGGATGTTATTCTTGCTGGGATCTTCAGCTGCTTTCCCAGGTCCACTTCTAGCTGCCAGTCTGTGACGGTGGTGAGGAGACCTGATCTGGCCCCTGCTGGGATGGTGTTCTTCTCTCCAGCTCTGTGGAACCTGATGGGCTTAGGCTTGCTATGTCCCTTGGTGGTGTTAATGGCCTTGGCTATGCTCTCCGCAACCACCTTTAGCACCTGGTCATGGCGCCAGCGATAACGCCCCTCTCCAAGTGCTTTTGGAGAGGGTATACTAAATATATTCTATTATAACCAATGTTACATTTACATTTGCGTGGTCATGGCCAAAACGTAAAAATTTGTGTCTATCAAACTTAAAATTATTCACGCATTTAGCTTTTTCTACATATCAGTAGAGAGCACTCAGTATTTCTTAGTAATGACCTCAAACTTATTTATTTTAGTACATTTTTATCAATTAAGTAAATCTAAAATCCAGGCTAAGATATTAGCTGTCTCCAATTAAAGGGAAAATCTCAATAGTTTACATGTGGAAATAGTTAGACTTGCATGAATGAGCAACCTTTTTTTTTTGTTGGCATATATGTGTGAGTGCCAGCGTTTGTGTGTAAAGGTCATTTCTCTCATCTCTAAGTGAACCTCAGTGAGAAGGGCTGAGTGGCAGCACTCATCAATATTAACTAATGCCCTTCCTTTCATCTACATCATAAATCCATGGAAACAAACACACAAGTGGGTTTGGGGGACTCCTTGATGTGTATGTGTTATGTGAAACAGACTTAAACTACATGGCAAGCCTTGTACATTTATAAGAAGTTTTGTCATAAAACTCCATACTATATGTAAGAAAATTAATCAAAAATGTACTTACATACTGAAATTATAAGTGCAAGCCTCTCCACTCACACATCACAGCTTTCATCCCACATGAATTTTAACAGCAACTTAGAAATGAGAACAAGTGATGACAGACTGAGGCTATGAGAGAAACATTTATAAAGTGAGAACTCAAACAATTGCAACAAAGGCAAAAAGAGACGATAAATGGTGACCACCACCCAGAGAACCCCGGAGGTAAGAAATAAAGAAAGGAGAAGTACAGAAAAGAAGTAAAAAGATGAACAATGTGTTTGTGATTATGCAAATGTTCATGCATGTGCTCATAAATATAAGAACGCATGAATGAGAGGAGAAAGAGAAGAAAGTCAGTAAATGTAAATCCTTTGATATGAACATGAAAACAACTGCAACTAAGCCTAGAGAGTGAAGAAAAACAAAAAAACGTCACAGACAATTACTGCAAACATGTCTCCATTCACTACAAACACCCCTATGTTTTGCTAAGGCGACACGTAACACTTCAAATCCGCTGTCATATCTTCTCATGCTTTTCATTTTCCAAACACCAGTGAAAAACAAACAGAGGAAACAGATTTTTTTCTTTTTTTTTTTTTTTGTTTACACCGCTGCTTTCATGCCCACTGGGGAAATAGAGGTCTTAATGAAACACATTAGACAGACAGAGGCAGTTGAGGCTGTTATTGTGTGAGTGCATGCAAGTGTGTAGGCGTGGGTCAGTGTGTGTGTGTATGTGTGCTAAAGAGACACAGTCACAGCCTTTCATCCTGGCAAAGTCAGATTACCTGGAGGGAACACTGCTACGCACTGAGAGATACTGCATGGTCTAATAATATTACTCACTCTTCATTACTATGGAGGCTTAAACAGACTCGCAGGAGAATACGGCGCTGACCTGCAAATGATTGATGTTTGTCTAAGCACAGCAAATGAATTCAAATTGTTTATCACCGCCACCTTTATATTACTTGCCTGTGTACTGCAGTATGTCGTGGGAGGATTTAAGTCATCTTAAGGGCTGGTAGTATGTAAAACTTGCAATAAGACTTCTCATTCTGTCTCATTTTGCCTAGAGGAACTTCACAAGCACAAAACAGAATTTCATTAATATGAGTTTCAGTGGAGCTTTGGTGTCAGCATGACTCACTAAATGCTGATCCATTGTCGTTCCCACACCCCCCGCGCCATAGCTCCCTTTACTGGTCCTATGACAAAGTTTCACAATATTTACAGACTTACACAACTAACTCTAACTACTGATTTCATACAATATATTGTTAAAGACACCCTTAAAATGGCATAATTGCAGAGACTGAATAATACATTGTACAGAGTAAGAGAGTAACTTTGTCAATTAGCTTCTCTTAAAAAGTGTCCTGTGTACACTGTAGACACAGTCTCATTCCCACACTGCCCTTCTCATTCATGTGCATATCACATAACCTTCTTATTTTTTTCACTGTGATTAGGTGTGGATTAACAAATCATTAATATGATACATAAGGTGAATGGACATGACACATTGTGTTAACATACTGTAAAGTGGAGAAAAAAGCAAAATGGCAGAAAAAGCATGTACGCAAATGACTGAGAGAATGCTGAAAGAGAAAATAATACAAATGATAAGCAAATGTACACAAAAGCAGTCCAGTGGCAAAAGTAAAGGAAAATAAAAATAAAGGCAAAACACAAAAAAGATAAATAAATAATTCCATTAAATTACATATTGTTAATCAAGGTATGGTGATGACAAAACAGTGCTGATGGCAATGTTGAAAATACCAATATAATAATAATAATAATAATAATAATAATAATAATACTTTATCATCCCAGCCAGCCAAGACCATTGGAGGTTTGGCACCATTATATGGAGTAGATGCTGCACCAACCAGGGCACCCTGACTTCCCCAACCCCATCATGGCACCCCATTCCCAAGAAACCATGCAGCGTCCCCTGCTAGCTGTGCTTAGGTTATGTTTGAATGTTTTTGTGTTAATATTTTTGTCTTTCCTAAGATAGTAAGGTGTAATTAAAAGTGGGCATAACATTTATATCCGAGGATAAAACAGCTTGCACTCCAAGCAAGATAACCATTATGCATACTCATGAGAACTGTGAAACATTTCGGTGATTGAATGAAAATTGGAAAGCTGATGTTTCATTTACAGGAAGCACAAATGCACAAAAAGTTGTCAAGGATTTTTAATGTATTCTATTTAGTTAAATTACAAACATGAACAGTGAATACAAAATGGGCAGATGGCTCAAATTCAGCATCTCTGTTTCGCATTTTAACGGCCTGGTTTATCAAACGTTGCTGTAACGAAAAGGACCGTTCTCCAAACCTTTTTTTCCCTAGCAAAGAGTTGAGCTTCCTTATCCCTATACATAAGAAATACTGAAATGTTGATGAATACATTTTAAAAATGTACACTAACATCACTCTAGGGCTGTTATGCACTACATCATATGAAGCTAAAATTTTCCCTTCAATATTCACCTTTGAACCAACTCCAGAACACATTGAAAGGTGAATTTCTTCTGCTTCCACAAGGTTTTCTGTCCATGGTAATGCACCACAATAAAGGGAATATCTGTTAACAGCGATTTCCAGAAATTTTTACTTTCCTGTATCCACCACACTACATGCACGTTCATCTCTAACAGCTCTATTGCAAGCAGTGCAACCTGCTAAAGTCACAACATCACCGGTGCTCATGCTGTAAGGAAACAGCTGTTTCTCCTTTACAGTCTTTTTGACTCGGGTTTTGCAACAGTCAAAGCAGAACCCAGTTAACCCATGAACACTAAGTGCCATCCAGAAGCCTTGTGTTGTTTTCATGCAGCTGCTATAGCTTGCTAATATAAATATGTGCATAAAGCTAAAGCCGGTGTCAATTTAATTTACTGGTTGGAAAAAGATCCATCAAACTCCAGCTATAAACCCACTGATTACCACCTATATATTCTGGCCTGCAGGCTCAAGATTTATGATGTTATGCAGGATACAGTAAGCTTGACTTTTGCTAAGATGTTCTTCAGTACAATTTCATCACTTTTCTTGGCTTTAAAAAAAAAAGCACAACATATTTACACAATACAATTAATTCCTACTTGGTGACTAAGTTATGCCTCCAGGAAGTTACCTGCTAAATTAAACTAATTACTGCTGTAGTATTAGTGAGATGGGCAGATCATGTGTTTTGTTACTAGGGAAGAATTCACAGTGCTGTCAGTTATTCAGCACTTCCCTTTCTAGGGTTTCAGATATTGTTACTCCCTGCGTGGCCATTGAGAGGACATATGACCATGCTAAATGTCACCAGTAAAGATGACGGCACAGTGCTATTATTGAGTGCCTCAAATCACCTACAAGACAACTGAGGCATTTTATGGCAGAAGTGAGCAAAGGAACAGAAGCACACTGTCCGTGGAGATGTTGACAAGTCAGCCAATCAATGTGTTTTAGGTGAAGTCAGAGAGAGGGTATGTAAAATAAACTGTGTGCATGTGTGTGCTCATGTATGTACATGTGCAGGTGGGTGGGAGCTGCTGGGCTGTCACCAGCTGTTCCAGGAATATTTTTAATCAAAGCTCCTATCCAGGATGTGCAGAATGTGCAGAGCACTAATGTACTCTTTGGAAGTGTGTATTTATGCAGTATATGTGTCTGTGCAAACTTTCATGTAAATGGTTATCAATGCACCAACACACTTACAATTAACATCTAAATCAGAAGTCATATTCTTGTCAACATGGGAATACGGGCTCTTTTCCACTTGGCAGCTGTAATGAGACATTCTGGAAACATGCTCCTGAAAAACAACAGCATTCAAAGCTGTGGAGAAGCAATGGCATGAACCAGCCTATGGCAGTAATACTGTGATGTACAAGTTTGGAGGTGCCAGAAAGCTGAACAAGTTAGAACACTTATGGACATTGGAATATTCTTGAAATTATTGACTTTTATTGTAATTTGTTTTTTGATAGTCATCCTTCAATTTTTATGCATACCTTCCATTTAAAGAAGGAAAAAAAAATCATCTGTCAGTGAAATAAGTTGAACTTGACAAAAGTAGTAATAAATAGAAAAATATGTGTAAAAAAAAATCATGACTTTGCTTTTGAACTGTTTCAACTATTAAAACAAAGAAAAAAAAAACAAGCAAAACTAACATGATGTGACTCCTTAACTAAAATTTTGTTGAACACTTTGAATCACTGCAGTCAAGTGTTTTTTGTAGCCCAACTTTCAGACTGCTGTCATTCAGCTCTGCAGAGGCCTGGTAACGAGCTATTCATTTGATTCAGGTGTTGGAGAAGGGATGCAACCAAAATGTGCAGGATAGTAGCTCTCAAAGACTGGACTTGGGGTATTCAAGAAAGCGGGTTTTGTGGTGAAGTATGTTAACCCTGAGATGAGTGAAACTCCGAGTCACCTGTTCCAGAAAGAGGGTTATCTGAAACTCTGAGTTAAACTTAAAGTGCTGATGACACATTTTTGACATTTTTTGCCATGTTTTATAGACCAAAACGTCCTTCATGATGATCTATGTAACAGAAACAACCGCAGCTGCATAGATAAGTAGTTAGAAAACATCGCTGCTTTTTCAGCACATCTGACCAGACTGTGGTGCTGTGAGCCGAAACCGGATATGACATATGTAAGGGGCCCTCCTTGCTGCTTATTTAACATTGAAGTGGCTTGATTGCGGTTTTTAAGTTCCTTTTCCAGTTTTACAGACAAACAGTAACAAATCAGCCTTCAAATTGTGTTGACAGTTAATGGTTAAAAGCTCGTAAGTGCAGCGTTAGTTTATTTAGGTTTCCTACAGATTCAGAATTATATTTTGAAGAGGATAAAGAAGCAGATAGGAGTCGTACTCTCCGGGAAACAGGCAGCAACCAGACCTCTCTGCTCGTCTAGAGCATCTGTTTACTGAAACTTCAGGCCCCAGCGTGTTGAGACTTCTAATGCAATGAAACTGAGATCATCTCCTCTGAAATATTCTTTTTCAACCATCGTTGCTTCATCACATCGGTCATACAGCTCCTGCTATCGGCAGACAGCTGCGGCTCGGTTATATGAGAATGTCTCCGGTCATCGGATCTCCTCCAGCTTCTTCCAAAGACGCATCCTTCCCTCTATCCTCATCCTTATAAACGGGAACTATTTAAAACTCGACTGGAATCATGTTAAGTTGTTTTCTTCTCATTTTTTAAAGGCTAATTATTTACAGCGGCTAGCTTGCGGCTGCCGTTAGCTGCGAGCTACCGCAGGGGGCGACTGCCTCGTTTCTGTCACTCCTGGATCTACTGTATGTCAAACCGCTGAAAATCATCGAGTTGTGGGTCTGCTTTGTGTTGTTCTGGGTCGCCCCTTACAGTTCTGGTTCCCTCTGTGTGGTCTTGCAGGCTTTTAGCTGAACCAGTGGACCTGAGGCTGGAAGAGAGGCTGTAGGCAGTTGGCTACAGGTCTTTTCATTCCTGTTCACTTCAAGTTAAAATTACCCAACCCATAAGGTGAGCTGGAAGATCACACATGTAGGTCACATGACTGATCAGCTGTTACCACATCACTCTCTACCAGGTGCGGCACCAGAATTCCCGCTAAGGACGGGCCTGCTCAGATCAGGATGGGCCCAATATTAACTTTCACCACTGCCGTTCGACCTCATGAACCCATATACACTGCATCTTTTTCTTTAGCTTTATGCTCATGCAGTTTACAAAACTTCAGTTGAACTTAAAGGAGTGACATATACATTTAAGTCATGGTGCCAGAGGGAAAAAGGGAAAACAATTTCTACCACTGCTTCATAACCATGCAAACCTATATTAATAAACAGTTAATGAGAATTTTACCATTAAATTACTTTATTGTTAGACAAATCTACATTGAAGTGATGTAGATTCTATTCAAATTCTGATTATCAAGTTTTGTACGATATTAAACTGATCATTGGGGAAGTGTAAATGTGGCGGGGTGTGTGGTTTGGCTGTGGAAGGCGGAGCTGTGTGCAGACAGGCGCGACTGCATCTCCTGCCTTTTACTGCAGTTACTAAGCTGCACATCACATCTTCTGGACCATTCCTCGAGCTCATATGGGTCAATTCTTACTAATTCAGTCTAGATAACGTTTCCTTGTCCGATTGTTCAGTTTTTCTCAAAATGAAACAGCTCTTGCGTGTTTCCTCCATCTATTTATTTATTTATTTCGATCTGAAGTGGCGAAAGTGAAAGCGAAGCGAAGCGCTTTCACTGCCGAGTCTGCAAATATGACAGCTGCAACCGCGTAATGTTGTTTCTCAAGCTTTAGAAATTAACAGCCCACTAATTATGAGCAGGTACAGCAACAATACCCGACAGTTTCATTTAGAGGTTATTCTGTATTTAAAAGAAAACAATTGAACTGGAAGAATCCATTTCCTGCCTTGTTAACACATTTTCTATTTTTTTGCAGTTTTGAGTACAAAATGCTGATCTATCGGCAGTCTCACAGAGTGGGCCCATAGCGCAAGTGGGTGGGCCCAGGCCCAGTAGGCCCACCCATGACGCCGTGGCTGGTCTCTACACAAGCTTCCTGTCATCTTTGATCACTGTTGCGCTTCAAGTCTCTCTTCTCTCTCTCAGTTTTTTATCCTTTCAGACTTTGTGTATGTTGTGTATATGTGGAGGTATCCTAATTTTCCCTTCGGTGGCCACCTTGCAGTTCTGTTCATGATCTGCCGTGCATGTGCTAGTGGAGATGGTGTTTCTCATTCAGTAATTGGCTGAGAAAACCCGTCACTGGAAAGTTAGAAACCTAAACTGAAAAGGCCTGGACTTGTTCATATGCACAATCAATGGGGTTTTAAAAAAAAAAAAAAAAAAAAAAAATTCAAACGACCTTTTTTTTTTTTTTACCACATAATATACTCTGTAAAAAGCCAGTCATCATCATCCGTCAGTCATTTTCTATACTGCTTATCCAGTTCAGGGTCGTGGGGGTTGCTGGAGCCTATAGTTATTATCAGGCGAGAGGCAGGGTACACCCTGGACAGGTCGCCAGTCTGTTGCAGGGCCAACACAACCATTCACACTCACATTCATTCCTAGGGACAATTTAGACTGACCAATTAACCTACCATGCATGTCTTTGGATGGTAGGAGGGAGCCGGAGTAACCGGAGAGAACCCACACATACACGGGGAGAACATGCAAACCCCACAGAGGAAGGTCGCCGTTGGAATTGTTTGAACCCCTTCTCCAGCCAGGAATTGAACTAGCAACCCTCTTCCTGTGAGGCTGCAGTGCCAGCTACCATGCAACCGTGCAGCCCAGCCTAGCTTTTATCTTTACCAGAATCTACTCTTTTAGAAGAAATTTTAAGGAAACATCACGATTATAAGAATTTTCTTAGAATTTGGCCACTAGGAGCAACCTTTTGCACTACTCTTTAGGAATACGGCCCCATGGTTTCCAGGCATTGACAATAACGAAGGTGTCAGTGACTTGAGAGTTTCAAATGTTTTAATCTATAGAGATCTAATCATTTTCTTCCTTTAATCTCTAACCTTCAATAAGCTTTTTTTTTTTTTTTTTTTTTTTACTTGAAATTGGTTCATGAAAATGGTCTAAAGACTCTTTTTCAGTCCAGTTGCCAGTGCTCAGCATTTTAATGATAAAATTGCTTTCACACAAAACAAAAAGAGAAACACTGACATCTTGGAAATGCCTCAACACAATGCCACTACAGTATGACTCCAGCGTTGTTAACTAATTTGATGTGACAACAGTTAGTGTAACATTTTCTCTAAAAATGACAAACATCAGAGTTGAACTGTCTGGGTAACACGGATGTAAAGATTAAATATTTCAAGAAAATCTCATATCAGTCCAAATATACTATCTAAACAGATGAAATTGAGATATACAGGAATGTGTTTTCACTTACTGTAGCTAAGGTGTAGCTTAATTGCCATCACATGATTAATTTTTTGTTTCACTCCTAACAACAGGAGAGCAAAGCAAGATGGACGTACAGTATCGAGAAGAGTCTAAATCCAACAGCTTGACTCAGGCTGGAAAGATAATCAGGTGCAGCCTGCATGTAAATGCAATCTGCGGCAGTCAATAATACGTAAACTGTATTGATTTGTGAGTGATTCAGCATAGGCACAATCTATATTAACTCATGATGACTGATGAGGCTATGCACCAATGCAATAATAAACCACTCAAACCACACTAGACCAAATCATCATCATTATTATTTTCTGACATTATAGACTAAAATGGCATAGAAAAGAGTTTAATAGAATAGTATAATTCATTGATGGTTGGGTTTTGAATAAATGTATAAAAATACATCAAGGACCGTTTACTGACACAGCTGCACATTTTCCTCCTCCTCTAATATCACTTTCTGTGTATCTTCATCACACTCTGTCTCAGTGGATCACTTCCATACTGTTTTGTATGTAGTCTAAGTGCTTACACACTTCAAAAACACACAGATGTCCACTCAATCGCACACACAAGCAAGTAGCAGCAATTTTCAGTTTGATTTTGTACTGACTTCCATTGATTGAGGACAAATAAATTTTAACACTCGCTTTTGCACTCAACCTAACATGAGCCACAGGACTGACCTCATTAGGACTGACTTTGGACGGAGGAGCTCACCTTGTTCAAACAATCAGAGTATTAACACCAGAATACAGGTCCCAGTAACGTAAAATGAATTCATACACATTAACATTACTACATTATGGCCATACTAATCTTTATGTTCACTTCTGCTGTACAGTGCAGTAAACAGAGATGCAGTGGTGGAAGCGCACACTTCTCTGGGAGAGGCGCATCAAATTGACTCATACTCATAAATAGATGGATGCAACTAAGAAAGACACAAATACACACATGTATATGTATCGATGTACCATGAAGAAGACAAAAGGACAACAAAGAAAAATTGACTGGAGCAGAGGATACATGGATGTGTGTCTCCAGTATAAGAAAATGAGTTGTATTCCTCTGTGAAAAGGGAAAACTATGGAGAGTAGGGATTTTTATGATCCATTCACGCTTTCTGAATTCAAGAATGGAGAATAACCGGCCAAGGTCAGAAGCAGAATTCCCTATTCTAATTCGGAGCGTTGTTCACTACCCGAAGCAAGAGTAAAGGATTAATTTAGAGATCCATTCACCACGCCTGAACAGGGGGGGAAGAAACAGCAAAAAAGCGATGAAAAAAAGATTGTGATAGAAGAGAGGGAACGGTGTTAGGAGAGAGGAAAAGATGGGACAGGTTAGGGAGGAAGTGAGCAGGAAAGTAATAGGGATGGAGAGAAAAAGAGAAGTGGTTCCGCTTGTTATGGGTAGCTTGCAGAGATACAGAGCAGACAGTTCACATAGAAAAGCTTCATTTCCAAAACACTCCTCCCATTTCCCATTACTTTATGAGTAAGTCTATCTATACACCTGTTAGAGAAAGATTGGCAGATACAAGCTCTTGTAACTGAAAGCAAATGACACTAGCAGGGAAGAGAAGAACAGCAAAAGAGTTGGTATCTGAGAAGAGAAATCAAATAAGATCTCCTAGAACACAGATGGGAGAAGAAAATATACAGATTATTGCCTTAAAGGTTATAGCTCTTCTACTTCTCTTATTGTCAGTACATAAAATGAAAGGAAAACCAACAATTCATTAGTTCATTTCTGGAATCTGACTGAATTCCCTCGAGTCTCAAAGGCTCTGAGCCTGAAGTCCATTCATTTCAACCGATGACATAAATCTTTCAAATTGGGTCATAAATATTTAATTACATTTTTAAAATAGGCCACTTAATTTCCTCAAATACACTCTATAGCTTTAAGCAAACTTTAGTCAAACAGAAAAAAACTTGCTCCATAATTAGAGATGAATTTCAGTCCCAGATGAATTCACATGTGAGTTTAGCTGAAATACATGAGTTCCTTGCAAGAAAGGAACATGACAGCTGAACTGTTGACGCTAGTTTATACAGTTGCCAGAATAAATTTTCTGACATTTATTTTTGGATACAGTAGAAAGATTATTGAACAGATACACAAACCACTATCTTTTACGAAAGCGCATACTTTTACTAAATGTTAATAATTAATCATTTTCACCATACAGTCACTGACAGAGAAACTATAAATAAGCCCTAAAAATACATCTACTGTATACAATGGGAAAAAAAAAAAACAAACAAACAAACTTGTAATATACCTCACCACTGTTTCTCCAGCCTCCTAATGTATAACTTGTGTTACACTGGCACATACAACCAAAGCGTTCTGCAGAATTTTTTGCTGTGGCCTGTGTATCTCAGCATTGATGCCTAAGGAAGTCCTTGAATGCGACATTTGGTGAGATGACACATACTGTATTCAGCGTTTATCAAAGATCTCCTCCTACGCCACATCAAAAAGGGTGTCGCCCACGTGGGTTTATACCCACCCATGGGAAGGCAGGTAACCCTCCCCTCCACACTAGAAGTAAAGATGGCGCGACTGTAGCTGTGGACTTGAGAAGCTAAGTTAGCTAACTGTTTTCTCGCATGGCTGAACAAACTTGTTCGTGTGCTCTGTTACACACATAGAGCGGGGGGAGGAGGTTCCTTCATACATTCATGGCAGGGAGCCAGTCAGAGACGCCTCATTGAGAAAGACCAGAAAAGCCTGTCTTTTGACCATAAGCCACTCTTCTAGCCTACAAATACAGCTGGAAACAAAGCAACCAGACATTTTTTTTTAAACAGAAACTACGTATAATGCAATAATAATGGTGAACACAGCAATATTAATGACATGACGACAGAAGTAAATCTTTAAGGAAAAAACAAAAAACAAAACTTTTTCACGCTGTTTTGTTACAATCAAAGCATAAATTGCTATGAACTTGCTGTAGGTCCACTAATGATAAATATTTTTAGAGGATGAATCCAAATAAATTGACTTTTCATCTACAGTAACATCTCCAGGGAACTGTCATTTTTGGCTCAGAGTGAAATGGGTCATTAACCACTGGATAAATTGCCACAAAACTTGGTATAGACATTTCTAACACTAATGATAATAATGAATTTGATTTATATGATGCTTTTCAAGGCACTCAAAGCATTTTACATTGTGTTCATTATTAATTCACTCCTCAGAGTTGGTGATGATAAGCTAGGGCTGGGCGCAGACTGACAGAAACATGGCAGCCAATCCGCAGCAGCGGCCTCTTCGACCACCACTGAACTTTTAAGCCTGGATCAGACTACACAAATTTTGCCCGATTTTGGCCTGACAGAGACGTCGCAGACAGTCACTCACTGCCGTGCCTGATTCTGCGTTTTCGGATCGCAGAACATCGCGTCTTCGTTCCGTGTAGTGTGACATAACCAGCGATTGGCGATTTGGCATCTGCAACGCTTCACGACCGTGATACAGAAAGACTGCTGTGTCAGAATGTTTTGGGTTTGTCCGCCAGCGTGACATGTTCTGCGACGTGTTCCTGTTGCCATGACTGATTGACAGCTGCTTGTCCCTCCTCCCGTCTTGTGCCATCTCTTGTGATACCACGTGATGGTCAGACGGTTGTCGTGTCTGGTGCCATTCTTGTAGTATGACCACTCGTGAGAAACAAGACACCGTCCGATTTTATGACGCGTCTGTTAATCTGACATAGTGACTGTCGTGAACGATGAAAAAAATCGTGTAATCTGATCCACACATTAGACACACTCATTCACCAGCGATGCTGCCACTGGAGGTAAGGAGGGTGAAGCGTCTTGTCCAAGGACACAAAAACAGATTGACTGGGGAATCGGAATTCAAACCGCCAACCTTCCAGTCATTGGACAGCTCACTCCTCCACCAGAGCCACTGCAAGATTATTATTTACCTGTTTATATCCTTAAGGCATGTCATTGTGCTTCAACACCTTCTGAGTTGATGGAATCTTTTGAATAGTAATAGTTAATTTTTGTAGGAATTTGTTAATAATAAAAAAGGGCTCTGACTTCATCCTGTAGTTTTACTTGTGATCGCCTTCATTTAAAAATCATCTCACTCCACACAACCCAACTCTATCACATATGAATTCCGTATCATGTTGCACTAACTCATTATTCAAGTTATGAAGCTTTCACTAAAATATTCACACTCTTATCTCTATCTTTTCATGACTGCCCTATTTTTTCTATTGACACATTTTAAAAATCACTCTTTTATACACCTCCTAGATTTGCCTGGTTATATTCTATCTGTATGAAATGGATTAATAACGATAAGATAAAGATAAGATAAGATAAAGATACTTTATTGATCCCCGGGGAGAGGAAAAATAAATAACAAGACAGAAAAGATAACAATGATAAAAATAATAAAAAGGATATCCTGTGCTATTAAAATTGAATTCTTTGGGTTTTAACAATATTTGGCTGCACAGAACTAAGCAGTTTTAACTGAACCATAAGTAGGTCATTGGGATTAAAGTGGAAATAGTAGAAAGATGAGTGGAACTGAAAAGAGAGAGCAGGGTCTCTGGTGCCCACTGCAACATATCTCAGTCAGTCAGGCTTGAGTGCATGTGTATAGACTGTAAAACACACACTGGATTGTTTTGTACACTCAGAAATGATTATGCTTCTCCCCTCAGCACACGCATTTGCTCATCGCTAATAAATTCATACACCTCACATTACGTTATAAGAAACCCACCTGATATGTATTCATTGTGTATCTACCCACTCACCCAGCTCAAAGGCATAAATGCAGCAGGAGATGTTTGTGGGTGAGAGGTGATGGATGGACTATTAATTTTAAAATCATTGTAGGTTGTTTTAAGTAATCTATTCATCAGGGTCTGTAATTTAAAGGGCCGGACACAAATAAAGTTGGAAATTGGATTAAATTAATGATTGTATGTGACATGCATTTGGACAAAAAAAAAATCTTCTCTTCAGGGTTATAAAACTTTACTCATGGGCAACAGAATATAAATCAATTGCCAGAATATTCTTCTACAGTATATGGTATAGTTAAGAAGCACACTGTTGTTGTATCACTGTATTGATTTAGGTCATGCTGCCTAGTTAATAGCCCCATTGGTCAATTTGTTAAAGCTTAATGAGATAAGAAGGTAAAACATTACACCACAATAACTTGAAATTTCTCTGGAACAAGATGGATGAGTCATATGACTGTTAATGAGGGGATGTGATATTCTGAGGGAAATTCAGCTCTTAGCATAAAACTGTACACCATATTCATACATTTATGAACACTGACCATCTTTACAGCTTGGAAACAGTTTTTTCTTTCCTTCCGAGTCATTTAAATCACCATACTCTGTTCATTAATGCTTAGCTCCATCAGTCTAATCTTTCAGCTCAGGGGTTTATCACATTGCAAAAACATCTAATTAGTTTTCTCAGGCACCAAATTGTACCCATATCCATTTTCAGTCACTGACATAAAAGAAACTATTTGGCAGAAGAGCAGCATAATATTGTTCTCATCTACTAGAGTAAGACCATGCACACAGACACACATGTACAGTAATTGTGATATAGGTCTTTAGATTCATTTGAGATAAACTACTGTATATCAGCAGGTACGAAAAGCCCAATAATGAAACTTCCCTTGTGCAAATACTAACCTCCACAACAAAGTGTCACTGCTAAGAGCCAAATGCTAGTGTATAAACCAAGCAAGGGAATCACACGTTCCAGATCATGTCTGGAATCTGTTATTTAATGATTCTACTGAGTAGCTGTAAAAAGCCAATGCAAAGTGGAAGTAATGCAATTATACCTAGGGTCACAGGCTGCTGGTTCCTGAAAAGTATCTTTCTCCTAAGCTACTTAGGAACAGCATCACGCAGCAAACACACTGACAATGTTTATTTTGTCTTCAAAATACCCTGAACATCAGCAAAAATTGCATCTTTGGACACTTTGGTATTGTTTTTGTTCACATCCAGATTTTTGTCATCTATTTTCCGCCGTGGATTAAAAAAACATTTCCTGTGTGAGTCCATCTTGTGTTATTCCTGCAGTGTAGCATTATCATTTTCTCAGCAGCAACACCTACTGTTTGGAATGAAGACTGCAGGGAGACCGTGTCTCACAGCAGCATGACAATTTAGCATGATAACTTAAAATTTTGCTTGCACTATGAACTGTGCATCAAGCATCACCATGGCTTAAATGCAGAAACTCCATAAATTTTTCTCTTGTGTTTTGGTAAAATGCCAAGAGACATTGAAGCTCTGAAATATGCCAATAAAAAGACAGTTTATACCGCCTAAAGACGCTTACAAAAAATGCCTCACGCTGGTCATCCCATTGTTTTTCTATGGAGAGAGTGGTGGCGCCCTACTAAGAGGTACCGCTACCCTCGGTGTTGCACACTGCTCACATTTAAAAAAAAAAAAAAAAAAAAAAGTGAGCTTTTACAATACTGAATTTCCCTTCTGGGATGAATAAAGTATTTTTCATTCATTTTCATTCATTTCATTTCATTCATTTCATTTACCGCTTTGCTGCTTTTCTGCTGACCTTTCAGAATGCAACAATAAGGATAACAGTAATGTAGTCAGAAGTGCTACATACAGAGGAGGAAGAGAAACTACATTAAAACTACCTTCAAAGTAGATCATGATCTTAATAGGAAGAATAATGTGTGGTGAAATGTCAGCAGTCAACCATTAAGCTAAATGCAATGCTAACTCTAGCTTAGCAGTTTGTGTACATTTCAGGCAGAAGCTCTGAGCTCTGCGGTGTCTGCCCAGCACCCCTCAGCCCTACCTGGCCGTGAGCAAAGTTCAAACCTCTTATCATGTGAATGCCCCTTTAGTGGGCCACAAGTGACAAGTTCCAGACCACTTCATATTAGTTTCATATCAGGGAAAATATTTATAATATCCAAACTGCGCACACAGGTTAACCTGCATCAAGTTGTCCCATTGGTACCAAACTGCCCATGAAGCCTTGTTAAAACTAATTTGTATGGTGGCCCAGAAGTATCACCGCTATACAAAAGCTGCAACAGTCCACAAATAGCTGCAACACAACACAACACAACACAGTCATGAGCTATTTTCAGTCCTGATGGATGAGAAGCAAATTTTTTTTGCAAAAAGCTCACTGGTCAGTAAGTACAACGTCATAAAACAGCAGCAAAATAATCCTTCATTTTGGTATGTGCTATTATATGTATTAACTGTGACGTGTAAATACGGAGCTACTGCATGTTGGAAGTAGTAATGCGGGCAGCATCGACGCTGCATTGACCACCTCTGCCCGTAGCTGCAAAAGAGTCCGTAAGTGTTAAAAATAGAATACTTAAATTGTGCATAAACGTGAACCTATACTTAATTATTGAATATTGCAGTAACCAAACTTCTGCCGCCACTCACTTTCTGTGGCGTAACTTTTGCTCTTGTCCACTTCATGCAGTGATACTTCCAGAAAAAAATTAAAAAACAACAGAATAAGATTGGATGTAGTTTTTGTATTGTGCGTAATTGTGGAGTGTTGTGGTTTTTGTAATAATGTGACACTTCTGGGCCACCATAAACTTGTACAAACATCACAGAATCTCCCTCACAGACTTCCAGGTCAAGAGGGGGTGTGAAGGATTACATCCAAACTCCCAGAACAGAGACAGGGATGGTGAAAGATTAGCAGTCATCCTTAAAATGATCAGAGGAAAGGCACACGAATCAACTGTTCCTCCTCATTCTGAACACAAAATACCCATTTCATCCGCTGTTTGTGACTGGCCCTCTACTGGTTCAAGTAAGCTGAGATATTTTGTGCAAGGCGACATCACCTTTCTGCAGATGGGAGGAGTAGTTGTGAATGATGTTGGCAAGGAAATAGAATAGTTATTAGCACAATAAATCCCTAGACATAAGGCTAATGCAAAATGTCACATGGATTCTTTAATTGCCCTTTAGTGTCCAAAATCAACATTTCAAAATACCAAGAACTGTTTCTCACATGCCAGTTTTAATTAAATCCCACTCATCTGCTGTACTGTGCTTTCCATAAAGCTGCAGTTTGATCCCTTAAATAACATGGGTTCATAATTAAACAAACCTTTATCTAGCAGAAGGGGAGATTAGCTTCAGCCAGTCAAACATGGAGACAGTTCAGTAAAGTAATATGTAAAGAAAAGAAGGTCATTTCTTTCATTCATTCATTGTAGCCTCACAGACACACACTGAAACACTTACATGCATTGGTGACTGCGAAGCTGTTGGCCGTCTCTATGTTGTCGACGTGCGGGACCAGGTTAAAGGGAGCTTCCGTAGCATTAGGGCTGGTGTTGTGAAGGAAAATAGCTAGTCGGAAGGCTGTGTACTCCTGATCTGTATTCCTAATGAACAATCCACCTAGAGAGAGGGACAACAAGGGGGAGAAGGACAAGATGGAAAGGAAGTGAGTTATTGTAGGGCGGAGAGGGGTCGGGTCGAAACGTGGTTAGACACAGAGAGAGGCAGGAAGAAGTGGGGAAAGAAAAGATGGATGGGGAGGGCAGAGAAAAACAGAGGAGGGAACAGAGAGAAGAAAGCCAATATCTTCATTAGCTTAGTTATAAAAGGTAATTTGTCTTTCAGCAGCACATCTTCACTCTCAGACAGGAATACAAACACGCTCATGGATGCTCACACTGCTCATTTCATTGATGAAATCTGGGACAGACAAAAAGGAGAGAGGAAGAATGGAGAAACCACTAAGCTGACAGGGAAAGCTAATGAGTCTGAGAGGACATGAGAGAAAACAGAGGAGGATGACCGGATGAGAATGTGTCATTTTAAAGACGGACAAGCAAAGGCCATCCAAAAGAGGCAGAGGAGGTCAGCAAAGAGCTTCAAGGCCATTCCAGAATAAAAACCATCATCTCTACAGTTAAATGTTTTCATAAAAGTTTGGGAGATATTAAGCATAAAAAAGAAGAAAAAAGGGAAAGCGAGCAAGATGGGAGAATAAGGAGAAGCAATTTAGAGATCACTATCTTGATTTGTAATGAAGAAAAGTAACTAAATCTGGTTTAAGGGTCATGTAATTCTTTAATGGCATGTTCAAGTAAAAGTCTGTCCAGAGAGGGGCAGCCTCTGTTACATCTGCCTGATAAGATGTTGATGCTGCAGCTGTAACCTGACACCAGTAATGACTGACAGCAGCTGAATAGTTCTAACATATAGTTGTTTGTATTTGACTTGGTTATATAAAAGGGAGAATAATTAAAACAAGCTAATAACTGTTGGCAAAGTTAATGTGTAGACTTTATAAATACACTGACTACCATAAGGATACAAGTTGTAGGTGGACCAGTTGGAAAAGATAGAATAACTGTGATCAATACATTGACCACCTTTAGAAAATCCAAGAGAGGATTCTGGGAAGATATGCCTCTGGAGACAATTCACAACACAGAACATTCAGGACTAATTTTCCATTCTATTATTAAAACTTTGCAAATAATGAAACTTTTGATTCACTTTTACATGTAAAACTAACTATCTGTACAGTTTTCTCTCCCTTTTAGTAAACAATGCACAAGCCTTACATGCATTCTGCACAAAAACTCCAACATTCAGTTATCAGCAACATTAATTAATCAGAGTGAAAATATTTTATATGCAGGAAGACTGGGAGATCTAATCTGTTATATTATTGTTATCAGATTGTCCTCATATAATAACAGTTTAATGGCTACTTTAAGTGACTGCAACTGTTTTTGCTCTGTTTATGATACTCCTGTGGATAACTTCTTTCATTTTCAGCAGAAGCAGCCTCAGTTCAGGAGAGTTGGAGAGCAGTAGAAGGGTCGACAATTCTTTGGAGTGAAATGGAAAAAAAAAGTGGAATGGGAGGTTGGGTGACAAAAGAGGAACTGGCAGGCAGAGCATTTTGAATGTAACACAAGACAGTCATCTACTGTATGCATCAACATGCACCTCAAAGATCTAAAAGCAAATCAACCGAAATATCATTATATAGACACAGTGACCAATAGAATCATGTGATGCGCAAATCTCACCTATCTGTATGGTCAAAATCGGAGCAGTTATCAGCAGTTAACATGGTTTCACTTACAGTATAATTGACCAAATGTTTTCTTATTTTTTGTGCTATTATGCAAAGATATATTCTGGTTTTGTTTAGGGAAACTTGGAACTACAAACACACACACAGACACTCCGCTTGATGAGGAGTGTAGATATGTCCCAACATGACATGTTATCGCACCAGTTTCTCAAAGTAATTTCACTTTCTGTCTCTCTCACTCACACTTACACATAAGCCAAATTAAAACTGCCTGCTTCCCCTGAAATTACACTCGTGTAGTGCAGCAAAAAGCAGGTGACTTCTCAAGTGATGTGGAGCTGGAGAGTCACAGGAGTCTACATACAGTGCATTTACAAATTGGAAGGAAAGGAAAAACAGCATCATGTTTCATTACAGCATTTCTATGAATGTAAGCTTGCTTACTGAGCGTTTGTGCTCATGCCGAGGCGAGCACCCGCATGCGGAATATTTGCAACTATGAGAAGGCATAGCATGCATGTGTCCAAGCTCATGACATGTGTACATTGCCTATATACACACACGCCTAAACACAGTGCAAGTATCTGCGCGAGACAACCAGAGAATATTTAGCGCATTAAGTTTATTGGCAGCTGCGGGGAGACAGAGTCAAGGAGCCGAATCTCATTATAGGACCTCCCAGCGCCCCCCCCCCCCCCCAACACATACACACACACACACACAAGGAGTGATGCAGTGCATTCATTATCACACGCATGCCTGCTCGAATGTGTGTGTGCATGTGTTGGAGACAGAGAGAGAGAGAGAGAAAATGAGATTGCATGCATGTGTGGTCCCGATGTACTGAGCAAACCACTGATGATCCAGCTCGAGTTAACTTTATCTCTGATCTGTTCATAGATGAGAGAGGCTTACCCCGCACTAACACGGGCTAAATGGAAAAAGGGCAAGCAGAGAAGCAGAAAGCGACAGAGAGAGAATACTGCAGTGTCTAAACACTGAAGAAGACTAGAAAGGAACAAAGCTCCCTGAAACATTCATGAGCCCGCAATAGCTTTTTGACATACCCACACAGAGTAAAATGACAATGAGATACTCTCTGTGCATTTATGTGCAATAAGAAACACAACTGAAAAGCTGAAATTTTACTTGGAAAAAAAAAGAGAAAAATAACAAGAAGAAAATGATTCTCTAGTTGTTGTGTTTTTCTGTTCCACCGTTGTTCAGTAAACTGCGTTTTACAGCGCTGGAGGGTAATAATGTAAGCACCCTTTATTTTTCTCATGGTGACTATTGCCCGCTCAGAAACCCCACTCATCTTCTGTGTACTGTGTCTGAGCTGAGTGCCCGTGCGTAAAATCAGTGATCCTCCAACTCACCTATCTGCACTGAGCTGGGGAAAGCCCCTGTCGCCAGCCCCCAAAGGGTGGAATACACCCCAAGAAAGTGCCAAGAAAAAATAATAATCCTCATTTTTCTCTGTCCTTCAATCCCTTCAGAAACTGTTGAGAGACATCGAGGAAGAGGGGGGATGCGCAAAAAAGAAAAAAAAAAGGCTTCAGAAGAAGGATTTTTAAAAAAGAGAGGGTGAAAGGTTTTTTCCCCCGATTTATTTTATTTTATTTGATTTTTCCCGAGTAGTATTCCTATTCCATGGTAGGTTCGTTCGTTTCTTCCCCGCAGTGTCCGTTCAAGATAGACCTGTGTGTCCGAAGCACATGTAAAGACGCGGAGAGAGGAAGAGTGGGGAAACTCGCTAGAATGATTGGCGAGCTGGGAGAACAGGCTGCATGGCAGAACTGGACATGCGCGCCCCGTCTCTATCTCTCTTTCTCTCCCACACACCCACCCCTTCTCCCTCTTTCTGTCTCTCCCTGTGAAATGGTCTATTTCTTGGAGCTCTTTTCCTGCATCTTCCACTTTTCATTCTTGATGCTACACTGCCTTCTGATATGATCTTATCTGTGTAAGAGCAGCCGTAAACATAATCAACGCGACTGCACATGCGTGTTTACGCGCACGTCTTCGTGGTTAGAGACCTTCTCTTTAAACTCCCGGCATAATTTAACAAGCAGAACTTGCTTTTTCTGTCACTGCTCCCTCATTTCTGTTTGAAAGAAATGTTCGTACACCCAAGAAAAAAGCCAAGTTTTCCAAGAGAAAAAAATAGTGCTGAATAATGAATCCTTCTGATTTATTTTGTTTTGATCGGTAAAGCACAGCAAAGTAAGACTGAGTAGCAGAGAGTTTGTGCTTGCGCCAAACTAATTGCATTGCCAACCCGATCCATCCTATGCGCAGCGGTCCATTGTCAAAGCAAGCTCTGTGTGTGCCACAAAGGCAGCCGCTTTCGAGCCAGTTGACTGGGAGAAACCTCAGTCCGCCGTCAGCTCCGCAACGCTGATGGCGCCCTGGGGACCTCCTAAAATCATCGTTATTACAACGTCATGACTTTATGAGTGCAAACATCTGGTCTTGAACAGCGAAAAATACAGAGACACACAAGAAAGGTGGCGAGATCATCCAGCAACAGCCTGAAATAATGAGCTATTCTGAATTGCTTTAAGTAAGGCAATTAAAAATCATAGCCAGGAGTACATTCTGTTACAGTATGTTATCGTGTCCCATTCAGGATAGCCTGCCGGTAGCAGGTCGGTAAAGCTGACAGACGGTCTGGGATCGCGTAGTTACACGGTGGAAAGCACAGTTTCATTTTTCCAGATGGCAAAACGAAATGGATGCTTGACGGATTGTCCCAGAGAAAGACGCGCTCTGTGCGTCTCTGAAGGGTTTTCCCGCTCGGCAGCAGAGGATACGCAGCCTTTATGAAGCATCTTGGAAAAGAAGCAGAGTTCAACATTTCTCCACATTATGCGTTTAAATAGTATCTTCAGTTACCCAAAGTTAAATGCAGATCAAATTATTAATCAATAATTGAGTTTTACACACTGATGGGAGGCTTTTAAATATTTGATTACTACTATTTCATCTGCTGCACCCAAGTTTTTAATGTCCAAGTGTGCATCGATCGGTGCGTACCAACTGTTGCTTGCATCAGAAAGTGTCGTATCTAAGACTACATACTATGAGCTGGGACACAGATCAAATTGCGCTAAAATTTCGACACCAAATCACTTTCATCCTACTGGCTTTAAATTCTGTTCGGCACTAACTGGCTCTGTCCGTGGTCCTGAAGGCGAACCGCGCCGCTGTCAGATTGTAAGCTGAAGGAAGGAAAATGCTCCTCAGTAGGCTACATTTGTTCGCCTGAGAGCGCCTCACCTCTAGGTATCAGTGAAAAAAAAATCACCACGATATAACCTCTTAAAAGTTTATTTACCCTGGATACAGATGGCTAATTAGTACCCCCCAACACACACACGCACACGCACACACACACACAAAGAGTTACAGTTTTCCCTGCACTTCACAAACGTCTTTGAAGCTCATTAAAAGATTACTACTTGATTTATCTTGTCAAATATGTACTGTATTTACTTTTGAAATAAAAAATCATTTCTCAAAACTAGATATTTCTCTATAAGTGCTGCAGATAGCACAAACAGATCCCACTGTAACAATATTTGCATGAATTAACCCATATTCCTCATATAATGTGCCGTGGAAACACGCTTTAATTCTGCATCAGTGTGATTAGCGTGTTTGATGTTGTGAAGAGAAAATAATCTTAAATAATTACCACAAACTTTCTTTGTAAACTAGGGTTAACATATTTTGTACAATAATTTGTTTGACTGAATACTTGATAATAATGAAACTTCAGTTTATTTTCCACCAAGATTTACTGTAGATGTGAAAATGTCCTCCAGTATATAAGCAAACAATGCCACTGAGTGACTTACCACTCTTGTATAGCTTATTAATTATCCTGATTAAACTTGCAACCTGACTGTAAGTGACCTATCTGAAGGACATACATGGTGCTTGGGGCTATGATTACACACATGGGATAAACATAACCATAGAAATAAATGTACATTTAAGGATCTGCTTGATTACATTCTCATTTTAACACACATCAAAGCACATACATTAAACTTCCCTATGGGCCAGGTCAACCTGTGGAAATAGGCTATGATGTTTTTTTGTTGTTGATTTTTTTGTATTGTCTAGAGACTTGTTGGATGTTAAGAGGGACTGTATCTCTGCAGGGATATTTACTACAAGTCTGGATGAATCTTTCCAAAGCCAAAAATTAGTCTTAAAGGCATATGCCACCTCTGGGTGAAATTGAGCCCGATCAACTGAAAGACACTAAAAAGTGTAACTACGAAGAAAAAGCGTAGTAAACAACATTATAGCTTCAGTTTGTGCACGCTCCCGTGTCGGCTTGGCTCGTGGCTGCAGTTACCTGAAGCGCCAGTCGCGGCAGTCACGAGTTTTGTTTCTTAATCTTGCCTCAAGTCCCTTTAAGCATTTTGTGTCCAAATATAGCAATAATCATGAAAAATGACAAAACGTTTACAAGACTGCAATGCATTATGCACTGAAAGTTGCGTCACACAATTTAGGGATCAAATATCAATGTTTTCAGTCAGAGGCTTTTTAGCTCTGCTGCAATGAGGACTGGTACAGAGGCTCATTGTTGCCCACAGCTATGACTCACTGCAATGACGATTTAATTATAATGACTATTGGTTCAAAATGCAAATCAAAAACCAGAATGGAAGCCGAGACAATGGCACTCATGAATGGAAACACTATGTTTCCTTCTGCCTGTCTGTACCTGTCTTGTGGACATAATACCTCAGGGGAACCTGGAAAGAAAATTGAAAAAAAAAAAAAAAAAAAAAAAAGTTAATTTAGATTTATGAATAAGCAAATCTGACTGGATAGTTGAAAGTCAAGGCCTTCTAGACGGCATATTCTTTCAAGTCTTTTAAACATAATATAAGGAGAGTCGGGGGAATTTCATTACATCAGTCACAAATAACCACTTGGAATCAAAGATGAACTGATTCAGAACAGAAATACATAAAGATTGCTGTGGTCTCACAAGAGGGAATTTTTAGCTCATACAGTAGAAATGGAATTTTAATAAGGAAATCACAAATAATGAAGTGATTTTATTTCACATGTAAAAGCTTTGAGGTCAGTGTCACTGTGACATGAATGCACTGCAGAATTACTGTTTGGATATGTTTAAACGTAAACCTTTCTTTTTTTTTATGGATCTCCATTAGTCATTATCACGGCAATAAATATTTGGAGCTTGGAAACGGAAGGGGAGATTTGTAGCCTTGTAGATTTAGCATTTGCCCAGATTCTGAATTGTTGTCAGTAACCAAGGGTACTGACATCAAAACATTACAGGGTTGTACATGTAGTTGTAAGTCAAAATATTCATGTTGAAAATTATTTGAACCACCCTCTGCTGCCATGCCAAAAACATTGTCATTCCATAAGACAAAGCCTTACTGACTGAGTGAAAACACATCCTGTTATAAATGACTACATACTGTACATTTGTGTAGATGAAGATGCAAGATGCAATATGATGGGTTTGCAGAAGCACACAGCTGTTCAGAGGTAGTTTGGTCTGATACTAAGAGAATTGTTTTTATTTTCTTTCCAGAAACACGAGGAACCAACGAAGGATTCCAGCAATTTGTCAAGCACTGAGAACCAGTCTTTGTTTTACAATCCTGCACCCAACACATGCCAGCTATGTTGATACACTTGGAATAAAATTGTAATATTTTTTCTGGCTCCCGTTGAAACCTAGCATCTCCAGAAATGTCCATCTTGTCCCTCTGACATTTTTCAATTTCTCTATGTAGAAATGGTTCATTACTCTGTCATGCGTTGGTTTTATATTAAACAAGGATGAAATAGTTTTGTCTAAGCCATGTGAAAATCAGTTATTTCATAGATTGTTTTGTTTTCTACCAAAACAACAATGCCACCTCTGATGCCTAACTATTATCAGAGATTTTAAATATTTATACTCAAAAACAGAGTTAAGGAAACCAAACTTAATACAAAGTGTTGTGAAAACATTTTAAGTAAGTAAAGTGTGTAAGCTTTAAATATAACATCATGATTAGGTTGTCAATTGGAATATTGCCACACAGCCAATAGCTGAAGACAACAAAACAAATTAATCTAAACCTAAATCAAATCAATATTTGCTGCAGCGAAGCCTTTGATTGAAAAACAGGATCAGATTTACAGACAGAAAGATACACCAGACTTTTTATGTCACAAGGTGTATGTCTCTCTGCTGCTCATAGCAAGTGAATGTGGAGGATGTCATAATAGAATGTATTGCTCTGCCTCCTATATCTTGCAGAACGTATAATCTATATATCTGTGTCAATATCTAAATCCACTGCCCCGCAGGCGTTCTCTTTGTCTGCTGGATTGATGCAGTTACTTAGTTCACAGTCAATATGCCACCTTGGTAATAAAGACCTATCAGCAGAGTCCTCCAGGCATGCGGTCATGTGCTGACTCAAAACCATTACTGGGGAAAATTAACACAATGAAAGTTCAATCTTTACCTTTTACAGGACAAGACAAGTCAGATGAGCCCCATTCCATTCCATCATGTAAAATGTCCTCAATCAAATTAAGATTTAAAATCAATATGGCAGCACACCAGTACATGTTTGGAGGAAAAATAAAATTACAAAGTCTAATACTGAATCTTAACTGGCCAGAGTTCAAACATGTCTCGACTGATCAGGGGGGATATCGGTTGCCTGACCATGCAACACTGAAACTTTGGCATCAAGCTATAAAAATCTTTTTTTTTTTTTTTTTTTTTTTTTTTTTTTTTTTTTTTTTTTTTTTTCTTTCTTTTTCTTCTTTCTTTCTTTCTTTCTTTCTTTCTTTCTTTGCGTACGATGTTATAAGATTACTCCTCCGACTTTCATCCCTGTTCATTCATCCATGCATCTCTGTCTTCCTCTATACCCAGCAAGTGATGAGTCATCAATCTAAATGTCCTCTTCCTCATCCCCAACACCTCCTCCTTCCCCACCCTCCTCATACTCCTTTTCCTTCCACGCTTTTGCCTCATTCTTCACCTCAGCCATGTGCCCTATGACTCATTATCTAAACCATATCCCCATGACTTTCCATTCCTCCTTCGACCCTCCTGCATTTCCTTCTTAACATCGTTAGGGTAATATCAAAATGTGCCAGCCTTAGCCTTCATTCACTCTTATTTTTTCATCTTCCCAACCCCCCTCACTTGCACCAAGTGAGGTCATCTCTTTTCAGCTTGTTTTACTAAGCAGTCTTGGTAAAACAAGCTCCCCCTCCACCCCCCACCCCCGTGTTTCTCATACGCCACCCAAACAAATATCTTGCGGCTTTTTGGAAACAGACACAAAGAACATTAGCAGATGCCTATAAACTGATGGGGTTGCATACTGAGTTTGCAGCTGGGGACTCATTGCATTACTCTAAGTAAGGTGAGGATCAATGTGAGTCAATGGCAGCTGGTGAACAGTGCATTTACAACATATCCCAGCTATTACTGTGCCCCAGTGACTTCATGCAGATTTCTTTATTGAAGAGATGGATGTGTAGTAATGAATGGCAACGATGGCCATTGCTTTTGTTATTGTTATGCAAATCTATACTCTTCCAAGCTTGTTGGAAGTGGGCTTTGACAGCCCTTATATTTTTGAAAGGGAAAGATTTATTCAGCCCAAATTAAAATGTCAAAAAGTCACTGCAACATATTTAACAGCAGTGAAAGGCTGGATCAAGATCCCATACATCATGTGCTTTCATAAACCTTTGAAAAGCTTTGAAGGTTTTTCCAGAACACCCAGAAGATCAGCTGAAGTAGGGAGCTCATTATGGCTGAAGACACCACTCAGTCTCTCTCCAATCTTTGAAATCATATCCTGCTGTGCCAGGATGCCGTGAAACGAGTGTTGCTATGGTTAAATTCAGTGAAATAGTGGCAATCTGCAGAATCAGTTTAACTACCAGCAAAAAAACTTACATCAGGTCAAATTACAATACAGATAGCTAATAAATTATGTTAGCATGAGTTTATGATTTTTATAACACAATTTAATTTTGTAATTAAATTGTAAAACAGTAAAGAACATAATATACTCCAAATAACACACACACTGTACTCAGACACATTTTCATGTGGATTTACACTTTTATTCATGTCTCTTCAATAAATTGACATACTTAATTTTAATTGGCTAAATGATATCTGATAGTTCTCACAAACACTCTAGCTGCAACTTAGACACATCATCAGTGTTGTATCCTGGGTTCATTGGGTGTTTCAGGTCTCACAACAGACACCCTCGCCCAGGTGACCCAACCTGATCAGGCCCTGGCTTGTGTCTAAGAAGCCGGTGTAACCCACGGATCCCCCCGCTTGATCCACAGCCATCTTGATGCTTTTTCTGCTGCGTCAGAGATGTTCCTGGGGGCTTCCCTGTTCTGCAGCCCATTCACTCCCACTAACTTGAGTGCCCTGACAGGAGACTGGCTGACAAAGCCTCTGCACCCGACCTCGATGGGGTTAAATCGGGTTCTCCATCCTGCACTCCGGCACTCGGCTGCCAGCTCCTCATACTTGGCCCTCTTCCTCTCAAAGTCCTCCTCCATCCGGTCTTCCCAGGGAACAGTCAGCTCCAGCAGGACCATTTGCCTTGTTTCAGAGACCAGGACTATGTCTGGCCTGAGTGTGGTCACTGTGATGTTCTCTGGGAACTTGAGCTGTCTCCTTAGGTCAGCCTTTAGCTGCCAGTCCTGAGCCGTTGACAGCAGCCCCCCTGCCTGGCTCTGATGTTGTTGTGGCTTCTCCCCAGTCCTAACAAAGGCAAAGGACTGCCTTGTTGCTTATATGTGCTTGCTGTTGGAGATCCCCGTACTGATGACCTCAGCAATGACCTGTAGCACTTGGTCATGGTGCCAGCAGTAGTGCCCATCTCCAAGTGCCCAGGGGCAGCAGCTCAGGATGTGCTCCAGTGATCCAGCTTTCTGGCAGAGGACACAGCGGAGTCTCAGCCAAGCCCCAGTGGAAGAGGTTGGACGGGCTTGGGAGTACATCATACACCGACTGTATGAGGAACTTGATCCGATGTGGCTCAGATCTCCATAGTTTTGTCCACAAGATCTTCCGGTCAGCTGCCTCTTCCCATTGGGTCCATGCACCCTGCTGTGACATCCCTACCGTCCCACTGCAGCGGGCTTCCTCCATCCCTGATCGGACCTCCTCCTGCATCAGCTTCTGCCTTTCCTTTCCCTGGACCTTACTGTAGAGAGGTCTTGGATTGCTCCCAAGACCTGCCCGTCCGGCAGCTACTGTTCTCACCAGCTCACTGTGTCGCAGCCGTGCCTCAGCCTGGTTGACCGCCTCAGGTGCCTTCTCCCTTTCTGCCAGTTCTTACTTCTACACCTGCCGAGGAGACTTTGTTGTTGCTGGAGTCCCTATACAGCAGCACCTCTCTAGCTCGGGTAACCATAAATTCCTCTGTCAGGCTACTGAAGGGCAGTTTTAGTTTGTTGTTCCTCCTGTACAAGGCAGTGCTGCTGAGGCTTCGTGATAGGAGGCCCAGCCACTTCCGGAGGAAAGAGCTGACCTTCCTCACGAAACACTTGACAGTGGTCAATGGCACGTTGTACAGATCTGGGCATGAAAAAGTTCCTCCTTTTTCTGCCAGAAGTGGTGCACTAATAGTGCACCATTACTGCACTATCACTGGCTGAACGATTTGTCCTGCAAATACGCCATCACGTACGGTGTCCAAACTTGGCGTGTGGAAACATCCTTGTTCTGGGCATTCATTTATGCTTTGAAATCGTTTCTCCTGGGCACACAGGTGTTTCTCTGTGCGATTGAATTAGCAGACAAGTCGCTGGTAAGTGGCTGACAGTTGGCTGAAAGGGGAACTTTTCCATGCCCAGATCTGTAGACCAGCAGTGGCCAGAGGAGTCATGGCAAGATGCCATGCTGGTAGATCCAGGCTTTATACCTGCCTGGGAGCCCTGACTTATCCACCCCTGTCAGCCCAGTTCCCAACTCCTGTGATCTTGATTGGAGTGCTGGGGCACCCTTCAAGGTGCAATCATAGATCTTGCCCGGGCTCTTGACTGGCTTTTCTGTCACAGATGGGATCCGGATGCCTTCTATCGTGAAGGGAAACTGGTCTGTAATCTTACCCTTCCTCACTACCAGGGACCTGGACTTGGCTGGCTTGAAGTCCATTTATTCCCAGCTGATGAGACACTCAAGGCCTTGCAAGATCCATCTGCGGCCCGGGACTGATGCAGTAGTCACTGTCAGAACATCCATATACAGATGTGGGCATGAAAAAGTTCCCCCTTTCTGCCGACTGCCAGCCATTTACCAGCTACTTACCAGCGACTTGTCTGCTAATTCAATCGCACAGAGAAACGCCTGTGCGCCCAGGGGAAACAATTTCAGAGCATAAATGAATGCCTGGAACAAGGAGGTTTCCACACGCCTAGTTTGGACACCGTGCGTGATGACATATTTGCGGGACAAATCGTTCAGCCAGTGATAGTGCAGTAATAGTGCACTATTACCGTACCACTTTTGGCAGAAAAAGGAGGAACTTTTTCATGCCCGCATCTGTATGCTCTGATAGGGGGGCTGCCGCATACCGGAGTTGGTGAGTGGGCCTCTGCACTCAACGTCTGCTGACTTCACTACCATTCATGGCCAAGGCAAACAAGGACTGAGCTCCAGATCATTTAAGTGATGGTCTCGGTATCCATTCGCTGTTTAGCTCACCACATCAGGTGTCAGCCAACAGGACACAAGGCTTGTCACATCCCCGTTGTAGCATTGCTAGGCTTCTATTTGTTTGTGCTTGCTTCAGTACTGAATATTACCATTCAGTTCCTTCTCTTCACAACAAAAAACTTAACCAGTGCTGTTTTTTCGACATGCTGTCAAAAAAACATATAGCCTATGTCTGACTGCATTCAAACCTTTGCAGTTATGTAAAATCACATCGTGGCACATCTGGGGAAATCAGTGATGTACTTGAGTTTGAATGTTTCTTAAGTTGCCCTCGTCACCTCATTTTTTAAGGATCCTTGTAGAGATGGTGCAGAGCCGGCAGGCAAATGACTTAGCTGGGCAACTTGCCAACACTATTAAACACCATCCCTGGGTGCCTGTCAGATAATGATTACCCTCTTGTGCGATGGTCCTGGATCTTAACACACCTTGTCTAAATGCTCTGCCTGGGTTCTGGCAAGACAGACTAAATGCAAACTGTTTGACAGATCATAGACAGAACTGTCCTGAAGGCTGGCAGATGGCTATAAACAGCACTAAAAATATGAGTTTATGAAGCCACAGACACACAGCTACTGTACACTTGCCTTTGCAAACAAATACTGATATAAACACATCATGCACATTTGAGAGCACATGACATCTTGATAACGGACAGGCCTTGGCAAGTGTCTCTGACTACACATCCATCTTTTCCATTGTAGCTTTTAGTGAATGGATGCACAGACTTTTGCTCTGTATCTCACAGTCAGGTCTCTTTGTCATCTGTGCCAAGTCTTTTCTCCCCTTCTCTAATCCTGTCATGAGCCAACAAAAAACATCTGGGAGTTCACACTGTGTGTGTCTGTGTGCACCCTGAGCGCACAAAACTGCAGTGAGCCAGTGCGTGCATGTTTTAGTGAGCATTGGCTTCGCAGCAAGCCTGCCAGGCTAAGAGACCAACATCTGTGGGTTCAGATGTTTTCTAATGATATGCTAATGGTGCTGGAGGGAGACAAGCATAGAGGCTAATGTAGTGGTCACAAACCTCTGCCTCCATCTCTCTGCCTCTCTCTTCTTACCTACTAGTGTGATGTTCTACCCATCCCTGCTCTTCCTTCCACCTGACTATGTTCTTTCTTTTTTACCTTCTGTCCTGATTTGCTCAAAGGTGAAAATGTTTTATGACCAGAGTAGAATAATTTCATGTCATTAATTTAAGAATTTGCAAGAGGTTAAAAGAGATCAATTTGCTCTATGTGTGTTTCAGTGATGACTCTTCTGGCTGAAAATACCTTTCAATGTTATTTAAAAGTTGATGAGCATGACTTAAGTTTTCTCTCTTCATCATCAATCTTTGTAAGGTTTGATTGGAAAGTTGATCTAATTCTGTTTGGTTTCATTTGGTGCCCATGTGGATAATTAGTTCCTATTTTTCTTTTTTACTTTCTGTACTTACATCTTTGTCAACTCATTAAAATCTACCATTTATAGCTGAGACTTCTACTTGAGCTCATTGTAACCACAGCCTGAACTCATGGAAATGAGTGAAACATAAAATTAGATTTAATTCCTGACACTGTGGCACATGGTGGAGGCATGTAATGCAGTGTACCATTGAAAGCAATAAGCTTCTTCTCCTCTGACTCTGTCACAAGTGTAATGAGTTCTCTTCTTTGAAAGGTCGCGATAACTCATCCAGAAAAAGTTGAACTCTTTTTATTTGTTTTTTCTTTTTTTTAAATAAACGGACTGCCGAAATTGTACAATTTTCTTTCCAAATTTTCTTTTCTTTTTTTCTTTCTTTCCGACTGACTGAGAGGCTGGCTGTGTAAAGCTGGGGCATCTGTTGAGGACGTCTGTCCCGCCCATCTAGCTGAGCTGCTGGACTTTTGCTCCCACCGACTACTGTCTAGGCTGATGGAAGAGGTCCGTCTTTCTCTACCAGAACCCTTCAGAGCGTTTGCCAGGAACTGTACCTTGTCTGACCAGTGGGATAGGGGTTATGCTTATGGTACCTGCTTATGGTCCCTTGGACCCGTTTTAAAACTCGAGGAGACCGGTCCTTCAAAGCAGTGGCGCCCCGTCTCTGGAATGAATTCCCTCTGTCTCTGCGCTCTTTGGACTCAGTGGACACCTTTAAGCACCAGTTAAAAACGCACCTGTTTTCACAAGCCTTCCAAAGCACATAGCCAAGTGTTTTATTCACCTATTTATTTACCTTTTTACTGTATTTTACATTGTTCTTGCTTGCATTGTTTTCATGTTATCATGTGAAGCACTTTGTGACTCCTGTCTGTGAAAAGCGCTATACAAATAAAGTTTACTTACTTACTTACTTATGAATATGTCTTTCCTTCATTGTCTGTTTTTCCTGGTATTGAGGACTGGCTCGATGATGATGACAGCCTTTTGTCTTTGAAAACCCCAAGTTTAGGGAGTTTTGAGAAGTTGCTGAAGAAGGTTCTCTTCAACGTCAGTGTGAAGGTTTTAAACTTATGGTCTCTGTCAGGAGTCAAGCTGTTGAGTTGAATGAGTTTTTGGCATGGAACCAACCCCAAGGGGCTGTTGGCGGTCCCTGTACAAACCTCCCATTGAAAAACGGGTGGGTAACCTCCAGTGGCAGATTGTTCATGGGATCACAGCTACGAACGGGTTATCTGTTACACCTCGTTGCTGGGATAGGGGAGGGTTGCCCTTTTTGTTTACAGTAAGAAACTATAACTTGTTTGTTCAGTGCCAACGTCTAATAGGTTTGTTTAGTTTTTTGGGGTTGATCTTCAGAGGGTTTGGAGTGCAGTTTTCTTTGTGTCATTTTGTTTATGGTCAACTGTACTCTGCAAAAAGTAAATGTTTGTATATTGTTGAATTTTGTCTCAGGGAAGTCTGAGTTGGTTATTGGGAAAGCTAGGAAAAATCGCATTAAGGGGGTGGGATCTGAGGATGTTTTGTGGTACTTAAAGTGGAAATGAAATGGTCAACCAACCTAACTTTATTTACTAGATTGAGTCCTGGTCTTATCAATAATTTATACCAAAAGTGAAAAAATAGTACAGTATGAAAAAAGTACATAAAATAGTATAAATAGTATGAAAAAGGTATATAAAAGAAAAACGTAGTGAAGTTTTATGTTTTTAGGACAGGAATGCCGCCATGTTGCACTCTAAGCTCTGACGTCATCGGGTTGGTTGGCGCTCTGACTCCGCATTAAATCAGTAGGAATCACCAGCTACGCTACAGGATAATTAACAAGATGGAACACATTTTAGAAAATAACTGCGATTAATTCAGAGTGCCAATTCAATGCACAAGCATTTTAAATTTGGCCCACTGAATGACCCGGGCAGTGGGTGGCGGTAATGCACCTAAAGTTGTTTGCCAACCGCCAACAAATGCCAGAGGAAGAAAAAGAAAAAGCCTCTCGGTTTGGCACGACACTGTACCGAACTGTTAGGCACAGGATTTGTTTACTTAATTCTTTATTGTTTCATTAAGTTTTTGAGTGCCATTGGACATAACAAAGGTTACGATATTGTAACCCTACTTATATTAACACAGGCACAGGCAGAGCTCTCTACTGGACTCTATGGGTATAACTCTCCTCCAATCGCGTACACATGATGGCCCACTGAAATTTTCATGTACATAGCTGGCCAGTAGGGCGTGACTATCCCTTTTCTCCCCTTAGCACAGTGATTCTCAAACTGGGGGGCGGGCTTAGGGCTCTGTCAGGGGGGGCCCAGCCAGGCCCATAGTTTTTGTACTTCTAACAAAAAATGGGCATATTCTTTAAAGTACTAATGAACAAATGATGATGATTCAAAAGGCATTGCCCCCCCCCCCCCCAAATGCAGTGCATTTTTTCATAGTAAATATTTGGGTGCATGTGGTAGCAGTGTTGAGATGGGGGGGCTTGACATTATGATTTCCAATGAAAAGGGGGCCCTGCAAAAAAAAGTTTGAGAACCACTACCTCAGGTGCATCGCCAGCTGTCCTCATTCCACCAACCTTCAGCATAAGGCAAAAGAATGGCAGAGCCCTGTGTAGAGGGCTCCGCTTGTGTTAATATAACTAGGGTTACGATATTGTAACCTTTGTTATATCTCACAAAGGCTTCGCCCTCTATTGGACTCTAAGGGTACAGTAGGCGAAGCCCAATATATGTACTCCCTGCCGCAGGAGAGGCTTCGCACACTGACCATGCCAGCTACCGATTAGGTACCAAAACACAGTCACCACTTTATTAATCTTAGCCATGTATGGAGTGATGATGGGTCCAATTTCATCCCAGTTAGCAGCACCTGGCTATAGGCTGAGTGAAGTTGTGGCCTAACCTCGCAGGGGTCTCAACCTTGACCACACACCATGCGGTGTGTTGTGTGATTGTGCTTGTGAAACCGTAACAGGGGCCCTGAATGTCGGGCCCACTGCGAAGATGCAATGGTGTACAAGCTACCGGCGGCCTGTAGGACAATGTAGTGGAAGCTACATAGGTCGAGGCCGCATGGCTAACCGGGAGCATGGTGGAGGTGGGAGAGGGAATCATGCCCTCATTGTGGAGCAACATCTTTTAATGAACAAACAGTGAAAACATCCACATTACATGAACCATGTGAACAATGAGGGAGGACGGCGAGGCGCTCTGCCGTTGTTGTCTGTCTGCTCCAGGACAGCTTCGGCGTGCTGTGGGCAGTGGGACCAATGATCTGTGGTCTCGTGCGGGGCGTTGTTGAGGCCAGTCATCCGGGGCTGGTTGTGGTTAAGCTGGAGGATCCGTCACGGAGAAGCCACTACGCTGCGGGTGCTCCCTTCGCCTGACCATAGCGTTACGGAGGGGCAGCTTGGTTTCTCCCGTCTGCCAAGCAGCGAGCTGCGCAGTGCTAGATGACAGCTTAGTCAGGAGATCCTCTTGGTCTCTTCTGGGGAGGGCGGTGAGACCCAGCCAGACATGTCGAGAGCTAATGACTGACAGGAACATCACACGTCCAGCAGCAATATCGACTCCCTGAATGAGGTTGTTCATCTGGTTGCTAAGGCAACCAAGAAACTCCACAGTATAAGGGGAGGGGGGAGCATCACAGAGGGGGGAAGCCTGCCGCTGCTATGCCTAGCACACCCATGTAATAATAATAATAATAATGGATTAGATTTATATTGCGCTTTTTCTTGCAGGGCACTCAAAGCGCTCACAGTAGGTCCATTATTCTTTCACTTCTCATTCATACTTGGTGATGACGGAAGCGTGGCAGCCATTTTGTGCCTACGGTCCCTCCGACCACCACTGGAAACATTCACACACATTCATACACCAGCGAGGCCCTCGCTGGAGGCAAGGGGGGTTAGGTGTCTTGCCCAAGGACACAACGACAGATGGCTGGGGGATCGGGATTCGAACCACCGATCCTTCAATCATTGGCCGACCTGCTCTACCACCTGAGCCACTGCCCCCATGTTATTTGCTGCTACTACTGCTAGCTGCGCAACGCATCCACATCCCGCGGCAGCAGTGGCGGTGGTTTTCTGGACCCTGACCAGTCAGCTGATTGTGGGATAAGGAGTGCAGCCAAAGCATTTTCGAGTGAGGACACACCGAGAAACACAATCTTCATTTCGCCCTGCACATGCAGGAAAGACGTCGCCCCCGTGACTGTCGCCTTGGTCTTCAGTGGCTCCGGCCATGATGCACGCACTGCCAGACATCGGGAAGCACTGGGGACCTGCGTTGGGAGACGAACACAGGTCGGGGATTGAGCCGGGCCCTAAAATCCTTGGTTGAGACGGCTCACTGGCTTTGGAGGCAGTGGGAGGGGGGCAGGGGAAGCCCGACACACTCCGCTGCAGTAGACACGACTTTCGGGAAGTCGAGTCTGATAGAAGCTGCATCTAACACCATCGAGCCGTTGGCAAGAGAGAGTTTTTCCCTTAGTCTCGCTCAGGTAGCAAGCCCGCAGCAGAAAACCGAGCAGGTCTGGTAGCCGATGCTGTCTCAGGCAGAGTGGAGGTGGTGAGCGCTGGAGCGGCGACCTCATTCTCCATGGCATCGTCCTCAGATTCCCATTCTTTCTCCTCACCGTCATCAGGAGACATGGTGAGAAGAGCTTCACGACCAGTGAAGTTGTCAGCTCGCCGCTGGGCATGTCTCGGCAGGCCAGGCACTGATCCAGTCCAGTGATAGCGTGCTTCCTCCGGAGACACTCGAAGCAGAGATGATGTAGTTCTTGGAGCGGCGACTTCATCCTAGGAGATGGTGTGTCAGTGGGCACTTGCCAACGCTGAAAGAAAAGGAATGAGGGCAGCTAACGATGCATCTGCTTTAATACCCGCTAAGGGGGGAAAAGGGGTAGACATGCCCTACTGGCCGGCTACATACATGAAAATTTGCGATTGGAGGAGAGTTGTACCCATAGAGTCCAGTAGGTGGCGAAGCGTGTGTGAGATATAACTGAATGACGGACCAGTTTAACTTCGCCTCTAGTTCATGCAGCATGCTAACCATCCTGTTTCTAACAACTGGTAACAACATGGCACGTGAACTTGTTGAGCTGGAGGAAGCACTGTCAAGAGTCAAGTCCTCTGTCTGGAGACACCTCGGTTCTGACGAAGAGGGAGGAGGAAAAAAAATCTGACAAAACAAAAGAAGCGTGCTCAGATGGTCGGGTATACTCAGAAACACTTCCAACATGTTAATGCATCAAAAGCAACACCACACAAATTAGAATTTTACTGGTACGAATAGAAAAAAGACTAATTTAGTGCAAACAAGTGTAAAAACAGCAGTGTGTTACTTACATACTACTCTTTTTTTTTTTATTCAGGCAATCTGACAGAGTAAACTGCTGTGATGTTTAGTTTTGTGATGAGGATGAGCAAGGGGCGCTACTTCTGTTAAATGCTGCTCCTAAAACTTAAATGGTGTCACTTCAAATGTGAAATCATGTTTTCACTTTTTCATTAAAAAGCGTAAAAAGTCAAACAGCAGGACTTTATTTAAAACATTTCCTTTATTTATGATTTCTTCCTCATTCAAACAATATGCCAAAAACCCCAAAACAAAACAAACAGCTTTGATGTTAAATGTGAGTGAACTTGTTAATAAAACATATTTGTATTTTTTTCCATTACTGTACTGAAAAAAAACTGAACCGTGACTTGTGTACAGAGGTACATACTGAACTGTGATTTTTGTGTACAGTTACAGCCCTACTGTACAGAACTTCATAGGCCGTGTTAGAGCAGGGTTGCATGGAAAACTTAAAGGACTGCAGCCCTTTAGGAGCATTGTTCCCCACGACTGCTTTAGCAGATATGAGATTAAAATGTGAATAATTAGACTAATTAATTACAAATCTGTAATTAATTAGATTAATTTTTAAATCACCTAACAGCCCTAATTTAAACTCCATGCACTGTTTAAATTCATAGGGCCAAATCTACCAAGATCCAAATTTGCGTGTAGTAATTTGCCCATGCAATCCATAATTTTGCGTAAGGAGCTGAACTACAGTTTGCAGGTGATTTACTAAAAGTCAAGATGCAAATGACTGCAGTTGCAAACGTGTTGGAAACACCCCCCATATAAATGAAGGTTTTGTGTATTTCATGGTTTGCAGCACGGTGAATTGTGAGACACGACAGTGTACAAGACAGAAGGACCCTACTGAGATGGAGATACAGTATTAGTGGAAGAGGGAAAGAAAACTAAAATCAGCATGATAAATATTAATGAAAATAATACAACAGGTATCTGTGCAGAGCCTCTGAAGTGGCCAATTTAAGAGAAAACTCTTGGGCACAATACCAGCAGCAGGCGCTGCCAGGTAATCCTGTCCAGTTCCTAAAATCCTGTGTACACCTGTGTTAAAGGTTGAATATAGACCATTTTTTTAAAAGCTATGTTTAAAAAAAAAAAAAAAAAAAGTACCTCCACGAGGCATTTGGAGGGGTGCAGAGTGAAAGTACAGCATTTCCTTGAAAAATTATATTAAGCCTGAAAATAAACATAAAATCTATTTTAACGGGGTGGACAATAGCATTATATATACACCAACAAGCAAATACAGGCCGCCATTACAGGTTGCCAAATACAATCTCTGTGTGGCAATAGTATGTTCGGCACAGCTAGACTGGCACTGGGAAAAGTGGTGGAGTCGGCAAGTCAAGAAGCTGCTTCAGAGCCACGGAGAACCAGCTGCTTCTATTCAGCCCATAGTGTATTTACTGCATTTAAAATGCCAAAATAATATTCAAGAAACTTGGGTTCTTCTATTAATGTTGCTGTTTTTTCTCTGATTCTAAAAATCTAAAGAGGATTTCTATGTTCTTTCTGAATCCATGCACTTCCTTTCACCTTGTTGGTTGTTGATCTCTTTGCTCTGACCTTTTCTGAATTTATTTTAGCACATCTTAAGGGGTCTTCTATTTACAAAGCCAAAATTTCAAACCTCTCTTTCACATGAGCACAAATACTGCCCCTGATGAATTCGCTCCTATATCACCCACACACACCCCACCACTTCTCAACAATAACCCAGGGCTTAACCCCAGGCATGGCATCTAGCTGTGTGTTTGCATGTGTATGTGTGTGTGTTTGAATTTGAGTAGGTAAGAGAGGAAATGTTTTCCTCCAAGGTGATTTTGCCTGCTGAGAATTGGCCTCAGGGAGAAAAATTGGATTGGAGGGGGAAGGTTGGCAGGTTTCATCAAGATTTTTAGTACAAGCTGAATGTGACTTGTGCTTTTTATGAGCACACTTTTATGTTAACATCCATGCATGTATATACTTCTGCTTAAGGAAAGCTGTTATCACAAGTGTTCGCACTTGTGCAGTTTGAAACTGAAAAATGAATTATGAGCTATCACAAGTTTTTAAAGTAAGCTTGAGTGTTTAATCACCACAGTGACTTCTACTGTTGACCTTAAGTGTGTTGTCATTTTCTTATACTGTCAACACAGATGCCTTCCTCAGAAAACATTTATAAATCATGACTAAAACCTGTTTCAGTGACGATCACATCATGAGTATAAGAGCTCATCATGTCTGCTCTGACATTTCTTCATAGTACTGATAAACAAAAACCTTAGCATTTCAAGTCAATACACAAATTAATATGTACAGTATACTGCCTTTTGCAATGTGCCAGTAATAAAGAACTCCTGAAGATGTGTTTTGGCAGCAACTCTGTGTTCAGAGGGCAAAATAGTAGAGAAGTCCTGATAACTGTAATAAGGAAAGGGTCTGTTCATCCCCCGCTGCCTCTCGTTCCCCATCCATATGCAGCAGTTTCCCTCCAGTACTGCTGCACGTAGATAAACCACATTTGGAAAGTGTTTATGACTACAGGCACAAAACATCCACAACCTTATAAACATGACTTGAGGTCTGCTGCATGAAACTCCAAACTAAAATGGTGGGTGTGCATAAAGTTAGTAATGTTCATGCCCATTATTGTTATTTTCTGACTTATACAACTGTGTTGGTATGGAAAGTCCTCTTTAATAAGTTCAAGTTGCAGTTATAAACTGCACAAATACATACTGTAGGTCTTGTCCCTTTTTAATGTTTAGACATGAATGATGAACTGAGTGCAGATTTTGTTAACATCAGGACAAATGCTGCTGATGTTGCTTTCTTTCTTGGCTGTTGTGATGTCAGCTAATTGTACTCTCTCATTACAACTAAGCTCACAGATTTAAAAGGCAAGCAATATGCGCAAACACTGATGTAGTGTGCTATCATTATAAGCTAGAAGAATGTTAATTATTATAAGTCAAAGATGCAACGTTTTCTGCCTGGTCTCTTCAGAAACAGTGAAGCAGGAATGTTTGTCCACATGTCCAGAAGATTTCCCAGAATCCAGACTTAAAAACTGTGAAACTCTTCATTGCTTCTTTACTTGTGGTTGACTTTTTCATTCATCAAATACTATGTTGAAGTGTGTGTGTGTGTGTGTAGGTGTGTGTGTGTGCGTGTTTTTTTATTTCTATTTTTTATTTTTTATATTCCAGGTTGTATTGGAGCATGACAGCCATTTTATACTCTGCTGTTAGGCAATCATCACATATCAAAACATTTAAGAATCATAATTCAGTTTTTTTTTTTTTTTTCATAATTTTTCAAAAGAGAGAAAAGCATTGGGGGAAATGCTGTATAATGAGACAAATGTTTATTCATATAAAAGTTGTTTTGCAACAGTAGCACATTTTGAGTCATTAAGAAAATATTGCTGATTGATTTTTTTTTTTGTCTTCAACCCACACTGAGCTCAGAGACTGATCCAACATACCAATAAATCCTCTGCAATCCTTATTATCAACCTTATTCCTGAGCTAACACATGTAGAAACGACGATGCGATCAACTCCCTGTGAGAAACCGGAAATAGCGCTTCGCCATTGGCTCACAGTGTAAGATGTAGCTTTGGGTAGCTGTTTTGTCGAACATTTCAACATGAGTATTCATAACATTTCTAAACAATTTTCCCCAGAAAAATGTACTTGCACGGTTCGGGAACACGTTGTGTGGTTCGTGGTTGTACTAACGAGCAGAGAAAGTTGAATTTGTGGCTACAACAGCGATTTGACAACACGACCTCGGTCTAAATGACAGAGTGGCTCCAGGGCTCCAGACTGCAATGTAGTGGTCGCATTTTAGGACTAAAATATCATCTACTTTAAGTAAATAAGATCGTATCTCACCTCTTTCAACAAAACACGACCAACCTTATTACTCTGTCACACTCTGCTCCCCATCTCCAGAATTCCCGATCTCTGCAGTGGACTTCTTCCTCCTCTCCAAATTCAGACTCAAAACTCTTCTGTACAGACGTCTGATTTCACCTAATTCCATGTACACCAATCCAATGTTATTTTCTGTGTTCTGCTTAGTGTTTTGGTTTAATGTGTTGTCCGCTTTGTACAGTGTCCTTTGGTGCTTTGATAAGGCGTCTGTCAAATTAAACATATTTACTATTATTATTATTATGCACACTATTATTATTATTATTATTATTATTATTATTATTATTATTATTATTATTATTATTATTATTATTATTATTATTGTGTAGGTACTGATAAGCATCAGAGCTTTTATGATTGCTCATTGCTTCACAGTCAGACGTGACAGAGCTAAAGGCTGCTGCCTCTACAGTATCTTCAGAATCAGAAGTTTTGCCTGCATTGTTTCGATCATGTGACCAACGATAAATTGTTTTGTCATCTGTATGTGTTGAGCTGCTACTGGGATTTTAAAGAGAGAGGAGTTTGTTAATAACAAGCTTTAAATGTAATTCAATCACGTCTGAAACTGAATGTTTATAGAGGAGGTTTACCTCGTGATTATTCATAATTTCTGACATCAGAAAGCATCAGATTAGAATAAAAATTTGCAGAGCCGCTCTGATAACATTGACAGGAAAATAAAACGTGACCATGCAGGTGTTATTAACGCATCCAGTTAGTGCTGTCCTAAATTATTGCCTCTGCTGAAATAATGCTTTTTTTCTTTTTAAAGATTACACATATAGGTTTGGTCAAACTTCCCTGATCACTCTGATTCCAAAATATTGCTTTTAAATGATCGTGAACAAAATAAGGATCACTGATGGTAGAAAATTGTAACGCATTTAACTGCAAGAGATCGCCGGAGATCGCATTTCATTCTGAGTTTGAAATAAAATAAAATAATATTCTGTATGTTTTGTGGCTTTTATCTAACATGCTTCTGTTGTAGCTTTGAGTAACATACATGTATTATTTTAGTACAGCTGTGGGTTACCAATGTTTTCACGTATGTTATAATGAGAGGCTGAGATGAGGCAGTTCAGGTCCAGTAAAAGATCGCTGGACCCGAACTGCCTCGTCTCAGCCTCTCATTATAACATACGTGAGAACATTAATCCACGACTACAAAGCAGCATCTGCTGTTCAACACAGTCCACCATGAAGGATCCCACAGATGACAGCAGCCACGACTTCCACAATTAAACTATCTCCATGCATGCAAGGACGAAAATATAAAAACTCTTTACTTCTACTTTAACACTGATAGATGAAAACAGTAACTCAGGACTGAGGCAAGAGTTGAGGACATCATTTTATTTTATCTATTTATTTATTTATTTATTCTATTTTATTTTTGCTCTCTGACCGTATCAAATGTTTTCAGCAGGCATCGATGCGGTCGCATCCAGTATAACAGTCTGTGCTCACGGCTGTCGTGTCAAAATGACTTGCCGTTTAATGACGCTTTTCGTTTTTCCGTCCCCATTAATGTCTATCATCGATGGATGTTGAAAAGTCCTGGAAATGGATGTTGGACTGCTTCAGAGCAAAAGAAAAACAGCCTGGTGCGCTGCAGTGACTTGACTTTCCAGCTTGAGACATTGTTGTTGGAAGCAAAGATCCTCGCCCGTTGCATATTTCTGGTCAAAAAGGAAGTGTGAAAAAGGTCTGTTGCAGGAGGCAGAGGGAATGTGACGTTGTCCTGTCTGAGCTGTGACAGCTGATGTTCCCACGTAGTTTACCTAAAAAGCTCGTAAAACATGGAGTAGCATGAACATCTAGCATGTAAATAAATGCCGGTTCAGGTCGAACCGGAAGTTGCTCGCATATTTCACGCAAGAGCTCATGGGGCAACGGAATAAGGTGGATGGCATTACGTGACATAATAGAGACCATGGCCACTGAGAAATAGACTATGATAATGAACAGTTTTCTAACCATCACCAAGTGTTTTAGAACATCTTCAAGTCACCTCGTACATTGGACAACCCCCCCCCGGAAAAAAACCTCCATTCCATGTCTTTTATGTTGAATTCAAAGTCCTTTTTAAAAAAAAATCTTCACTTACCCATGTCAGAGCACGTTTGTATGAAGTTTCATATGGGCATACAGACTAACACATCACCATCAACAGAAAGACGCGTCCATGTCCTCTGAATCAACTCAGTGGACAAGTTTGCACATTGCAAATGTTGTTAGAGCCTCAACCTACTACTCAATAAATTTTTGACACTCTGACTGACTGAAGCTCTGAACACTCATGCACGTGTGAGGTATAAGACCCATGTCAAGCTTGACTTGTTACAAGAAAATTCCTTATGCATAGTTGGATGCATTTCTTTAATACTGTACAAATCCCAAGTAAACTTCATCCCATCCTTCTTCCCCTCCCCCACACCATTAAGAGACAATACCATGGCAACCGGTGGGCCATTTAAACTCATAGATTAATAGGCAATGCTATAGTTAAGTGATAGACAGTACAGCTGTACTTTCATGGTGACTTTAAAAAGAAGTTAGGTGTAGATAACATCATAAAGAGACTAATCCTAAAAAATCTCTTTTAAAGGAGCTGTATCATGCTTTTCAAATGTTCCAAAAGTCAAATACAGGCATTCATAAGCTAGATATGTTCCCATCGTTACTATAGAAACTAATTTGGTGTTAAATATTAGTTTTTCGATGCATCTAATTTCCAACACGGAAGTAAGATGGCTGACTGTACTGAACCGCGGAGCTCTCGACCAATTGCAGCATGTTTTACGCCCATTTCATGACGTCGCCCCGGAAGAGACACTTATTCTGAAGGGTCACGGAATTGTCTGTAGCACCGGCACCGGCAGCTCTCATGTGGATGTTAGTAGTAAACATTGATGGATAATTACTCCGATCGACGGGATAAAACAGACCAGCCTGTTATGGAGCTGTATGCGCTCGACCCAGAGTCTGATATGGAGTTTGAAGTATACGCAGTACCACAGAAGTACCACAGAGACCCCTGACAAGCAAGTAATTTAGCAAACAAATCATAGGCTAACAGTTAGCGCTGAGCTATGCAGCACTCACATGGATCTTGTAAACATTGATGGATAATCGGACTCCGATCAACAGGATAAAACGGAGCAGCCTGTTATGGAGCTGTATGCGCTCGACCCAGAGTCTGATATGGATTTTGAAGTACACGCAGTACCACAGAAGTACCACAGAGACCCCTGACAAGTAAGTAAATTAGCGAACAAATCATAGCCTGACAGTTAGCATTGAGCTGAGAGATGTGTTGACTCACCAGTGTTGTTGTCTGTCCATGCGCGTTTTTATTTAGGAACTGCGTCAGGTTTCAGAAGTAATCCCAGAGAAAAAAACACTTTACTGCCCGAGATTCATGAAGTTGTCAGGAGTGAAGTTCACACACAAAGTTGAGGTTTTTTTCTGCTCCTGAAGTTATAATCCAACCACTTCTGGCAAGTCGATTCATCCAGAACAACAAATAAACTCCCACGCTGAACGTAACTGCATTTTCCCCAACTTGCTGTCCTCTAGAGCTTAAAAAAAGAAGAAAAAAAAAGAAGAAAATTCTCCTGAACTCTGGAGCAAACGTCTGTTAGCTGATGGCTGCTTGTCTCTGAGGAAATCTTCCTGCAGGTGTCAGTTTCTTCCTCAGAGAGTGTGTATAGGATTCTCTGAGTTTCTGTTCAACAGAGGGCGTCTTGCTACGATACTGAGCGTGCGCATTTGGACTTTCGTGATTGGTGCCACGTTCATACGTAACGCGGTGGGTAGTCAGCCGTTTGCAGGGAGGTAGCGCTTGGTTTAAATATTCATGTAGATTACTCAAATATGCATGAATGAAGAAAAATAACGATTTAAATCATTTCTTGATGAGGAAATAACACACTGACATGCTGAAAAGCTCTTAAAAGTCCATTTTTCATGATAGGGCTCCTTTAAAGGGTAATAGCTGCTATTGTAATTAAAGGTAGAATCCAGAGTCCCCCCCACTGTTTCTGTTTGCAAACAAAAGTATTCAAACTGAGCGCCCCTCCCTCTCAGGCTAATGGCCCCCACATTCTTCAGCCTATTCAGCCTCTCCTTCAGAGCTCAGAAGCAGGTAAAAGTCAAACCAATATTAACCCTGGATTTCCAACTTGCATTGTCTAAAGCTCTTACCTTTTCTTCGGTGCATCTGCCATTTTTCTTTCATTTCTTTTTTTTTCCTTTGAGAGTTCGAGTGACTGGCATCTGTTGCAATCATGAGCTTATTCCCACACAGTATCATGCCTTAGCTCTGTCATTGGCTGGCGATATAAACAGAAATCTCCACCCAGAAATGTCTCGACCAGACCATAACAAAGCGAAAGAGCAAATTATAGCCAGGGGAGGGAGTTGTATTCAAACTCATCACGAGTAAAGCCGCGGTTTGAGATGGATTTCACTTGCTCAAGTCTAACGTTTATTTTCAGGGGGGGGGGGGACTTCGGACTCTACCTTTAAGTGTGGATGAAAATGTGCACTACTGTTTGAGAGATTTGTCTATGATAAAATCACAGCCTACTTTTTTCTCCTGCTACCATTTTTACTGCACATCAAAAGAAATTATCAAATTTCCTGGCAAACAGCTAAATATCCAGTTGCTCATTCTCATCAGTTTGAAATGTTTTTTCCCCTTCTTCAGCAAAATGTATTCAAAACAGACACACTCACATGAGGACAAACTCCAAAGGAGCCAGTATACCTGCCTGTAATGTTGTGTTGGGGATCTCTTGAGTGTTTGGTGGAAAACAGGTGCACATGAATATTAAAAAGAAGGGAAGTGGTCCAAATGCCTGCTTTTCAACTCAATAAACATTACCAATGTGCAGGCATACATGTGGGTGGAGGTGTACTTATATATATTAAGAATTTATATCCATGTGTGCTGCTGAGGATGAGTGCGCAATTTTTCCCTTTTTTTCTGCCTGTGTGTATGCCAATGTTCAAGCTATGTCAACCGCAGTTAATAAACAAAGAAAATCCTTTTCTCTTTCAAACACTGCATTCATTCAGATACCTAAAGGTTTTCTGGCACTAAGAAATGCCATTTGAACTGTACTGACTGCCAGGTAGAAAAAAAAATTGGTCTTACTGTACCACAATAAGTAGGCATGAAATGAAAATGACTGTGTTCATGCTGATGGACAAACATATCCTAAGGAAATTTACACAGAAAACTTGAAATAATGTTTTTGTGGTCCCACTCCACACTCCTATGAGTTTTTTAGTTTGTTTGTTTTTTGCTTTAAAACTCTTTTTGTGCCATTATTGTAAAATTCTTAGAGGATTGATGTACTGCAGGTTTTAGAAGTGTCCCTGCTGCAGCACACTTGACTCAGACTTTGACAAAGCTTGATGTCAAGCTTTACACAAGTTTGCAAATTAATGATTTGAGTAATGTGTGGCAGGACTGAGGATCCCTACAATGGACAGTTAACTTGGATAATGTACCCACCCCACCCCACCCCCCGCAAGAAAAAAAAAAAAAAAAGTTTGATTTGGGAAACTATCTGGTCATGGATAAAACCATGACTGTGTGTCAGGCAGGTAGCTGAAAGGTGTGTGTAAGTGTGTTACACAGCCTTGCGTGTGTCCGTTGCTATTAAAGCAGAACTCAGTAACTTCAGCCCGGGGCTCCCCCTAGTGGCGTCCTTTCACTGTCGTGTTCAACCCCCCCTTACACCCCCCACAGCACACAGACGGCTTCTCTACCTGTCTTTCCTCTATTTTGATCCCTGATTATATTTCTAAGCGTTTTCTAGCTTGTTGATGCTACTTTGCTGCGTTGGTAGCAGCACCTCGTCTCCCTCTGCTCAAAGCAAAGTCCTGTATTTTCTGAAACGGGACGTTTTACCCGCGATTTGCGGGTAAATATGCCGTGGATTATATTTTTCTCTGGTGTTGGCGGGTAGCAGGTAAGAATACGAACTTTTATTTACTTTTTGCGGACGTGACAAGTGATTATTGAGCCTGAAGCAGTGATGCTTCACCCGGCGCCCAGGCAGCGCAAGCTACGTGAATCACTCTGGTCCAGCAAAGAGTTGGTTATGAGAGCCAGGAGCCGTGTTTAGGTGGTGTGAAGCTAAAGAAATGTTTTCTTCGAATTAGCGCTGGTAGTCTGGTTCAAATCAGAGCTGGAAGCAGCTCGGTAGATAGGGGACCTGAGTACCGTACAGCGGTTTTTGTTGTCGCAAGTTCTGCTCGGGTCGACGCAGGCAAAGTTGTATTTAGCTGCTCGCAGGCCAGAGGCCCCGGCGGGAGGGGGGGGCACATTGAATCGCTCCGTAAACACTTTGTTTAGCCCCACGGGGATTCCGAAAAGCATTTATTGAGGTAAAAAAGTTACTGAGGTTCCCCTTTAATATGCAGGTGGGAACAAAGGGCACATTCAGAAAGCATAGTCCGCGAGTCTCGGCCCGTTTGGGGACTCGGTTCTGTTGGGGGCGGGGTTGGTCTTCTGTACCGAGATCGCATTCACGTTGCACTATTGCCAAACGGGCCAAGAATGAGAATCTAAGGTGGCGCTGCTTTCGGATTCACCGTAGGCAAGGACAAGACGCACGTACAAGAAGGTTCTCACAACTTCTCACAACTGTTCCCTCTACTAAGCGATATTATTTTTGTACCAGGAGCTGGATATGCTTTCATCAGATCAAATATCGATTAAAGCTTTTACTTCCTCGTAACTCCACGTCTGACCACGAGCCATCTTTATAAGCACTGCAGTGCCACACGTGTTTGTTGTCGTAGCGTTCACCCACGTTGTCCAATGTTTGACCCACAATGCTGATGCAATTTGTAATCCACCTTCTGTCTATGGTTCACTTGAATTGGACCGAGACCTGCATTTGCAGGCGGGCCGAGTCCGGTTGTTTGTTCCGGATCAGAGTCTGTTTGCGCATTCACAACTACCCTTACAAAGCGAACTTTCCGAGCAAACGGACTCTGATTCGAATCAAAAAAGCTTTGTGAATGCGCCCAAAGATAACTGCTGTTTTCACTCTTCCTGTTATATTTAGTGCATTACTGGAACATAGAAACATAGCTGTTCTTTAAAAACCAACAAACAAACAAACAAAAAACAAGATTCTGGTTTGCTTTCCCAATAAATAGCAGAAAATATAAGGCAATAGTTATACATGCAACAATGAATATGTAATCAGTGCATAAATCCATGGACTTAAAAAAGAAGTCTAATGAAGATCTCTAAAGGAAATATAATACATTACCAGCTGTTTTGCTCTCAGTGTAACATTCTCACTATTTGTGGTCTGTGTTAAGAAAAGTGACATTAGGGGGGTCGTGTGTGTAGATTCAACACCAAGTGATCCATATACATTGAAGGTGTGAGCAAGTTGTGTCTTATCCCTTTCTGAGAGCTAGGTGTGCTTGTGAGTGTGAATGCAGTTCAAGTGTTTGCTGTTTATCGTTGAGGCTTTCAAACCAGACATGACTGAGTAAGCGTGTGTGCACTTGTGTGTGAGAAGTGAGAAATGTAGCTTAAAATACTTAGAGAGCACTTTGTCTCTTTGGGTGGGGTGTAGTTGAAGAGATGTACCTGTCTCTTTTCATCTGTGTGTTTGACTATTTTTTCCTCTTTCTCTAGAGCACTTTGTCACTTTAACATTTGGTATAAAAGCTTTCTTTCTGTGTGTTCTTTTTTTCATCTCTCCATTTCTGTCAATTGTCTTGATGTCTCTCCCGCTTTTCTCAGCCACTCTGCTTCTCTTCTTAGCACTGAAACTGCACCTCTACTCCCTGGAGGAAGCCATTATATCTTTGCAGTGGCATTTATGGTGCCTTGAAACACCAACATTTTTTTCAAGGCCTTATCTTACAATTGTCTGCAAATGCCATGAATATAGGAAAGGATCAAATTCTGTTTGTCCATGGTTTACTGGTACAATTTCTAATGCCCTAAACACGAGGTAACAATAGCACACAGGCTGAGCTCTTTGATTGTGGTCCATTAGTGTCGGAGCTTAGCTCCACATCTGTGTGCACACATATTTACATAAGAGCAAAGCCACCGAGGACAAGATTGTTTAACCTTATTGCTGCTGCTCCAAAGTAAGGAAAAAAAAAAAAAAAACGGCAGTGTGAGTCTGTTGCCATAACTCCAAACCTTTTTTTTAAAGAAAAATAAATGAGTCTGCAGATTTTTCTAATACAGGAACACAGGCTCATATAAGATGATTTGCTCCTTTTCCATTGCTAGTGACAATGTGGTTCCCCTCATTGCACTCAGGTCCCTGCACATTTGAAATTGATTCTACATATGCCTATGCTGCTTACTGAATACAGTTCCTTTCAATACTTATATGTATTGACTGAGGGTGTCCCCGACTAAGAATTTTCATAATTGAACCTGACTTGTCAGATCTTGTCTTTCATTGACGAATCATGTTGTTTTTCCCTCATCGTTTCATAATCTAATTTGTGTCTTTTTCTGCTACAGACAAAAGAGCTAAACCACCCCAGGAAGCAAATTTCATTCTTCATGTGGCAAAAGATAACAAGAATAGGACTCTCTATCCCCCCCCCCCCCCCCCCCATATCACTGATTATGCTACATAAAAAAGTGTCTGATTGTTTAAAATGTACAAAGTCCTTATCTTATTTATATGAAATGAATATATAAAAATTACATGGTAGGTTGGTATGAAATTATTGTTAATGTGTGTTTGATTTTGGCTTAAAAATTTAAAGTCAGGAAAGAGAATTAAAAGGGTGTAACAGCCTGTGCCCACTCATCCATGGACGGTGCAAATGTCAAACATATGAAGTAGAATTCCAATAGAATAACCTTCAATGAAAAAAATAAAGTAATTACACACCAACGAAAACTGGCTCGTATGAAATAAGTCATATCCATGTAAAACAGAAAGTAAAACTAGGAAAAAAAAATAGAATTTGCAGCAAAAAGCAGATTATGGCTGTGCTGCTGAGACACACACTCTCCAAGTAAAGTTTATAATGTCCCAAAATAAAATAAGATCCGACCAAAATAAAAAAAATAAAAAATGCTGCTATAAAAAAGGGCTATGCTTGACTGCACCTGTTGCCGTCTGACTCTTCAGAAGTTGTGTGTCAGGAAAACTTGAACACGTTGGAGGGAGAAGTGCACTCTTCACTTTGTTAACAATAAAACTGACCATGGAGAATATCCTCTTGGTTGGTGTGGAGGTGGAGGGGATGTGCAGAACATCACAAGCCTTGATTATTCTACACCTTGTTGGAATGGTACAGCAGTCTTCCCCCGATCGTTCCAAACACCTCCACCAGTCTTTGAGGAACCGCTCCACAGCTGAGGCAGTGAGACTGCGGTCCAGTTCAGCACATAGATGAGAGTGCTGCAATATGAAAATTTAATGTCACGGTTATTGTGACCAAAATGATCTCGGTTATCATTTTTATTGCAGTATTATAGAAATACCCCCCAGCATCTTTAAAAATATCCAAAATGGGTCTAGATGTCTACTTTGTCCTTTTTAAAGGGGGAAAAATCTCAAGAGAAATGTCCATGTGGGTGCCTTCGTTGCCTTCCGCCATGTTTTCATAGATTAAACATTGCAAACTGCGACTGCTGCTGCTTTTCCAGCCAATAAGCAGCATCACTGGGAGTTTGTCAAAGTGCAGTAATCAATCACGTTTTTATGATAATTAAAATTTGAAACTGTTTTAGTATTTCATCACACTTAACCATTTTGCCAGTAATCTTTACATCCCAACTCTATAGAGAATCTAATTCAGCATATCAGCCGCAGTCATCTTGGCTCAGGAAATCATGGTGCCCCAAAACACTTCTTGCTTAGACCTTAAAAGTTTACTTGACAAATGTGTATAGCACAGCTAGCATGTAGCTTATACAGAAAACGTGTTGATGTGGCATTTTTGTCCAATATCAAAGTAAATTCAGCTGCACTTAATCTGTGTGTATTGTATAAGTTAATTTCTTCAATCTGCCAGAGTACACTTATCAGTGTTGGTTTGTTTACATAAACTACTATTGTTTGCACTGTGCAGCACCGGATAGAAAACGAGATACGAGGCTGGTGGGGCCTAGATTATAGGAGGGTAGTGACAACTTGTATGGAAAGAAAAAAAAAGGCTTCATTGGATGATATGCGGTGAGTGGCGGACCTCACTGTGGCCACTGTGAAGACAGGTGTATGCAAAAAGTGATAACTGCCAGAAACTGATGAAACAGCCGCGGAGTGCGCGCAGCCTCTTATGTATGTTGCCCAGTTTCCCTCGGTGTTGCCAGTGCAGCTGCTCTCTCGAATCAAACCAACGACTCACATTTCACGGACATTATAGCCATAAAAAGTATAATTGTATATATAGGAAATTTTTTAAAGAAAGGGTTGTTTTGTTTGGTTTGACGAGGTGGTATATCGCCAGTCCGATGGGGGAGGGGAAGGGAAGGAATAAATAAAACTAAGATCTACCCGTCCTCACACGTGCCCGGTCTCGGCTTGCTTACCTCGCGGGGCGCCGCGGGGGGCTTGGCGGAAGTCGGGAGATTCCCTCCCCCGAGCACACCTAACTTCTCCACAACCACTCAACACTAAACATATAGACCAATAAAAACAAAACCCCCACAACAACGCCCTCCAAACGCAACTACAACCCACCTGGAGATGCGTCGTGGAGGCGGGGGAGTTCGCGAGAGGACTCCCGGGTCTACCGTGCGGTCGGGGGGGGGGGGGGGTGTTTTAGCTTGAGATACCGATTAAGAGATTTTCTCACGGGCTGGAGACCAGAGGACCTTCAGAAATATAAAAATTTTGAGTTTCAAAATTTATAGTGCTCTCAAGTGAGAAATTCAACAATCACAAAAAAAGAGTAACCAACTCAACCTCCCCCCCACGCCCCACTCTTGAAGAGATCAAAAATTCTTACCAGTCCCCCCAGGCTCAACAGCCCAACAGGGAAATCCCTCGCCACTAACACCTTCCTGATGACGGGCCCCTCCCTCCCTAGAGCTCCTCTCGAGCACAAAAGACACAGATTCGATATAGGGATAGCACCCCCTACCCCACCCTCACCCAAGCGCGATCCAATCATAAGCCCCCCAAACCCAAAACAACAACCCAACCTCAACGAACAAGAAAAGAACGATATTCCAAAAAAACACAAAAAGAAAACAGAAAAAAAATAAAATAAAAAAAAAAAAAAAAGAAGAAAAAAAAATAATACTGAAGAAGAATAAAAAAAAAAAAAAAAAAAAAAATAAAAAAAAATAAAAACATAAAATAAATCAAGCATCAAAGTAAAAATTCGAAATGAAAAAGAGAGTATATACATCTAAATCCTGAATTCATACAAATGAGAAAAAAAACCACAACAAGCAAAGTAAAAGAGTTTTTTTTCCTCAACTTTCACTCACCAACGAGCGCCAGGAAGGATAGATAAAAAAAAAACTACTATCCACAAAACAAACCAACTCCCACCTTCATAAAAAGAGAAAAGTTTAAACAATACCAAAAAACACGTAAAGTTCCAGGGGAGGTGAGATGAGAATTTAAAAATAACACCATAAGAACATCTGCCTCCCCCCGAAGAACAATTCCTACCCTAGACTATGTGGGAACTGACAGGATAAAAACTCGGAGAATCTCCCCATCGATCCTCCCAATCCACTCACCAGGGTCACAACTCAGGACCCTCTTCCGAAATCACCCAATGCTCCATCATGATAAACAACCCCCCTCCAATCTCCGACCACATCAAAATCTCCTCATCAAAGAAACAATAACACTAAAAAAGAAAGTAAAAAAAAAAAGAGAAAATTTAATCGAACTCATACCACAAGGCCCCCGGCCACTAACCGTGAAGAGGAAGGGCAGAAGAATAAACAAAAGACAATCAACATGGCAAGCCTCGACCGGGGCGGGTGAGCAATGTCGGATGGAGTCCACGCTCGCCAAGGCGGGGGTCAGGGGGCTTGGGCGCCGAAGACAAACCGTCAAGGGCATGCTCCGGAATAATAGAGAAAACGCGGCCGACTGGGACAAGCGAGTAAAGGTGAAGGGGGGACGCGGGAAAGGCTATCATAAGAATATATAATTTAAAAGGAAGGGAGTATATAAATAAATTGTTGTTGTTTGTGCGTAAAGGTAAGAGAGAGGGGGTTGCTTCAAATTCGTTGAAAAGTATATATATAAATGGATGAAACGCTAGATAACGGGCGGACAGAAAAGATTGGTGAGGTTGGTTGTTTGGCTATTTAGTAAAGATAAATTTAGATTGTGCCGAAGATGGTGGGAATTGAAATTAAAAGTATGATGTGCCACATGGAATGTGATTACAAAAAAGAAAAGAGATGAAGATAAGGAGAAAAAACTGAAATAGAAAAAAAAATCGATTAAGGGCTAGAGGAGGAATTAAAAAAAACAAACATGAATGCTTTTTCATACTAATGGGTGATGAAGCACTAAATACCAAAAATAACGTTTCTACCCACGTTTCTCTCGGTTGCCTTGAAAAGGCTGTGTACTGCAAAATGGGCTGCAATTTGGTGTTCGAATTTCCCGCGCTGCTCTGCGGACGTGACGTCAAATGATGCTACATCTGCAGCTTTGATACAGGAAGAAGACGGCTGCGGTAAATTCAAACAGTGTTAGCGATAGTTATGGATTCTTCTGCCGTCAGCAAATGATCCAGATCAACTGAAAGACACTAAAAAGTGTAACTACGAAGAAAAAGGTTGGTAAACAACATTATAACTTCAGTTTGTGCACGCTCCCGTGATGGCTTGGCTCGTGGCTGCAGTTACCTGAAGCGCCAGTCGCGGCACTCGTGAGTTTGTTTCGTTTCTTAATCTTGCCTCAAGTCCCTTTAAATGGATTTTCATTACTTTGAATAATTTCAAAGTGGATAAAGGTAAAATAGGATTCAGAATAGTGGTATTTGCTTGCCATAAATGGAAATATCCCTGTAATTGTCAATTAAAAGAAAGAAAATTTTTAAATTTCTATAGTTTATTTAGGAAAATCATATGATAATAATAATGGATTAGATTTATATTGCACTTTTTTTTTTCTATTTAGCGCTCACAGTAGGTCCATTTTTCATTCACTCCTCATTCATACTTGGTGATGGTAAGCTACAGTATGTATGTAGCCACAGCTGCCCTGGGGCAGACTGACGGAAGCGTGACAGCCATTTCGCGCCTACGGCCCCTCCGACCACCACCGGAACATTCACACACATTCATACAAGGCAATGGGGGTTAAGTGTCTTGCCCAAGGACACAACGACATATGGCTGGGGGATCGGGATTCCAACTGCTGATCCTCTGATCATTGGCCGACCTGCTCTACCACCTGAGCCCCTGTCGCCCCATATAGAAATTTCTGGTAAACTAATCCCCTTCATCCCCTCCCATACCTTTCTAAGGTGGAATTAAGCATTAAAATGATATATTTTATCTTGCTAAAAACTTATTAATGGCAACTGAAAAGTTCTAATTCTACCATAAAATGCACAATAGTGTTTGGAAGGCCCTAATTAGTTTGTAACCTAAACACTATGTTTCTCAAGTTATTTCAAACTCTTCCATGGCAAGTCACAGAGCTTAAACAATTTTTGACATATCGCCCAAACTAGAGATGTCCCGATCCGATCACGTTATCGGGGATCGGGGCCCGATCACGTGATTTCAGACTCGATCGGAATCGGCTGTTACTTCCCGATCAGGGATCGGTTAAATGTTTCCTTTACTGATACGGCAGCAGCGGGCTGCTCCTCTTTTTCCTCTGCGTGGTTTCCTCTCAGTTTCGGTTTTATGACCAGCGGTTGGTTTGATTCTGCCTCATGTGAACCGCCCCGTCCTGCACGCAGCTCAGTGCTGTTTACAGCATCACCGGGCGGTGCAGGAGTTTAAATGTAACGCACCAGCAGGTAGCAGCCTGTTCACTCAGACATAACTACAGGGAAGGCGGCTGCAGCTGAACTGAGCCGCTTTTAAAAGGTTTGATCCATTAATCAAAGCAAACAACAATAAGTCAACATAACGTGTAACACGTGGTTCATATTTAGCGAAGCAACGCGACAATGTGCTGGTTTAACGTTAGTTGTGCAGCGCGTGCATCGCTGCGGGTTTGACGGGGCTGCTGGTTGACGTGACCCGCGGAGAAGTGACAGAAAAAAGAAAAGAAAGCTGCTTAAACTTGTTTGCCATTAATGAACGGAGTAAAACCGAAGCACACATTACATTAGGCCTATCTGTTGTTTCAGAGTTTATTTGAAATCTAGTGTTGGTTTTATTTGCTGTCCAAAAATAATCATGTGTTTCCAAGCTTCAGAGAAATGGAGAAATAACCAGCTTCCTTTGTGATTTCCACAGACATGCATAAATGATTACTTACTCATTAATTTGACGTTAGTTTGGTATATAAATGTATGCTAAATATGTTTTCTTTTTTAGAATATGGCTGGAAGAATGTAATTGATCAGAGGAGGTGTCATAATAAAGTAAAATAAGAATAAATAAAACGAAAAAATACAACAAATATGGCACCTCCTGATTCCCCAATTGCACCTTCGAGCTGATAGGATTCAGAATCAGATTAGGCAGCAGTGTTTCCCCTACAGACCACTGCTGTAGGGGAAACACTGTCTTTTTCTCTTAAATTTTCATTTTATTATAGAAGTATCGGATCGGGACTCGGTATCGGACGATCCTCAAAATCAAATGACTCGTACTCGGAATCGGGGGCAAAAAACCTGATCGGGACATCTCTAGCCCAAACCTATGCTCATACAATTTTAGGGGTTCCGGACGCTGACCTGGATGTTATGGCTAGGGGGAAGGGGGGCCTCATGTGGACCCTTCACTTGGGGCCTCACTTTGGGTAGGAGCGGTGCTGGCACTGTGGATCAGTTGTGCAGCAATGGAAACATTGTATAATTTATTCTTCATGTGATAAATTTAAACATCGTCAAACAACGTTTGTTATTTTACTCTGTTCTATAAGATTTTCATAGATTTTCATTTTTTAAAATTTCAAATAAAGTGGCCAAACAAATACTAATCTTGCCTTTAGCATTGCTAGATCTGAGAATATACACTACTCTGAGACCCTGAATAAGTCTAAATTATTGTGCATAAACCCATGACTTAGACGTCGACTGGAGAAAACTTTTTTTTTTCTTTTTTTAAACATCGTTTGGAGCCGACACCAGATTCACTCGAATTCTCAATAAAAATGGTGGATGCAGCGAAGAAAAGGCAGTATTTTACAGCGAAAAGAGCTGTAGATAGTGCACGCTCGAAAACCAGGGTTGATATTGGTTTGGCTTTCACCCACTTTCTAGCTTTGAAGGAGAGGCTTGGGGCTGAAGAGTAATGCAGCCATTAGCCCAAGGGGAGGGGCTCTCAGTTTGAATAGTGTTTACAAACAGAAGAGGGGGAACACTCCGGACTCTACCTTTAAAGTGTTTCAATGATGTTTTGTCAAATGTATTATTCTCCATGGTATGGTGTTCGCAGGTTATGTGCTAAAAGCACCACAGGATTTACAGTTCATTTCACACTGTCAAAATTATGTGTTTCTGATTATATCACAACTGTGTTGCAGAGCCAACATGTTTAAACTTCTTTACCCACTGGCAATCCTCCATATGATCAACAAGATAAACAGGCAACAAAGAAAGATACCAGATGGATGAGAGAAAATAAAATCTCTTAGAAGAAAGCCTGCAGTTGAACTTGTCAAACACAATATACAACATAAACACTTGCAAAAATACTTTCATCTGCTTAATCTTGGAAATGTATATATCTGTGGATGAAACTGCATTTCATTCTTTCTGTGTCAGTAATAGACACCATATTTTCAAAGCAATGTGTAGTACTTCATGGGTCTCTCTTTAAATGCATCTGGTGTGTGCATGGATCTTCCTTTGACACCTAAAGATAAGAATACTGAATAAAAAATAAGAAGGAAAGATAAATGACTATGCACACATAAAGTGCATTCATAATCAAATCCACATGATGCCATGGATAAGTAGTATGAAGACAGAAAATGATATGAATATTACTGCAGAACTGCATACAGTTGTCTTAAATAATTTGACTGTCGTTAAAGTCAAATCTTAACAGTAGACTTCAACTCTCTAACTTCAACTCCACTTTATTTATATAGCAGTTTAAAAACAACACAGTGGATCAAAGTGCTTCACAGCTAGAATAAATAAAACATAAATTCAAGAATAAAAACATATAATCAATAATAGGCATGGTATTTGTTTGTGCAAATAAGTAAAAAAAATAACAACAGAAAAACAACTCATGGTAAAAAATATCGATTTTGTATATTATTATTGGATTTTTGCTCATTGTATTGCTCTCATTTCCTGTCTTGAGTGCTCTTGTAGCTGAAACAAGGCCATTTATAAAGGAAGGTGGATGGTTTGTATTATTATGGGAAAAGAAATGTTAAAGATAAAGGTATCTTCTCCATATTTAATGTTTTCAAACCCCAATTCCATAAAAACTGGATCACTGTATAAAATACAAATAAAAATAGATATGAAATGAAATGAAATAAACTTTATTGTCCCCCAAGGGGAAATTGTCATGGGAACAGTAGCACAGATACAGCTGCAAAACATTAAATAACAAATCATAAGAAAAACACCAATACAACAACACAATCAATGAATAAGAGAAATAAAAACCATAAAAGTGCAATATTTTGTAATTTCATTCAAAAACTAGGATTTAATTCAGAATCGAACATAGAAAGCATATTACATGTTGACAGCTACATGGACAAACATTTCATCTATCCCAGTAGTTCTCAAACCTTTTTTGCAGGACATTCCCTACTACCTCCCAACTGGCTGGATGCACCCCCAATCCACCCTTCAAAAGAAAGGAAAAAAAATGCAACAAAGCTTTGTTTTTATCGTTGCATAAAGACTCACGTTTACCCATGCGCAAATGACCACACGCATGACAATAACATCAACAAAGTTTCAATATAATGCAACAAAGTTACGCACTCGCTTCCACTTTTAAGAGGATGAGTGACAGACAGAGGCTCAGTAACAGATTTTACTGTAAATGTCATCTTTTCAGCCATGTAAAGGAAAAATTGCAGCAATATATGCTTTGTGCAATCTGTATCACCGATCCAACTGAAGCCCAGACCCAGATAATTTTATCATTTTCACCATTGGCTGTTCGCCGATAATATCTGCGTAGGGTCAGGACTTCGCCGTTCAACAGAATTAATCTGCGCCTTGCTCTGGTTTGTCTGGAAATTTGCATCTGCTGCTTCCAGTGCATCACAATATTGTTCTCCAGCGTACTGTTTTCAACATGCTTCATTGTTCGTTCACATGTGTTTTGTTTACAACTCAGTCATGAAGTTGTTTCCGGCTTGAACGATTCTACTTCGGTCTGGTTGGCATGGAAGCACAAAGCTCCAGTCTGTAGAGCAACTGCTGGGTGCGGTGATAAAAAAGCATATGTGAAACTGAGCCGTATTAGTTGAAAATTGAAACATTGTATACTTTTTACCACTGTGGCAGCACCTCGCTCGACCAAAATATGTGTGAAAACCACCTACGTTTCAATCAAAAACTAATGAATTATAGTTTTTGATTTAAAATGAAAGGGATTGCCAATAAGTTTTTTTTTTTTGACAAAATAACAAAATGTCCCACTTTAAACTTTTAAACTTGATTCTTTTCATGCTTTACTGTAATCTCATTCTTTACAAATCAGTATGTTGCTTAAATCTTGAACTAGCAGCATGAACCAAAATGTATAATCAAATACTATCATTATAAAACCTTTGTAAGAAGACATTCTGATTATTTTTTTTAACTGTATTAGAATCATTTGCATTCCTTTTGGGCTCCTTTGTTGAACCATGTACAAAGTAAATGTGGTTAGTTAATCAGAATGAATACTCTATAAACATATATAGAGTCCTACAAAATCAGACAAAGGGCAAACGTTCTAACTGGAGCAGAAAATAAAAAAGTTGTATTCTAACACTGTAGTTATAAATGTGACATCTTTACAATCTGAATAAAATCACCAATGTTCCCTCACACTTCCTAACTGTCCTTAAGCACCACATCTGCCCACACACATACACACCCAACCATGCTTAATTAGTTACTTCCGTTAGTAGTGGGGCGCTAAATGCCAGCCATCCGTCAGTGACACACTGTGTAAAACCAACTCTTACTTTCCCTTAACGTCACATCTATCCTCCCCTCTTATTCTTACTCTCTTATGCTTATTTGTTAATGCTGTTATTCTTGTGTTTCATAATTTTTTTCTGTCTTTCCTATTTTCTTTTCTCTCATCTATCCTTACATTCACATAATTTACCCACCCCCACCGCTTTGCTGTCTCAGTCTTAGAACACTGACTGTGAGCAGTGGGAGAAGGCACCAACCTTTCATGACCTTTATATGCAGTGCAATCACTTTCTTCTCTCTATGCAGGTATTTTTGCCTTGTTAAATAATTAATCATATCAACAAAAAGTGGAATAAAGATTTAAAAAAGAAAAAAAAAGTGCCTGCTGAAGCTTTAAATAAAATTTTATCATTAACTCAATGACTACCTGCCATAGTTACAGCAGAGAGCCCCATACTGCCAGCGTTTGGAGCATTTCTGGCTCATCTTTCAGGACCCACAAAATATTGAATTCTAGTACTACAGAAATATGGAAACTACTAAAAGAGATTGTAGACTCTCTTCTTTCATTCGAAAAAAAAAAATCCTTCAAAAAAAAAAAAAAAACTATAACAAATCCTTTATTCCCTCTACCATTTCCATCCTAAATAATATCAAATAGACACACTGTCATCAGTTTTATTCTTTTAAGTGCCTTTTTGTTTTGTTGTTGTCTTTGTTTTTAAATGTGAAGTCTATCTATCGAAAAATGTGTTTCTGTTTTTATTTCAGTTGCAGCAGAAATGCCTGCTTGACCAAAATTTTGAAATCTAGCTTTTTGTGCAACAAGGCACTTCAAGTGGAAAAGTGGCTTTGATGCCAATATAAATTTTAACTCTAATGATGCATGGAACATCTGTTTACCTCTATGAAACAACAAGAACAACTGAAAAAAAAAGGTTTTGGTGGCAAAATAGTCTTATTCAGGGGTGTCTGGCTCCAGTCCTCCGATGGTCACAATCCTGCAGGTTTTCTATGTCACACTACTCTAACACACCTGACTCAAATTAATGAGCCGTTATGCAGAACGTCACTAACCTGACTCCGCCAGATGGATTTGCTCTCGCATATCCATCTGGGAATCATCCGTTGGAGTAGTTTTGGAAAGGGTAGAAAATACTGGTTAGCTGATTGGATAAGGCATCTGTCTATCACCACCTATGTTGGTGATAGATGGGCCAAATCAATCAATCAGATCAATGAAGCATATAACGTACTAACAGAGTGACAACGAAAACACAACCACAAGCCAGGCTACTCTTGCTGCTGCCAGCACTGGCTCGTTAGCTTAGCAAACAAGAAACATGTCGGCAGTAATTCCAATAAAACTTCAACAATAGCCACGTTGACACTAGTTTCATCTGCTGACGGGACAAATCAACCAATCAGATCAATGAAGCATACGACCTACTAACAGAGCGACGACGAAAACACGAGCAAAAACATATTTCCTTTGAGAAAAGCCTCCAGAGCAGTGTTTTGCTCTTCTTTCAGTAAAGAAATACTCTGTAATTCAGATAAAACTTGAGCGATAGCCACGCTGATGCTAGTTTCATCTGCTGAAGCTGCCATGTTGTTTAGACTGAACTGTCGCTTCTCGCTGCGTCACACCTCAGCCTGCCTCAAAGCCAACGCTGATTCGACGTTCGTTTGGTGAACTGCTCCAAATTCTCTTCAACGGAAAGTAGCCAGACTGATCTGCGAGTGAAAACCTGAAGCTTGCGAGATCAGGATGGTCTCATGAGGCTAGAACGTCACTGGCTGTTGGATTCATTTAATTTGAGTCAGCTTCTCGGAGCTGGGAGTCATAGAAAGCCTGCAGGACAGTGGCTCTCGAGGACTGACTTTGGACACCCCGGTCTAATTTATTCACTATAGCAGCACAAGTTTTGCTCAACAATATCTTCTTTGTGTTTGACCAAAAAGAAGTTCATCCATCCATCCATCCATCCATCCATCCATCGACCTACCCACCCTGACAAGACTGGGTCAGGGGTTTACCTTCTGATATGGGTTTAGAACAGACGCGCCCCCATGATGCACCGTTATACTAACAGCTCGGCCCACTGTCATTTCTATAGGCTGCTAGGGCACATTGCTGGCTGTTGATTATGTCTTTGATTAATAGTAACGTTCTTCATCTCCGAATATCAGTCACACATACTTTGCTCTAATGTGAGCTGCCTGAATTGCTTTTATTTGGATCTCTTCACCCATTCTCCTTCTTAATTAACGGCAATAAACCCTCAACTTCCTGCTTCACGACACCATAATCAAGAGCTTATTTGGCACTGCCATCTACTGGATCAGTTGATAATTACACTAAATAACATTAAAGATTAACTTTCAGCAACGAGCTCCACCAGACTGACCTGTAGTCTCCTCCATTAAAACCCCCAAAAGACGTGAACGTTCAATTTGAAAAGATGTCAGAAGATGTCTTTGGAGTCATTGAGTTAATTTCTTGCTTCCCCCTCTATGTCAGTCTTTTATATTTAATTCTTGAGTGTCTAATAGGAACAGACATATGTGTACTGGCTTCACGCCCTGTGGGACATCTAAATGGGACACTTGTCTGTTCTCAGAGTAAGTGCATTATTGTCCACTGGTACAAACAGTTAGTGTGGAGGACAAATGTATGTTTTCCACATTGTGTGTAATATGGACAATCATGCTGTTCATTATTAATATTTAGGGCTAAGCTAGTTGGGTTCACATTGCATTGCATGTCTATGTGTCGACCCAGAAATATAAGATGGGAAAGAGGGCACGGGGTAAAATGATTGACAGCAGAGGTAACAGTTATTGAGTAAAGGAGAAAGGAGATAGGTGGTGTAAGGTAAGACACGTTAGCTTGCTGTTAAAGGGTTATAGAAAATGTTTTTAAAATTTTTGAATATAATGAAATTGGGTTATTCTCCATATGCTATGATTAATTAAAAGTTATATAAATATTATGAGTGTGAAAGTGGGGGGTAAATAAAACATCGCATCTTGCTTTATTTGTAATTGTCGTATTCCTTACGTGTTTTCTGCCTTTGTGTGAGTGTGGTTATGGTATGGAGCTTGTGAGTGATTGATTGGAGGTATATGGGGGGGGGGGGAGGTTTTCTGGAGTTGTGAGCCTGTCGTGGGATGGAAGAATTGTAATGTGTAAGGGTGGTTGGTGTGGGGGGGGAGGGAATAGAGGTTGGTTGTGTGTGAATTAAAGAGGTGAAATGCCGAAAACATCTTCTATGTGCCTTTAACCATATAAAAAACGCTGTTGTGCAACTCTGCTACAGGCTGAGTGACAAGGTAAATTTGACCTATTAAACCTAAAATGATTTTCTGGACCAGGCTGTAAATGTGTTTATTTCTGCCGTGAAAGTTGGCCTTTTTCGGGGAAGGGGATTTTTTTGGGGGGGGGGTCCTTATTCAAGAAGTTAGGATGGGCGCCACCATTTTGGCCTACAACTTCCGGTTAGTAGAGTAGAGGGTTAGCCTCAAGGGGCCTAGGAAATTGGAGGCCCTCTAATGGAACAGAAATTTGTTGCACTGCACCAGTGCTTTAAAATATGTTTATATTGCACATCTGTGGATGTGCCTGCACTGGGTGATAAAGCTGGCTCCTCTGTTCCTGTCTAGATGACTGTTGTGTGTCTGCTGCTTGTAGGAGAAACTTACACAGCACTGTTATATGGATCGGTATATTAATTATCAAAATTGGTTGCTGTTTTTTATATCTAAATGTGGAATTTTTATTTTATTTATAAAATGATTAATTTGACATGTGGTTTTTATTTTTATTTAGAAAATTGTAAGTGCTAAAATATTAGCTAGTTAAAGAAAAATAGCTGCACTGAAATAAGTTGAAATTGAAAAAGTAATAATAAATAAAAATTAGAAAATTGTGTTTTTAATTGTGGTTGACAGAAATCTAAAACACAAAAAGAAATAAAAAAGTAAAAGAATGGGTTGGTGTGTTGGACCTTGCATCTGTTAGTGTTTTTTTATGTTAAAGCTTTATCTGCTGACAGGTATTTTGCTCATGTATGGGAAAGGTTGTGGTGGGTGTTTGTTTGTTTGTTTGTTTATTTTACTAAAATATTTTTTTTTTAAAGATTTTTTGTTTTTTGTTTGTTGTTTTTGAATTCTTTGTGAATTGTATTTATTTAGAGTATGAATAATTTTGAGGCGACTGGACATTTGCCTGTGGTTTAAGAAAAAAATTAAATTTGTAATATTTCATTTTTTTATTGTTTTGTGTACAGTTGTACTTAAAACGAAACTAACTGATGAGCAGACCGGAGCGGGGTAATTTAGGGCAAACTTGTCTAGTCCTTCCCTTCTCCCACCGAGAGCAGACAGTTCCTGACTGCTGTTCTGCGGTTCATCCTTGTTCTTTCCTTCTCATTTCCTCGCTCCTTTACTCTGCTTCATCTCTCACTTCTCCTCTCCAGCCTGATGTGCTGGAAATGCGCGACGGGTGGTGACGTCGTCAGGGTTTTTTCTTTTCTTTTTTTTTTTTTTTAAATCCCTTCCGGGGCCTTTATGAGTTTTGGGCCCTACGCAACGTGCGTAGTGTGCGTATTGGGTGAACCGGTACTGGTCAGAGTTGCAGTAGTCTACCACTGCCTCCACGGCAGTTCCACGGATGAGCTACATAAGTTGATTTAATGCTCTTTAATGCTACAAGTGTTCAAACATGAGCAGCATTCATTGCTTTGTCTGTGGGTGCCACAACAACTGGAAAGAGAGCAATCAGAGACTTTATTTTGATTCCATCACAATTTCTGCCCCGACAGCTAACAGTGCTAGCCCTGGCTGCTAACAGTAGTAGCTGCTCTCTAGTGGTGCTTTATTCTTTATCTATGGTCTGCTTTAAGAGCAGCCTTAACAATCAGTTCAGCGCCTGCCTTTTGTGGGATTTTGGCATGATCATATTTACAGTAGTGTCCTTAAAACAACTTAGGCTTCTAACTGCCCCAATATAGCAAACAAATGGTAAACAACAACAACATAGAGGATCGGCTCAAAGAGGTTATTGTGACCTAGCAGAATTATAATTGTAGTGATCATAAAGTCCCGTTTTGTTCAAATAAACATACCTTCCATCCAGGTATTAGTCGACACAGTGATCTATTTGGCAGCTGCATGACTGCAGAACCATCCCATCCCTGCGATACCGGTGCATCCCGGTGTCTCCATGCACAAAAGCTCATACCAACACCCAGGCAAGTGAAAGGTTGCTGGCTGGACTTGGACTGACACCGGCTTTCAGAAGAATATGCTCTTGTTCTTCATGCAACAGATCATGGCCGCCCTTGAAATTATTTTATTTTTATTTTCAGTAAAATCAGATGACGTTTTTCACTGTGGTCTGTTATATGAGCCGCCGCAGCGCCCAGAAATCAGCTGATCGCTTCGCTCTCACTTGATTCCTGCCGCAGCTCACAGCTGCCGTGCTTGGTAACTTATTTTTGGAGAGATCCGATTCTCTCAGTACATCTGATCTGAAAGAGTGCGGGATGATTATGAGTTGAGCCGAGAATGTGCCGATTAGGAATGGTTCTGCTGGGTGGCGCTTTCCTGGATGGATTTTCAAAAGAAAGGCCGAGTTAATACAGCCACCGAACACGTTCAGCAAATGATATAGATCTAGTCGGCTACCAACAGTTTTCAGGGAAATAGGACTGGTGTTAATGTCATCTTCCCACTCTGTTATGAGAACTGGGTAAGGCAGACATGTTTTCTTGGACCTTTTCAGTCACGTTTTCGATTCTTCCAATGTAATATTTTCCATTGAACACTACTGAGACCACGCCTCACCAGAAGTGCTAAGCCAATGCGGAAATGCCTCTGTTGAAAAAGTGGGCGGGGCTGAATAAGGTGAATAGGGAGGTGGGGGTGTATGTGTGTGGGGTGGAGGGAGGAGTGTGTGTGGTGGTGGCGTCGTGATGCCAGGTGTGTGGGCATCGGGGGGAGCGCTGGCCTGTGCTGGGTGGTCGTCTAGGGGGCCCAGTCCTCCTGGATTTTGGCTGGGCTGCCTAGGTTGGGTGGGGGGCACTTGGGCCCTGGGCTCCACGCTGTAGGTGCTCCGGGGGGGCCGGCGCCCAGCAGGGTTGGCAGTTGCTGGTCTTGGTCTGCGGGGGGCTTCGGCTAGGGCCACCCTCTGCCGCCCTCTGGGAGGATGCATGTCCGCCCCTTTGGTTGGATGGCAGGGGTCCAAGCCTCTGGAAGGCTGCTGGTGGCCTGAGCTTTCAGTTAGAAATGACTGATGATCTTTCATGTGCTAGAATGTAACACAGTTTATCGGTGAGGGTTTTGGTAAACCAATCCTTTGTTTGGCTTTTTTTCTGCATCAGACTATACTGAGAGATAACTTACCCATGGCCTCTCATCAGATGTGCCCTCAGACCACAGTGCAGCCTAGGTTTTACTTAACCTTTGAGTCAATTGGTACTGTTTTACACTTAAAGTAGTTACCATGATATCTTTCCCTTTCATTTCATAATAAGAGGAAAGCACATATAACTTGCTTGACAGAAGTTAAGTGATTTAACCCTACCAAGACCTTTTCTGGAATTATGGCATTGGCCTGGTGTTGATAATGCAGTTGCCATGGTGCAAAGGACATTGGTCAAAGGTGCAAAATCAAATAGATTTCATTACAGTTTATACAGTGGCAAACATACACAGGCATGACATGTTATTATTATATCAGTAGCATGTATGTAACTAATACCCCCTTCCCGTCGGCCAAAAACACCTGTATTAACCTGCAAACAATGGCTTTTAGTGGCAGTGGGAAAGACTTACCGACCTGGATCAACCCAAATCAAACGACTTGTCCAGCAATGCGGGTTAAAATCGCCTTCAAACAGCTCAGCTCCAAATGGCATGCAGTGAGAACGCCAGACCAGGGTTGAGCTGTGATTCTATGTGCTAGTGGGGGGATCAGACCCTGCTATTTTTTTTAACCAATGGGAATGGAGCCAAATGCTGATTGTAAAGAGGGCTGACTGGTGTTTCAAAAACCCATATGGACCTGCTAATTTCAGTGGGAAAGCGGCATAAGATTGATTTTGACCATATTTGGTCCAAAATGCACATAAGGAGAATATAGAAAAACTGTGACTGTATGTGTGAAGATACAGTATGCTAACTCTTAGGGCAAATGCACAAAGTTGTGTGTGTGTGACTAAAAGAGAGAAAATCTAGCCAAACTGGCAGGCACAAAAGAAGGTTTATGCCTTATAATGCAATATGTTTTTTGTGACCTGGAAAGAAATAATGCTTATGTTACACGTCTACAAAGGAAATGAGCCACAGCACAGTGCAATGGGTGTTAGTGTGCATTTCTGTGTTGTTCCCTGCCACAGAGTAACTAAGCCAACTCAGAGAGGGAGAAATGAGAAGCGGGGGAATGCAGTGAATGAGATAAATGTTTTTTCTTCAAAGCAGCCCAGCCTTTGGCGCCATGCTCCTTCACTTTTTTCTTCTCGTTTAATTAAGAAAGCAATCCCTCCTTCCCTTGAGCTCCCACACTCTTAGTCTCACTCGTTCTGGCGGAAGCCACGTTTAATAAATGATCATGATGATAATAGGGGGTGACAGAGATGGGTGTGTGTGTATGTGTGTGTAAGCACAGGCATTATGCGAGGGTTTCTATCCTTATCTGTGCATAACTTACTGTCAACACCCTTCTAACACTTAAAGCAGTTTTGGAACACTGACAGAATTAACAACTTACATGTGATATTATTTGTTAATTGGACAAACATTTATGTAAAAGATTTTTCCACTTCACAATACTGGCTACATTTGTTCTGAGGATTCTTTAACTCATAAGGTTCCAGTATATACAGCCACCACGGGCATCCGGTTAAGGATGAAGAAAGCATTCAATTTCCTTTTAACTTGCTTTAATCAGGTGACAAGCGTGGTCTATAATAAAGACACAACAAATACAAATCAGTGAAAAATCCATATAAGATTCACACAATTAATGCTAAGCCTGAAGCAAAGGCCCCATGACTATAAATTCATTACAAATCATCCAGTTCACGTATCACTTAATGAATGAAACAATGCGATTAACTGGACAATAGTACCACTAACAAAGTTAGGAAAGTTATCTTAATTGAAAATCATCACTGAATCACTCAAACTTCAATCATGAGCTAAACATACTGAAATTGAACTAATACATCCCAAATATACATTTTTTATGAAAGGATGTCTAGAAAACTTACTTTGTATCATTTACTCACGCTTGAACAAAGAAACCAATGGAAGAAGAAGGAAGCTGCTGCTCCAGCATGCTGTCAAACAAACTAAAGGTGCACCTGCTTAAAGGTGGACCACCCTTGGCTGCTCAGAATACACACTGAGCCAATCATGCAGCAAATTACTCAGAAAACTACTCAGTGAATTATCATAGGGCACACATGCATTAATTTCAGATATTTTCAACAACATTATTATTATTATTATTATTATCATTTTATTATTTATTATTATTAGTCAGTCAGTCATTTTCTGTACCGCTTATCCAGTTCAGGGTTGCGGGGCTTACTGGAGCCTATCCCAGCTATTATCAGGTGAGAGGCAGGGTACACCCTGGACAGGTCACCAGTCTGTTGCAGGGCCAAAACAGAGAGACAGACAACCATTCACACTCACATTCATTCCTCGGGGCAATTTGGAGTGATCGGTTAACCTAACATGCATCTCTTTGGATGGGAGGAAGCCAGAGTAACCAGAGAGAGCCCACGCATACACAGGGAGAACATGCCAACTGCACACAGTAAGGCCACTGTAGGAATTGTTTGAACCCCTCCCCAGCCGGAAATCGGACTAGCGACCTTCTTACTGTGAGACTGCGGTGCTAACCATCGTTCTATTTTTACATCAGGCTGTTTTAAGACTTCATGGGCAGTTGCTCTAAGACCAGGAAGGTGGGTACATTTATTTTTATACCATGGTCTGGGTGAATACTCGATTCTGATTGGCTGCAGGGGTGTGACAATGGACACCTAGAAAAGACGTTCCGAACAAACAGCCCGATTTGTTCTAAATCTGACCCAAACACTAGCTGGTAACCATGGCAACAGAACTTACTATTTTAACTTTAAAAGCAACTTTAACATTAGTAATTAGCTAAACATTTATGTATTTCATAAGTGACCATGGTATAAGCGGGATAATGCCCTCCGAGGTTGTCCATTATCAAAAATAATGGATTTCACGGCCTCCACGTTGTCCATTAATTTCTGATAATGGACACTTCGTCGGCATTATTCCTTAAATATTGACCATTTGCAACTACGTCATCTGATCATGTGAGGCCACCATGACGGTTGTCATAAATGAACAATGGGATTATTGAACAGGAAAAAGTAAGGAAAAAGTAGCAACTGCAATGGTCTTTACTGGGTTTTCCACCTTGTTTTGAGAATATGGCCACAGCTGCTACAAGTTCCAGTCTAACTAGTTTTTCAGGGGAGGTAGGACAACTAGTCGGGGCTCATAGGTAGAGACATTAGAAGCATTAGCTTACACCAGATGGGAGAAATACCCGACGATCACCTCCAGTTCAGAACTGTCACATTACATCTGGACAAAATGTTTTGGTTTTTAAGACCTGCTGCACATCATCCTGGATGATGTCTGCCAGCAAGCGGGTGAAGGGATTTAAGCTGTATAACCAACTTTATTGACCGTTAATAAGGTAAGTGTTTAGCTAACAGTGGTAGCTTGGAGGCAGCATCATCAGAAGACAGTGGCACAAATAGATTAATGTGTTTGTCTGATTAAGACACCATGTAGTAAGAACAAATATTACACTCACATTTAACACAGAAATATATTTGTACTGTTCTTTGAGATAAATCATTGCTACTTATATTGTTTTCTTAGGTTAGCACTAGCTGGATTTGCTAATAAGCCACCATTTCTTATCGTTCTCATTTTCTGACGACACTAGCACGAACTGCTTCTCCAGTCTCTATCTTCTCTGGTCCAGCTGTACGTTCCCAAACACAGTCTTCTCTCACCAAGGGAATTGTTTTTATAATGAAATAAAACCAGGACAGCGCCAGGTTTCAGCTCCTTCCTCCTCCTTCACTTGGGTCTCAGACGTCCTGGACTGTAAAGTGTGGACTGCAGACAAGATGTGATGAGAAATTATTAAGTTTCCCTTCTGATGTTCACAATCCATCTTCGTAGTTGATTATCCAAGAGAAATGCGAGAAAACTGACTGTAGGATTATATTTAGCTGACGAGGTCGTCTCTTCACGCTGCTGAAACTGGTAAGATGGCTTTATCTCATCATACTACTATTACATTAGCCTGCTATACTAAACCCAGCCTTTCTCAAACTTTTTTGAGTCAGAGCACATTTCAAAAGTGCATAAAATCTGAAGTTACCCCAGTGTAACAATCATGTCCAGTTCTTGTGGGGCTTATCTTTTTAAAAAACGATCCATGATGCTGTTGCTTGTACCTTGCTCTTTGTGAAATCAAATGTATTTTCATGGTTAAATTAGGCTATAAAACAATGCGCTGTGCAGTCAGGCTGACCCCAGTGCGGACATCATGCCACATTATTGACAATGGGTACATGAGACAGATTGTTATGGTTAATTTTAAATATTTATTCATCAAAAATGAATTTACAATTTGGCTACACTATACAATAAGGGTCCCTTAATTAACATTACTTAGTGCATTATTAAGCATTAATTAACTGCTTAATAATACAATAACAACTTTCATTAACTATTACTTTGTATTAGTTAGCATATTGGTTAATGTGTTAATTAGCAGTTAATTAATGCTTTATTCCCAACCTTACTTAATGCATAATTAAACCTTGATAAAAGTTGAATTATGTAATAAGTTACCATTAAGTATGCATTACTCAGCATTAATAACCATGTTAGATGGTATGTTAGTAACCCCTTAATAATGTCTAATGGTTTATGATTGGTGTTTATTTGGAGTGAATGAGCATTAAGTAACAGCTAACTAATGCAGCTACAAAGCCTTCGCTCAACATTGCACGTTATCTGAATGGGCATAAATAAGCAATTTATTAATATCTTAGGTAATCATTTGCTAATGCTGTGCTGTGTATATTATCAGGTACCCCTTACTTGATGTTAAGTAAGGTATTAATTCACATTAGTAGCCTGACCTAAAAGCCCTTAATAATGTGAGCGTCTCATAAGCATGACTAACCATAGTTAACCATTACTGAATGTTATTTGGACCCTTATTGTAAAGTGTGAACATTTTTCCCTTTAGTAACACTTTATAAATGCATTGCATAAACGCACAGCCTAATAAGCATTACTTCACCATAGCTAACCATTACGAAATGTTATTTGGACCCTTATTGTAAAGTGTAAACATTTTTCCTTTTTATAACACTTTATAAATGCGTAGCATAAATTCACAGCCTAATAAGCATTATATAACCATAATAAGGGGTGTTTTCTAGACCTGGGAACATTGTGGGTTGAGCACACCCCCAGTTCTTTAAAAAAGGAATCTGGGGGAACCTACACAGTAAAAATGCCCATCTATTTAAGCTTTCTTGAGCATTGTGGCATCTTGTTTAAAGCCAAATACTGCAAGATGTACTTTCGAAATGTGTTTACCTTTCAAGCTTAAACTTGACAATGTAAACAAGATCTCTAAATCAGTATTAATATTAAGAAAAACTAATAAAATTAAACATAGTTATTTATTTTAGTAACAATTATTATTAAGTTGAGTTAATAAGTAACAATTATTATTTTTAACAAGAACAAAAGTTAGTTGTGTGTCATGTTGCATTGCGGACGTCTGTCTTCTGTTCTCCGTCCTTTCCATCCACTGCTCACTCCCTCCACCTTCTGCTGGCGGAAAAACAATGAAATGTGCACTCAATGACATCATCAGAAATGCATAGAGACAGGACAGGTTACTCAGCAATAATCACACTGATGACTCTGTACATAATAATAACTGCAATCACGAATTTCAGCACTTTGCACTCATAACAAAAGTAAAACTTAATTTAATCAGTGATGTAGTCTAGTTTATTCTAGTGGCACTCGTGACTTCCTTCCCTCCTGGCCTCCACCATCCCGTCCTGGAGCAATATCTGTCTACTAGTACCCTCCTAGCAGCAAAAGTGGATTATCTTGTGTATTACCAGCATACCATGTAGACTACACCACCAATTTTAATGCAAATTGTGTATAACAGAAAAGGGCAAAGCTAACAGTTAGCCAACTATGCTGTCCTCACGACATGTGCCTATGTGAGGCTAGACTACCAGTGAACCAAAGCAAAAGAGAGGGGGTAAAAAAAAAACTAAGGCTTGATTTTCTTAATTTCACTGAAGATCTTTTTATATATCTTTTATCTTCTCACTATAATAGTTTTTTGTAACTTAAACATATATAAACAGGAGAAGAACAAATTACAAGCTAGTACATCCCAACCACAGTAGTTCTTTAGCTTAGCTTAACCATGTGCATATCATAAAAATTATTATTAAGTTGAGTTGTTGCATTGTGGATGTCTCTGTCTTCTGTTCTCTTTCCTCTCCATCTTCTGCCCATTCCCTCCACCTTCTGCTGGCAGAAAAACAATGAAATGTGCATTAATGACATCAGAAATGCAAATGTTTTTCGTCCTACAACACTGGTTCACTTCTGATCGGGTTACATCTCCCCGGTAACTCATGCTGAAAGCCGAACCTGGTCCGGACCAGGTTAAGTTCTGGATCAGAGATCACCGAGTAAGCACCACCCCCTGACCAATCAGCGCTCTTGGAAAATGGACGACCTACTTTTAGAAGATCCTGTCAACGCTGGTGCGCAGATTGTCAGAGGAGTTCTTAGAGAAAGAATATTAAGAGATGGTGCAACCCTTCTGATTTGTCAGATGACATTTTATATGAAAGATATAGGTTTTCCTCTGCTGGACTTACATCTGTCAGCTGTTGGCGCTGTACATTACAAATGTAACGCATTGCAGCCGGGCACTGACTACACCACAGACACTCTGCATCGTACTGAGGTGTCATTAATGTTATTAGACTAATTAAATTAATTTTGATGTAGAGCCCAATGCCTCACCTCGAGTGAAAACAAATATTAGTGCTGCACTGATGTAGTTGAATACCTTAATTTTTGTAGCTGAATTATGCTCATGGTGTTCAAATCCCACTCAGTAAAACCTCATTCATTCATTTATTCATTCCTTCATTCATTCACAGGTAGTTTCATACACACAGTCAGTGACGCTGATTATATTTCTGTATTTGTTCTTTACTTGTTCACATAATCGTCTTGCGCCGCTGGGGCTGCATCTAAAAATAATGTGGTTAAGAGGTCACACATGCAGAAAACATGAATTTATGGAGCGCACGCCCACCCATGCCGTCATGGTGAAGAGTTACAACATGTCGAGACATGAGCCTGGAAATATTTATATAGCTATGAGAAGGAAATACACTGAGGAAGCGCGGTAGTGTTGTAAGTGATCAGAGTCCGATATTGTTCCATGATTGTACAATCGCACGGACTTATGCATTAACAGAGTCAGCAATTTTCTGCCAGCATTCCTTCCTGGCTTTTGCTGCGGCGACTGTGTTGCTTCTGGCCTGGATGATGTTCCTGAATTCTTCATATTTCTTGCGTATCTTCTGCTCCTCCATGGTGAAATATGTCACTCTCTGTTTCTCCATGTCTGCGATTGGTCAGATGCTTCAAACGGCAACCCTTTTATGTGAGCGTGCACTGATCAAGATTGGAAAACCCTGGGTTGAATTACTGAGTTGATAACTAGCTTCGTAGTACCATTTATCAAGATCGCGGATGTCTGGTTAGGTCAACCCAGGAAACAGAGAGAAATCCCATGTATGTTATTCCAGCTATGTCGTGTAGGCCTCTGGCTGTCACCCTTAACAAACTAAGATTCCCCAAAGACCCCAGCCAAACTGTCACACCTGTGTGTTTATATCCGTTTGCTGGTGTGACAGTGTGGGGTTCTGTCACTATACCTCTGATTTTTCACATACCCTGGCTACCTGGCCACAGGGATGTCCCTTTAGCTGAATGGGGTTGGCACGCATGACTGTCACCCAGGAGTCTGGGGATCAAATCACGCCCAGGCCCTATTGCGTACCTTGCCACACTAGCATGTAACATGGTGCGTCCTGGTTGGAAGAAGTTGCATGGTGCGGTTTCTCAGCCTCGAGATGCCACTGACATCTCAAGAAATGTGCATAATGGATGTTGATGTCCCATCAAAATGAATCAGAAACATCAATCTGTCCAGGACTACAGGTGGAAATTATTGGTCTTGCACCTGGGCACCTGCATCTTTCCTTTGTTATCTATAAAGGTCAATGAAATGATGTGCATTGTCCCTGTGAAAATAAAACAAAACCAAACATCTACTTTTAAGTTAAGTTAACTTCAGTTTTTCAGTGTCCTTCACTACGATTCTTAATTTGCTCATTTCCCATTTATCTATCAAAGTTGCTTATCTTTCCAAGGTTATTTATCTACGAAAGTTAAGAAGGGATCACATACAATTAACTTATGGTGCAGAAAGGAACGGGAGGAGCCACAAAGCATGATTGGAAACGGGAAAAATCCACCCTACGACCAATAACACAGATCTTACAGAAATACCTGAAATATAAATGCATTTGAAGGAGTTCTCGACAGTTATTTACGTGTCTCCGGCACAAAATTGCCAATTACAACACACGCAGGTACTTCATGTGCTGCTAGTTTCAAATTTCACATGCCGACAATGTGACTTGTTCCCTAATATTAAAATTACACAAAACTTGTGTTCTTTTTGTTTTTACAACATGAAAACTCGAAAACTTGTAGCATCAAAACAACTGCTTTGCTATCTTCATTTCTTCAAGATGACTTCACGCAGAAAGTCTCACAAGTTAAGTAGATTAAAGTAGTTTTTCCTCTTGCAGGGCAAATCAGAGCAGGGTAAATGAAACAAGGTTGTTCTTTGTTGTGAAGCTGCACATATGAAGGTCAGCTGGGAAAACTTGAATATTCTGTAAAGGAAATTATGTGAAATGTCTTGTTATTTGAGCAAAACCTTTTAACAGAGGAACTAGATATAATGGTCCATGCAGGTCGTGTATAATCTGTCCATTATATCATTCCATTTAATTTGGCAAACAAAAAATGAAAAAACAAAACACTCAATATTTGTTTTTCTGTTTGATAAAAATATGGAAGACTGGTGTTTCTTTTCCCATTTTCAACTCCAAACAAAACATGTAATAAATAAGCATACCAAAACAAAATAATAAATCTAATTTCTGTTTTCGGATTATTGATTTCCCCATTTTCTACAGTGCCGTTGTATTGGTTGTACATGAGCAGTAAAATACCCAACAACATGTGGACCATTGGGGACCAAACCGAGCTCCATGCTAGAGCCAGCTGCCAACGATTGCTGAAAGATAGAAAGCACAGGTGCTCTGATCCCTGACAACAAATTAGTTTTCAGCAATGGTCAGTAGCTGTCTCTAGAGCTCAGTTGGTCTTTGATGGTCCGCATATTGTTGGCTATTTTAGTGCGCATGTATTGGAACAGTTTTTGTTTTATATTCAAGGCATCAGGGGGTGCAGCTACTTTATTTAGTTCTTTTTACAGCCAATAGCAAGTCACAGGAAGCGATTAACTAGGAACTTCAATTTTTTTTTTTTTTTTAAGAAACAAGGTCTTTGTCTATAAACGCATCCTACCCAATCTATGTAGGCCGAGTCCTTCTTAGACTGCCTAGGTGGAAGTGACAGGCTGTGAATTTGGACCGTCTCCTCTGCATATTTCTTATTGCCTAGCTATTGTAATGGTGCTAAACAGAAGAAAGAATGGAGCTTCAATATCTTATAAGTTTTGTTATTGTTTTGCTGATTTTAGAGGAGGTACAGCAGCTTTGTTGTTGTAAAGCTGCAATATGATACAGGACACACCATACAACCTTGTTTAGGATTTTTAGTATGATTTCTGGCAAAAGTAATATTTTAAAAATGTCCTGACAAAGCCTACCAACAAAACCTCTTAAAGCTTTTAATTTTTGTACGACCTGATCTATTTAAAATACTTGCATTTAAAGCCAGAGTTGGTAATCCTGTACAGAAACACTTTTTGTTATACTGGGTGAAATGGTCCTTCCAAACTGAGAGTGGTCAATACATCATATATTTGGAAAAAGGAAGAAAAAAGTCAGATCTCTGTGAGAGCAACCTCATGAGACCATCCTGATCTCGTGACCTTCAGGTTTTCAATCGCAGATCAGTCTGGCTACTTTCCGTTGAAGAGAATTTGGAGCAGTTCACCAAATGAACGTCCAATCAGTGTTGGCTTTGAGGCAGCTTGAGGAGTGACGCAACGAGAAGCGACAGTTCAGTCTAAACAACATGGCGGCTTCAGCGGATGAAACTAGCATCAGCGTGGTTATCGCTCAAGTTTTATCTGAATTACAGAGTATTTCTTCAGTGAAAGGAGAGCAAAACACTGCTCTGAAGGCTTTTCTCAAAGGAAATATGTTTTTGCTTGTGTTTTCGTCGTCGCTATGTTTGTAGGTCGTATGCTTCGTTGATCTGATTGGTTGATTTGTCCCGTCTATCACCAACATAGGTGGTGTTAAACAGATGCCTTATCCAATCAGCTAACCAGTATTTTCGCCCCTTCCCAAAAACTACTCTAACGGATGATTCCCAGATGGACATGTGGAGCAAATCCATCTGGCCGAGTCAGGCCGTGCACACAGAAAGGCAGGAATTGGTCATTTGCATCATTTAGAAAAAACTAGTTGATACCTTTTATGTCTCGTCTTTTTCTATCCCCCTGTCTCTATGTAACGGTCGCATTTGAAGGAACCATCATTGTTTCTCGTGCCTACCTGTGTTGTAGAGTCCTCCCCGAAGCGAGAGACCTTTTCCGTCTTGGAAGCGGAGCGGCACTAATTAATCAGGTGTGGAAGTGGACGGTGTTCCAGACCGGATGACCAGCCAGTGACGAATGAATAAAATGCAGAAGTGAAGCCAATCGAAAAAAATGTTTTATTTAAAATTCTCAAAGACGCTTAGTAATTACAAAGTTGTTTTTAAGGGCATTTTTAGTCTCTTTTGTAAGTTAAAACAACCCAGAAGACCATTTCAAGTACTTAGAAAAGTCAATATGCATAAAACGGGACCTTTAAAATGCATGGGTTCCTTATTGTGTACCTGGCTCCGCCATATAAATATGCAGTTTAACCCATACTTACCTGTACATACAGCCGTCCTCAAAGTTATTCATACAGTCCAACTGAAAAAGGAAAAAAACTCAGTTGTCAGTAAAATAAGTGGAAATTGACAAAAGTAATACTGAATAAAAATGTTATGATAATCATAACATTGATTTTGAATTGTGGTTCAAAACAAATAATAAAAACAAACAAACAAACAAAAAATAAAACAAGTAAACAAGCATCATGGGGCTCCAAAGCTAAAATTTTGTTGAGCAACACTTTGAGGTAATCACTGTAATCAGGTTTTCTCTAATGTTCAAAAAGACTTCTACACCTGCTGTTTACAGGTATTTTGATCCACTGGAAAAAGTTGCTCTAGGTGCAGTCCAGGACAGGTTTGTTTATCTGTTTTTTTATTATCATTTTAAACCACAATTTAAAAGCAATAGTTTATTTAACTAAACGATAATTTTGTAAATTTTTATTAACAACTAGTTTCTCGAATTGCAAATTTTGTATTTTCTACGGTGGCCCAGAAGGGTCACAACAAAACAAAAGCCACAACACAACACAACTAACCACATCACTACAAAATGAACCGTAACACAACACAATTAAGCACAACACAACAAAATTAACCGCAACACAACAAAATAAGCCACAACACTACAAAATTAACCACAACACACCACAACAAAATTAACTGCAACACAAATAAATAAGCCACAACACATCAAAATTAACCACAACACAACATAAAAGCTGCAACGTAAGTTGTTGTTTGTTTTTTGTTTTGTTTTGTTTTTTTAAGACGTCACCACCGGAAACTACGTAGTTTTTTTTTTTTCACATTTTCATCATCACAAGTCAATAACATAATCAGGTATTTACATGATGCATACGAGCAGCAGCCGACTTCAAGCCTAAACCTGGTCTAGAGAGATGAAACCAGGCGATTTTGTGCATAGTTGGAGAACAGTGGGTCAGGAACTCGACAGGATTTAAATTGGGCCCAAACCTTGCTTTCGTCAATGGTCCAGATAAAACCTTTACAACACACGAACTGACTATTTCTTCAGAGTTTTTCCTCCACTCTCCAATCATAAAACCCCTGTAAAATTTATGGGAATCACATACACTTAACTCATGCCCGATGGAAAAAGGGAAGACGCAAGGCATGAAGGGAAATATTCAAACAAACCTATCCCCCATTACAGCCATATAGGCTACAGGAGGCTTAGCTATGCTGTTGTTAAACCAATCATAAGAATTTTACCAATTAATTACTTTTTTTTTAGACAAATCTACATTGATGTAATGCTTTTCAAATTCTGATTATCAATATTTTATGCGCTATTAAACTAATCATCGGGGAAAAGTTGCGGGGTGTGTGGTTAGGCTGTGGAAGGTGAAGCAGCATGCAGACAAGGCGCAGCTGTATCTGATCACCTGTCTCTTACCACAAGATTGTAGTTACTGAGCTGCACATCCCATATTTCTGGACCATGCCTCATGCTCATATGGGTCAATTCTGCTTTACAGCCTCTGTAACGTTTTGTTGTCTGATTGTTCAGTTTTCCACTCTGTTTCCTGTCTTTCAATACTGGACAAACTGATTAATCCAGGTGTGTCTGGCAATTGTCGTTGTGATAACTGAGATTAGGCACACCTGGATTAATCAGTTTGTCCAATCATGAATGACAGGAAACAGAGCAGCACAACTAAGTTCAGGAAGTAGTGGAGGTGTGCATAGCCCATTGAACTGGAAGAATCCACTTGGTACATTTGCTGTTTTTTCAGCTTTCAGTAAAAAATGCTTAGCCTAATCGGCAGTCCCATACAAAGGGCTCATAGCGCAAGTGGCCCGGTAGGCCCACCCATAACGCTGGGTGGGCAGAGTCGCTGCTTGACCTACTTTCACTTTCAGCTGGCGCACTTCACTGCTGTATTTCAATCTTCTGGTTCACATCTTTGATCGATCGTGTCACTGTCTGTCACCGATCAGTTTTTCCACAAACTTTCCTCTAACGTCCGCCACCCAAACTGCTTCGATTATGTGCGGTCAACCATATTCCCTCTCCCCCATGACAGAATCTAGCACACTTCCTGTGCTGACTATACAGGCAGCATAGAAGCACACCACTTCCTGGTAGATTTTTTAAGCTTGTCTGACACCGCCATCTACTGGATCGGATGAAAACTACAGAAATAAAGACAATCAACACTTGGGGCCTGATTTACAAAGAATCCAAATTGTGAGGCTGATGTCTTTGCCTCGCAGATAAATAGCGTGCGCTGTCTTTTCAGTGTTTGCGGGTGATCTTAAAGACTACACGCGCAATCTGTAACAGGCGCAAACAGCAGGATTTAAATGAGGATTTAGCGTGCGCTCTCCCTGCGCCACATAAAGTTCAGAAGAGCATGTGGTAAATGCAAAATGAAATTCATCCTGATAGAGAGATGTTAGTTCCAGAGATATAATATGAGGCAAATAAAAAACAGAATATAAGATAAATATGAAGAGTTCATTTGCAAAAATAGACAAACGCCATTTAGAAAAAACGGAGTTAACTGCTTTTGCAAATAAACTCTTCATTTACTTTTTGAATTTTTTCACCAAATCAAGCTCACATGAAGTAATGATTCAAAATGGAGATATGACGTTTGTACCCGACAGCAACAAAAGCAGTTAACTCCGTTTTTCCACAATGATGTTTGTCTGTTTTTGCAAATAAACTCTTCATATAATAACTATAAATAAAAACGATGCAACAAGTTTCCCCGTGGGACATAAGAAGAGGCCAGTTTAAGGACATGGATAAGTATATAATTTTCACTGAGTTTTCTGTGGGGTGGGGCCAACTTCACATAGGAAAGCAACCTCAGAGCGGCAGCAGTCGCTGCAGTGTGGAGGAGCAGGGGATGATTTTAATTAAAAAATATGGCATTGGCAAAAAATAAAATAAAATAAGACATAAATAATGTCAGCTTTAACTACCATGATGCTGCAGCTGCAGATGTTCTGGTTCATCTGTCTAGAATAACCCGAGTTAAACAGTGATGTTGATTGTTATTTGATTAAATAATGAAAACTTGAAGTGTCGCCTGAACACCTCATGAGAAATGATTCTGACCCGATGTCTGCAGTCCTGTGTGCAGCTTTCTTTCAGCCATCAGTGCGTAAAGCTGCCAGTTATACCTGCTTTTCAGACGTGCTAAATTACACGCAATTTTTTGCGCCCGCTTTCCGTTGAACGGTTGATAGATCACATTGCGCGTGTTAAACAGGTTTTGCATAATCTCCTCCCAATATTTTGCGCCTTCTGGCAGAAACGCCCAGTTTGCATATTTATCTGCAGCAGACGCACAAAATGGACTGCGGTGCTATTTTGCCCCTTAACAGGTGCAAACCTCCTTTTGCCCTGCTTTGTAAATCAGCTCTGTGGATTATTGCGTGCGTAATGAAGATAGCGCCCATTTTAACAGGCGCAAACCTTTCGTAAATGGGCTCTATGCACGACTCCACTACTTCCTGAACTGAAGGTAGCTTCTTTGTTTCCCTGTCTTTCATTACTGGATGAACTGATTAATCCAGGTGTGTCCGGCCAGTTACTGAGATCAGACACATCTGGATTAATAAGTTCGTCCAGTAATGAAAGACAGGAAACAAAGGAGCTACCTTAAGTTCAGGAAGTAGTGGAATCATGCATAGAGCCCATCAGGCCCTTGGCTCTCTCTGACAAGCTCTGCCAGAGATTAAAACAGCTCCCCCGATTAAAACCCGCAGTTAACATGTAAACACGTGATTGGCAGTTAACATTCTGATGTGAATTAACGTGTTTATATGTGAATGGCAGCCAGTGAGTGAAATGGAATAATTGAATGGACGGATGATGCATGGACCTAAAATCTTGTGCAGACACAACTTGTTTTTTGTTTTTATTTTTTGTTTGGATATCTTGCCAGATTAATTTTTGTCAGTCTTCAAAGCCTTTGGTCTTTATGGATTTAAGGATAAAAAGATAATTTCAGAATCATGATGCATTCTTAAAATCATGTTGAAGTGTTAGCAGTTTCCGACAATAACTACACCTCACATGTTCATAAATATTCATAGTTTCTACAGGTAAACACTGCCAGTCCTTAAGAATAGCATGAGCCTTGTGCACACAAAAAATACACATAAAAATGACAAGAAAAGTGGAGATTGTGGTCAAGATTGGCAACATGAGACAGAAGACAGAAATAGATATAATCAATACACAATCTCCAAGACACTAAATAACTGATACAGATTTGTAGTGGGGGGTTTAAGAAGAAAAATGCACTCTCTCCCATTCTGTCTTTGTTACTCAGTGGTATACCACTATTCCTACTATAGTTGCTTCATCAGTTCTGCTTTCTCATGCTGTCAAGATAGTTCCATCTTCAGTTTCTAAGTACTGCTCCTGGCCAAAAATACTGCCTTCTTTCTCTAAGCCTATCAAAGTCCATATTCTTATAAATTGCTGTATTTCTGTCTCTTTCTCTCTCATTTTTAAAGGAATTCATTCTCTCGAGACTGATTGTAAGCTAGAATATTCACAAGAAAATAATTAATTAATCTTAAATTACAAGTAAGCATGTATTTACTGCTGACAATAGCAAACCATCAGGATCAGGAAACATATTTTATTGTTGTCATAGCAGCAGTGATTTGGTAGAACACGTAATGGGCCATTTTTATTTATTGGAATCTAAAATTTTGAAAAAAAAAATACAAGAAGAATAACAAAAAACTATGGTAGAACAGAGAGTCTTTGTTAAGGTCATGGCTTTTATTCTAAAGGGGTCGTTTGGAATTTTTGACATGGAGCCTCATCTTTGAGTTAGCCAGGATACTATTCACCACTGGAGGCGGTCTCAGCATATTTCATCCCATTATTAGTTGCAGGAGGTCACCGATGCTAAAGTCACAGGGTGAACTAACGGGTGCTGACAGAAACTGGACTCCTGCCCACTAGCTTGGTTTTAGCATGGTGGTTTTTTAGCATGGCTTAATTGGGAACAGCAGGATAGAGCAGACGAGAGGACTGGTCGGAGGAAGAGGCAAAGCCCGGTGGGTGCTGGATCCCCGGGCTCTGGGGGGGGAAGGGAGGGGGGGGGGGCTCAGGAGATGGTGGCGGTGGCAGCCATGGACCCACAGAGAGGCCTACAACCAGAGGAGTGGCTGTGGAAGTCCCGGGGGAGCCTACAGCCAAAAGAGTGTGGCTGCCGGGAGTAGCAGCCGACATGGACCTGGGACGGAGCCAAGAAAGCAGAGGACAAAGACACCGGCCACCACAAGCCCTTTTTAGCCCCTTTTAGCCTCTTATGTCGTTTTATTACTTTTTATTTGGACATTTTATTTCTTTCATCACTTTTATTCATTTGAACTTTTAGTACTAATAAAGTTTTGATAAAAATTTATTGTTTACCTGCTGGCAATGGCCTCTTCCCTCCTCTAGCAGTCGCTGGTATTCTCAAAAGAACCACCTTAACACTAATAGTGCAAGTGATGGGCTTTATGCATAACTCTACTAATTCCTGAACTTAAAACAGCTCCTTTGCCTCTTTCTTTCATTACTGGACAGACTGATTAAACCACGTGTGTCTGGCCATTGTCCTCATGGTTACTGAGATCAAGCACACCTGGATTAATCAAATCGTCCAGTGATGAAAGACAGGAGACAAAGGAGCTGGCTTACGTTAGGAAGTAGTGGAGTTGTGCATAAAGCCCATTGCGTGCTAGCCTGTCATTAAAAACAATCTTATCCACTCCACAGAACAGCCGAGGCACATCAGCTATAACACAAGACTGTCTATGTAAATGCACATGTTAATAGAATTATAAGTAAAACTAACCTTGCATGATAAATTTTGTATTACCTTTAGTTTCTTACCAGCTACTGAATTATACTTTGCTTCCAGGTAGTACTCTTACTACTTTTTGTCAGTGTATTATGGTTCATAGAGAAATGGTGACGGTTCATTTGATGAAACAAATTCAAAATTGTCTTTAGAATCCAACATATCATGACTTTCAAGTGCGGCTGTATTTTTGACAGCATATTTGTGTGATTAAATTCCTTTGTGCAGGTAGCGGCAGATAATATCACTCCACTGTCAAATACAGGAAGTAAAACTACAGTATGCTGCTGCTGAGACACTATCATCAAAATGTAGTGCAATGCAAGGTTAGTTTAATCACAGTAGTAATGCTTGATTGAGATATGGAGATAATAATAATGATAATACATTTTATTTGTGTATCACTTTTCATAAAACTCAAAGGTGCTGTACATGTCTAAATATAAAGGAACAGTCAAAATATAAAAGAACAAGTAAAAACAAGATAAAATACAGTACATCACAATTTTAAAAAAGTTCAAAATTAAAACATAAGTAGTCCAAGAGTATTAGGTGATAAAAGCGGATTGAAATGGTGAGTTGTACCAGAAGAGGCTGCGTGCGCCACTGGTATTCATCCATCCAGACACCAGCTGTTGGACCATAATGAAATGTTGTGCAAGGTGTACAGTATAATTGTAATATGAGCAAAAAATATGGTTCACGTACAAAAGCAAAACTGTACCCCAGGATTTCCATGCCATTCTTTTGACTGATGCATTTTTTTTCCCCCCAAAACACATCTAATTAATCAACTTCTTTATTCCTCTCTTTAGTATTCCCCATAGCCCTTTGCTCATCACCTTTCTTTTCAGATCAGGGTTCCTCAGCTCTTAAACAAGGCAACTTGCATTCACATCTTGCGTCTTTTTTCAAGCCTTTTCCATCACACGCGTTGCTACCATGCACTCCGACTTCTGGAGTCATGTCACTACAATGCCCCACCAATAGATCACAAGACAGTCATATGGTAATTTGAGATACAACATGTTTTTAATTTAATTTTAATTTGATGTGTTTACATGGCTACACCGAAGTACTGAGTGTAGCCACGTAAACACATAAAATTCTCCTTTTTGCAAATACTGTTGTCACATGCCTTCATTGTCTTTGGAAAGCGATACTGTATGTGTGACACTATAATGCTTTAAAAGGGACTTGAGGCAGGAATTAAAAAACAAACAAACATAAATGTCCTTTTTTTTCATACTAATGGGTGATTAAGCGCTAAATACCAAAAATAACGTTTCCACCCATGTTTCTCCCCGTTGCCTTGAACAGGCTGTGTGCTGCAAAATGCGCTGCAATTCGGTGTCTGAATTTCCCGCGCTGTCCTGCGGACGTGACGTCAAATGACCTACATCCGCAGTTTTGATACAGGAAAAAGACGGTCACGTTAAATTCAAACACTGTAAGCAATAATTATGGATTATTCTGCCATCAGAAAACGATCTAGATCAACTGAAAGACCACTAAAAAGTGTAACTACGAAGAAAAAGGTGAGTAAACAACATTATAACTTCAGTTTGTACACGCACCCGTGAGGGCTCGGCTCTTGGCTGCAGTTCGTTTCTTAATCTTGCCTCAAGTCCCTTTAAAAGACAGAATGCAAACCTGCTATGTTAACCTGAAAAACTGTGTATTATTAGTATTATTCCAAAAATGGTAAAGCAATAATAATAATAATAATGTTTCAAGAAAGACCAGGATTTTTGCCTCTGGTTTTAGTTAATAAATCAACAGTATAATTGAATATACTGTATAAATGATTCTCTGTCATGTACTGTGATCTTCTGATGTGCAATTTGGGTTAATTAATGCAGTGTTTGAATGACTCAGGAGAGATGATTCACATCTTCCACCAGTGAACACACAGCTGTGTGATATTTGAGCCACTTCTTCTGAGTAAGTGACTTGCTCAATTACTTACAAAAACAAGTGAACTGAAATGAAAGATTCTCTCATTTCAATGAAAGAGCCATTTCCCTGGAGGCAAACCAATCAGCACTGCAGATTCTTGGCAACTATTCTCTGACTGACGTTAAGGCCAATGTGACCAAAAAGCACAATAGACTGTCTGTGAAACAGAGACCCAGGGTAAAACTTCCTTGTAATTCAATTTATTAGTCAACAAAATGAGCATGGAGGAGGGAAGGTGAATGTAGGCTTTAGGTCTCAGCTTGAGTGACTTTCAGTGTCATGTTTTAAGGCAGCTTCATTTTGTCTTTGTGGCAATTTGGTCTCTATCAGTCCAGCAAACACAAATCAGTCTCTCATTAGTCTTGATGGGACTTGACTTCGTGGCAGTGCACACGCGCAGCATCGCACGGCATTAATTGTGTTGTAAGAATTTAGTGTAAGCTGAATATCAACTTAGACTAACCTTAACAAACTTGATCTTATCAATAAATCCACTGAATTATTCAAACCTCTGACACTCCCTCCATCCCCACTTTCTCTGTCCCCACCCCTCCCTCTCTCTCTCTCTCTCTCTGGGTCTGGTACAATGGCGCCCTGTGGGTTTCCTGTGCTGACAGGAAGAGAGCGGCTTTTCACAGCCAGCCAAGACGCGCAGCTGAGCGGAAGAAGAGCCCCCTTTCTGAGCTTGTCTCTGCCTGCTGCATCCACACACTTTCCCCATTGCTTTCTGGACCACCATTTATTTTCTCTCCCTTTTTTTCCAGTTCTGTCTGGGCCATCCTCTCAACTGTCTTCTTCTTCCCTGATATTCTTTTCAGAATGATAACCACTTCAGTCACTATCAACTTTAACTTAAAACTCTTCTTCTGCTCTTGCCCATGCCTTTCTTCTCTCATGTAGCCACCGTACAATATTTGACTCTCTTTGTCAGTACCTCTAGAAAGCCCTTTGCATAAAATTCTCTTGTTTTACAAGTCATATTGTCATTCCCATGCTTAATCTTTGCTGCCTTTTTTCTTTTGACTTGTTTCTCTCTCATCTTTTTCTTTCCCCTTCGCTCATATTCGTGTTTGCAGCAGCTTCATATTTGTCTGCCCGTTTCCAGTGCAATATTGGGTAGCCTATATGTTAAATGATTAATAAGTGTATCATCTCTTATCTTATGTCAGTTTGGTACATACAGTATGAAACTCAGTTATTCTCCTATAGTAATGAAATAACGTCTCAAAGGTGCCATGACATCAAATTTCACTTTTCTGGGGTTTTTGGGGTATAATATGATCTATTGTGCACTGATGAGGCCATGTGAATGTCCAGAGCGAGTCTCAAAGTCCCGTTCATGGGCAGTCAGCTTTGTTTCTTTGTTCAATAATGGTCGAATCAGACAGCACCTTATCATTCTATGTAGATTATCATTCTATGTAATTTATATTCTCCAATTAGAGCACACTATCTAGTGAAAAGCCTCCCCCCTCCCCTCTCCTTCCACCCTCCGTTCTCCTCACCCCATCCCCAGCAAGTCTGACTGCATTCAACATGGATTGATTCAGGTCTGGGTTTTTAAACAAATGGATTTAAAAGAAAACTTCTGTAGCAACATTGAAGGAGGGGACTACAATGTTACCACAACTACAAAGTATTTTTTTATGAATAAACTTTTGAGTTTTAAAGATTTTTTTTTTTTTACAAGACCAACTTAAAAAAAACATCAAACAAAGCTAAGCTAAGCTAAATTAAGATACACAGTCTTATGACAATAAAACAGAAGTAGAAACAATTAAATAAAAATGAGTACATATAAGTCCAAGACAGGTAAAATCAATCCATGCTCAATGTATTAAACAGAGACACCAATCATGTCTATTCACTGTCCCAGGTAAAATTCTACAGGTCGACAAGTAATCTTCCAGTGAGCAGATCTTGTAATGAGCCCAATCCAACTCAACCTTCATTCTATGCCTATTTAATTATTTTTTCTACATGCTGTCTTGTCTGATAAACATAGTTCACTGTCTGAAGTGCCCACGATGCTAACAGAGAGCCTTTAGGAAACTCTGACTGCTAGCCACAAGCAGGTTGACCTAGTTTCTCTAAATAAGTTTACAGCCAAATAAGGTTGTAGCCAATCAAACTGAAGTCAACTTGGTCTCTGGGTAGAGCAGCATCATTACCACACCCAACCTGTGTACTGAGGGAAGGAAATCTGACATGTCATTTACAATTCCTCCTGAAAAGAGTTAGGTTATTTTTCTTTGGAGAATTGACAATGCAGAAGTACCAACCATATGAAATAGTTTATACTGCTATGTCATCACTCCTTTAAAGGATAACTTTCTCTTTTTTTCAACATGGACCTTATTTAAGGAAGGTTTGGGAGCAGCTAAAGATCAGTTGAAATGACTACCATTATCACCAATCAGATGCATAACATCCTCCTAAATCCTCTGACAATGGCTTTCACAATCTGCTGTATTGTTGAGAAACAGATGGACAAGAGCATCAGGGGTTGGAAATCTGAGTTTCTGTGACAGTTCCGGCTATACAGACAATCTGCATTATGTCTGGCTTTATGTTTAGTATCTTAGAAAAAAAGAAAGTTAGTTAGTTATTGATCGCACACAAGTCATTTATTTGTTAAATCCAGAAAATTAAAGCTAGAATATTTAGTCAAGGTTCAAACACTATTTACGTAGAGTATTTAAGTTAATACTATTTAAGTAATTATTTTTAACACTATCTAACACAGTTGAAGGCAAGATGTAGAAATTTACCAGAAAAATTACTCAGAAAATTTGTTCAATTGGAGAAAATATAATTTTAACAGGGCTGTCAAAAGATTAATCCTAAATTAATCTCATTGTCAAACAAGAGATTAATTTATTTTTTCATACTACGAGATGCAGAAAAATACGTGAACTTTTGTTTTACAACTTAAAGGCTCAAACCAATCCACAAATCTGCGAGTAGTCCAGGACTGAGACCTAAATTTCAGCTTCACATTAGGACAGTTGTGAAGTCAGCCTTTGAGGACGTATCAGCAACATTCTGGACTAAACTGCCACCGTCTGAAGGACTTTAGGGAGACATGTAAGGACAGGGTTTCAGTAGTCTAGTCTACGAAAGATAAATGCAGAATTAATGGTGAGACAGAAGTGGTAAAAAAAAAAAAAAACAATGTGCCGGTCTAATAATGTCTATGGAAGCGTATGTGAGAGCGAACTTTTTGTAAACAAAAGTAAACAAGATCCTCCCGAGGTGAAGTTCAAAGCTTTACTTCTCCGGCTTCCTCCCATCATCCAAGGACATGCATGTTAGGTGTATTGATCACTCTAAATTGGCCCTTGGTATGAATGTGAGCGTGAATGGTTGTCTGTCTCTCTGTGTTGGCCCGTATGACAGAGCGGTGACCTGTCCAGGGTGTACCCTGCCTCTCACCTGATAATAGCTGGGATAGGCTCCAGTTACCCCCGCGACCCTGAACTGGATACGCGGTACAGAAAATGACTGACTGTACACAAAAACACAACATGCAAGAAATGAGAACCAGGAAGAACAGGAAAACAAATCACAGCTCCCATTTAGTCTCCCCATGACACAAAGACTTGAGATGCAATGCTCAAAGCCTTAGGTGGTGCTATTTATTTTTATTGACTATATGAGGCAAGTGTTTTCCAAATTGACAATCTTTGTATCATCTGTCCTAACCTCTGACAATCCATATCCCTTTTTTTTTAATATACCTGCGGCATTCTCTTTTCTTTCCTTCAGTCTTTCTATTCCTTGGGTTTATAAGAAATAAAGTTTGCATTCAACTGTAGCAGAAGAAGAGAACTCTAACCTTCCTCCAATAATAGCTTCAATGATTTGTCAAAATTCATACTGACTTGCAGTAGTAGAAAAACACTCTGCAACATGCTCATCAGTACTGTATGCCGTGAAGAAACTACAAATGCAAAATAAGCATACAGTATGCATTAAGCAGAGGTGGACATAAAGTAAAAAATCCTGCCATGTTTTTGGATCTGCCTGCACATACAAAACCGGTGTTTTCATTAATGGGCTCTACCTAGCAGAGGAGCTGTGCTAATTACATTCAGCTGGTTTGGTGATTGGTTGGAACAGCTGCAAGACTTTTACTTTCTGGACTGAGGATGTCTTCCTCTGATCTTAAGAAGAGCTACTTGAGATGCTCATTGCATGAATAATCTCTGGTCTAGAAGATGTTTTTCAGTTCCTTTTACTGAAGGCACCAAAATGACTTGATTAGTGTTTGGGGAGTAAAGACATTTGATTTGAAATACAGTGTTTCACAACCTTCTCAATACAGACAAAGCATCTCCTCATGATGGGTGAAAATTGAGAGTGGACTACTTTGGATCTGAAATGTTGTGATCATCCACAAAATTGTGTTTGGTAGAAAATGCCACTCTTTTAGTCATAGCTTGAGAAAGAAGATGATTCAGAAAGTGAATATAAAAATGAGGAGTGAAGATGAAAGGAAACCAGGGGAGGTCATCAGTGTTTTTTTTTCTTTCCTTTCATACCAAAGTGTCTCCGAGTGAGTTTCCTGAGGTTTGCACACATGGACCAAATACGCATAAACACTCACACAAGCACATGCTCACTGCCTGAATGTTTCATGGCTTCCATTTCTAAGATTACATCTTTCATTTAAGACTGAGATGGTTGTCTGTTGCTGTGTGTATGTGTGTAGAGTTGGAGGAAATATGTAATGCATTTACAACCGAAAACAGATGCACAGAAAGTAAGATTATCAATAAACGGTTAACAGCAGATTGTGTGGTGTAACGCTGTCTCTAAGCAGAAAGTCCTATGGCTGTGTTTGTCATACATGTCTTCTGTATTTTATCTCAGTGCAGGGAACACAATAGCCCATATTTTACTTTTACTAAAAGTGTGCATATTGTTCGCTGTAGCCTTGCTGCCCCAGGTGAGGGAAGTATCTCAGGGTCATATGACCTGATCTGGTGACTTTGAAGACTGAAGCTTATGATTTACATAATTCTCATCATTCATTAAACCATTCAGCAGCCTCCCCTTGACACCGCAGGGCATTTTTAATCTGGAAGACACCACTCCCATCAGGAAAGGAAAATTTCTTTTCAGGATAAAAGAAATCACTCAGAATGACTTTGTACTGAGTTAAAAGTGACCCATCCCTCTGAAGGAAGAATTACAACCAAGACAGAAAGATGCCTCAATAACATAACTGAAGCCTGACATGAATGTTCTCTACTTGCCCGGGGCAGTTGTCTTTGTATTTGGCTAAGTGGAAAGTCTCATTGCAATGCAATCTCACTCCACACAATAAGGCTACAGTGCACAGTGCAAAATGTTGTAGTTTCTTAATTTGTGCAAAATCATAATTACAATGCATACAACAAAATCTTACACTTTATTTGACTTATTATAAAAACTAGTTTATGCATCATGTGAAACTGTCCTAAAAGTTTTGAAAAAGAAAAGAACATTTGTAAAAACACAAGTAGGCACCAGTTTAAGCTATTTCCTTCAGTTTTCTCAATTTCAACTTTCATGAACCTAATACCAATACTGACAACAGAAATACTTGCCAGTCCAGCCAAAAGTAAGGGTACGGGGAGCAAGTATACAGTACCATGGAAATGGAATCATAATCCCCCCCCCCCCACTACACACAGACACAGGAAGATACACAATCCTTTGTGACAATTGTTATGTGAAGAAGCAGCTGCACACCAGTCACTGTTGTGCTAACATTTAGCATTGGCGTTATGTTAGCAATCTGACATTATTGCTGATGTTGGTGACATGCCTAACGTGTTGCACAAGAAGAAAAAGCTTTGTTCTTGTTTTCAATGCCGAAAGAACAATACGTTTGTTTTGTTCCAGTCAATACGTACTCCGTGAGAAACTTCATCTGCCATGGGGTGTGGATTACTGCAGGGGATGATTGTGTTCACGCTGTGATTTTTATAAAAATTTAACACCAAACTTGGTCTGTGGCAGGGCGGAGTTGCATGCAGTGGTGTCTGTATATTGAAATGCCATGTGTGTTGTATACACTTTCATACTTTCTCATTGAGCTGTTCATCAAGACTATCTGTTCTATACTACCTCACATCAGTGGAAATGTGGAAGTAATTTAAGGAAAAATGCAACGAACCGCAGCAATAAACACAAAGATTTTTTGAAAAGATATGAGAAATTCTCAAAGGAAATCCCAAAAGTCACTGAAATAACCACACAGGCTTTTTTTTTTTTTTTTTTGTCTAAGAGGTGGGTTGCTGTTGTGCGTTAAATTTACTGGTATCACTGTAAATCCAATTCCAAGATTGAAATTCTTTGACTTGAGTGGAACTACTTAATAATTTAAGAAGTTCTGTGATAAGTTTTCAGTGTTAATTTATGTTTTTTAATTAAACCTCTGCTAGGCTATTGAATGATTGTAACAACAATATCGCACATCAAATTCTAAAATAAGCATAAAATATTTAAATAATAAATTTAATAGACCTCTTAAAATTGACAGGTGTCAGATAGGTACTTAGTATTGGCAGATACCTACACCTCAGCTTTTGGAATCGGTAGGACAGAAGAAAATGGAATGGGAACATCCCTGCTCAGCATACAGAACTGATGCCATTCCTCAAAAGCAAGGAAACGAGGTCTACCAGCAACCATGCAGGACTTGGGAAGAAGTGTTCAAGATAGTAAGAACTGTTAGCAGATTTACGTAGCATTCAACGTGACGGAACCACACAGTCCGCGTCTTACTTTTTGTGTGTGACCAAAGGCTCTGCAGGCACACAGGGTTTATTTAACACCTGTGAGCCATCAGCTCATTAGGTGAGTTACATGGTCATGACGATTGATTCACTGGTTGTCATAATGGAATGTCCAAACAACATCAACAAAACAGAATTGGAACTTAACAAAAACATTTTTATTTTTTTTTACCAGAAAATTCCTCTAAATGTTTCAAAAATTAAATATTCACGATTCATGAAACTTTATTTATCCCTTTATCAATTCATTCCAGTACAACCTGTCCAACAGGCAGACTGAGGCGCACCCACATGAGTAGCACACCTGTTCGTCATCTTTGAAGTTTGGTATAGTAAATGTCAAACACTTTAAATCTTAATATTGATCAGGATTAGAGTAGTCAGACTCAATTTCAACTATTTTAACTAGGCCCCAGTCTATATAGGAAATGTTTTAAATTACAAATAAATTAACCAAGACTTGATAGTTTTAGAATCCAGACCAATCAAGGCAGGTGTGTAAGCAGCCTTACTTAATTCAGCTATTTAGTAATAAGCCCACAAAAGCAGCAGCAGATAGTACTGGAGGTACTGTGTCTTCAAAGTAATGTAAATCAAAGTGGATTTTTATGCTTGAACTCTGTTCTTCTGTATTTTGCACAACTGCACGCCATTCCAAAACCTAATGACGCAACCTCATTCCTCCTGAGATGCTACCTTGGCTCTGCTAATGTGCCACTTTTGCTTCATGTTCTTTTTAGAAGTTAAAAGAATAACAATCCCAAGACAGTGACCACTCATGCTATCCATGTTCAAAAATGTATTTTCCTGACTTATTTAATCTCAATGGAATAACCAAATACAGTATAATAAGATGTACATTAGGGCTAATAATCTTTAACACAATTCTAAACCACTTGAACACTTATAATATTACAAAAAAAAAAAAAAAGTTGTGATTTTTGTGCATTTTCTTTTCTTGATATCATTGTATTAAGGTGTAATTCTAAAGGAAATATTCTCAATTTTCAATAGTAATAGTAATTTAATTACATATTTTTACAGGGAGGTGCCAATAAATAGCTTTAACCTACAAAAACTAAAATAAAGAACAATAAAAAAAAAAAAAACAATAAAACACTGCATTTTTTGTAAAATAAATATATCTTAATGTAGTTTTACATTGTATCACATATTGTGTATATTGGGCTGTTAGAATAATTTCTGTGTTGAAATTCCCTCAACTATATATGTTTTTTTTTTCCTTTGACTCCATTTGAAGTTTAATCCATCAAAGAAAGACCATTTTTCATTTTGCCTTAAGCTCTTCTGCTCCTCTCAGGCACTACAGTAACCTTGATAACTGCCAATCATGTGACACCTGAACAAGCAGCATCAAAATCAAAGCAATGATTTTATTATACTTGCACTGGTAGCTTTAAACTGGATTTGATCGCTGAAAGGAATCGGATTTGACACTTTAAATAAATCACAGTACTTTTATTTTCATTTAAAGTTCCCCATTACATGGATTTGAAAAAAAAGAAAAACAACAAAACAAAACATAAAAACAAACTGGAGTGCTACTGTCACTGTTATGCAGAAACACTCTTAAAGTTAATGTGTGAGTGTGTGATTCTTAGACCAACACTGTTTATGTTACCATCATTTCAACATAACAGATAAACTGTAATTAAAAAGTGGCAAATACATCTATGTAAAGTACGTCTTACTGTACGTCTCCTCCTCATATTACTTTGATATCTTAGGATGCAGGCTTTGTGTCTTTACAATGATCCCAAAACATTGTTTACTGGAGCTTTAAATTTATTTTGACTGATGTAGTCCCTCTTTCTTGTAAAACAGGGACTGTGATGAAATGAAAATAATGTTTTTCTGTTAGATGTTTTGATTTTATGAAATCCTCTTATTTCTCACAATGAATTTTCCTCTCAGGCCTTAAGCTGTTACTCTTTGATTCTTTGTTTTTCTTTTGTATGTAAAGCCATTTTCAAAGGGCTGTTGTTCAGGTAGTGGAGAAGGTCAGGCAGTAACCTTCTGCTCACAGTTCCAAGTGTTATTGAGTGAAACACGTAAATATGCTGCTGGAGATGGGAAGGCAGGTGCCCTACATAATAACTCTGCATTCGTGTTGTGAATGGGAGGATAAGAGCAAAAGACATGAACAACTAGGTTAACATTCCAAAGATGGAAGAAACAGTATAATAAATACATCTTTAAAAAGGAAATGGTTAAGAAGTGTCTTTCATTGTTAACCATAGCTGCCTCTTGTTAACAACTGTCTTCTGGAAATGATGTTCCTATAGAGCGTCTTTGTTTATTATCCTTGCAATAAGTTTTTTTGATACCTGATACCTAACAAAAGCTAGAACTATTAGTTTATTTAACAGTTGCCTTTTGTATTGAGTATGAGAACACTACAGTACCAAGCATATATATACACTGTATGTATATGTGTATATATATATATATATATATATATATATATATATACACACATATACATACAGTGTATATATATATAAGGGGTGCAACGATACAAAAAATTCATGGTTCGGTTCGATACTTTGTATCATGGTTTGATATGTTTTTCGATGCAAAACAATTTTTCAAGCCTTTTTTTTTTGCCATTGTGCATTTGCCCATAATGGCTTACCATCAGTCATACTTAAAGGAATAGTTCACCCTCAGAATGATTTAACTTTGTTTTCCACTTACCCTGATGGTGAACAAGACTCTGGACCACTTTTTTAATATGTCAAATGCAGATGGAGTTCAGGGCGACTTCTTGTTTCCCCCCAATGGAGTTCACCAGGGTCCGAGCCAAAAAGATCCATAAAAGTCCACAAAAAATTGTCAATATTGCTCCATACTGCTCGTCCCATGTAATCCAAGTGTCCTGAGTGGGTAGCGTCCAGAATTTACTTGAAACTACGCCATTTACTATATTTTTAGAGTCTAAAAAGGAGTATTGTTTACGTCCAGTAAGCGCGCACATGCGCATTCACGAAACTACGGAAGCCACGGCAGACGAGATCGCGCGTTCTCTTTTTCTTTCTTTCTTTGTTTTAGATCAATATCCACCCCCTCCTGTGTTTGTCCCGGTTTGTTTAGAGCTCTTGCGCTCTTACCACAATGTAAACAGTGAATTTCTTCTTCTACGCTTGCATTATCGGCAGAGTAGGCTCTGAACGTCGAGGCTTCCGTAGTTTCGTGACCGCGCATGTGCGCGCTTCATGTACGTAAACAATACTCCTTTTTAGACTCTAAAAATATACTAAATGGCGTAGTTTCAAGTAAATTCTGGACGCTACCCGCTCAGGACACTTGGATTACATGGGACGAGCAGTATGGAGGAATATTGACAATTTTTTGTGGACTTTTATGGACCTTTTTGGCTCAGACCCTGGCGAACTCCATTGGGGGAAACGAGAAGTCGCCCTGAACTCCATCTGCATTTGACATATTAAAAAAGTGGTCCAGAGTCTTGCTCACCATCAGGGTAAGTGAAAAATAAAATTAAATCATTCTGAGGGTGAACTATTCCTTTAACATGATGAACCAAATTAGTTCCAAACACTGGACTTGAATGTAGTCGAACGAGTAGTTTAACGCAGATCCACAAAGTTTTCAACACAGAGCTCATTGTCAGGATACAAGTTGATTTAAAAAATGAAAAATTGTGTTTGATAGTCGATGCACAGTGGTCACAGTTCAGTACACACCTGTATTGAACGGTTCAATACGAATACATGTATTGTTGCACACCACGAACACACACATATATATTATAAAAAAATTGTATCTGAACCTACAAATATATATATATATATTAATCTTAAAGGAGCCCTATCATGAAAAATGGACTTTTAAGAGCTTTTCAGCGTGTTACTGTTATTTCCTCAGAAAAAAAACTTAATTTAAGTCGTTTTTTTTCTTCATTTGTGCATATTTGAGTAATTTATATGAATATTCAGGCCAAGCTGTAGCTTCCTTAACATAACTGACTGACACTGGTATACGCAACGAGGTGGCACCAATCACGAAGCGACAAACACGCATGCGCAGCATCGTAGCAAGACGCCCTCTTTGTTGAACAGAAACATCTCTGAGGAAGAAACAGCCTGCAGGAAGATTTCCTCAGGAGACAAGCATCCATCAGCTAACAGACGTTTGCTCCAGAGTTCAGGAGATTTTTTTTTTCTTTCTTTTTTTTTTTTTTAAGCTCTAGAGGACGGCAAGTTGGGAAAAATGTGGTTGCATTCAGCATGGGAGTTTATTTGTTGTACTGGACTAATCGACTTGCCAGAGGTGGTTGGATTATAACTTCAGGAGCAGAAAAAAAAACCTCAACTTTGTGTGTGAACTTCACTCCTGACAACTTCATGAATTTCAGGCAGTAAAGTGTTTTTTTCTCGGGGATTACTTCTGAAACCTGACGCAATTCCTACTGTAAAAACGCGCATGGACAGACAACAACACTGGTGAGTGAAACACATCTCTCAGCTCAATGCTACGTATTAGCCTATGATTTGTTCGCTAATTAACTTATTTGTCAGGGGTCTCTGTGTTACTTCTGTGGTACTGCGTGTACTTCCAACTCCATATCAGACTCTGGGTCGAGCGCATACAGCTCCATAACAGGTTGCTCCATTTTATCCCGTTGATCGGAAATCTGATTATCCATCAATGTTTACAAATAACATCCATGTCAGTGCTGCTGGTGCCGGTGTTAAGAACAATTCTGTGACCCTTTAGAATCAGTGTCTCTTCTGGGGCGACGTCATGAAATGGGCGTAAAAAATGTTGCAATTGGTCGAGAGCTTTGTGGTTCAGTAGAGTCAGCCATCTTACTTCCATGTTGGAAATTAGACGCATAAAAAAACTTATACTACAAAAAAAAAAAAAAAAGAAAAGAAAAAACAACCCCCCCCCCCCAAAAAAACAAAACAAACAAACAAACAAACAAACAAAAAAAAAACAGTTATACAGTACTGTACAAATACTGATATGTTTAATAATTCATCTCACTAATCTAACAGCACGAGAGAGGGCAGGGACATAATTGCCCAAGACACAAAGCTTAAGGTTTCTACTTGAACAAACACCTATTACCAGCTGTAAGCCTTTTATCAGGATTTCTAATTATGGGTTGTCATGTTATGGTGCATAAACAAACTGAAAGAAGCCAGTCTTCTCAAACAAAATTGCTCTTGTGGATGTTGCATGTCATATTACACTGGCCTCTATTTATACTGCCATCACACTGCTAAACTGCTCTAAACTTTGATAAATACAGAAGTGATGCTAAAATTGTAAGAATCTTGTCTTATTTTTTATTGTTCCTTCCCTGATGTGAGAGAAAGATGCTCAGAATGCACATTGTATTTTTTGCGCAGAAGAGAAAATATCTAGGTTACAGCACACATTGAACATGTGTCCACAGGTTGAGCAGACGGCCTACTGGGCAGAATTTTCTTTTGTGCTAAAGCTTCATAATTAACAGACATTTACTTTCTGTAAAATGTTTACTCATTGCTTCCTTGGATTCACATTAAGTGGGGTGCTGCTCCACTGCAGCCATGGCACATTGTGTGGAGTATGTGTAAGACCTAGACGTTGTAAACAAACCAAGCAGCTTTCGTATGTCAGCTAGTGTTTGCTGCCAATAACTGTTAATCCCATGGAAAGCCCCACTGTGATGAAATATTAATTGATTTAAAAATATAATGGAGATGTGCATAAGTTCATATTCTGACAACCCCTCATGAGGCTGCAAAACACCTTCTGTTGCAAAGTGAAACAAATGTGCTGTTGAAATTTGTTGTCTATGCAGTAACCCTGTTCTTAACAGTCATTGCAAATTGGTCGGGCTTAAAGGCAGGGTGGATGATGTTTTCCAGGAATATTTTTTACTATATTACTTAAAGTCTTCTTCACACCCCGATTGCATCCAATTAATTAAATGTTCTGACACAAAAAATTAAAAAAAAATTAATCACCTGTGGAACGGACAGGACTGGAAAAACCCCCTCCAATGAAATTAGTTTCATTGGATGGGGCTGCGAACGGCCCGTGCTGATTGAATGATTATTATGTCCATCAAACTCGACTGCCGTTTGTCACTAACCTCCTCGCGTGCACATGCTCGCAACTCGCTGTGAGCGTCTCACAGTGGAGACAAACCGAGACGAACATGGCTGCTCGCTGCTCTTGTCTATGCTGCTGTTTGCTCTTAAAAAGAAAGATGTGGATCAAGTCATGGAGGTGTTGGTGTTCGAGTGAGATGCTGCAGAAGAAGTTGGAGGTGAGATAATTATCACTTTTAGGAAACGTGGTTCCTCTGCTGTTCACTGGGAAGCAACAAGCTAGCCACTCGGCTGTTCTCGGTTATGTTCGCCGACAACCATCGGCGCACACGTTCCTGAGCTCTGGAGGCGTGGTTTCGGGGGGTGTATATTTTTTCAAATGTAGCTTGGCCGAACTGTTTTTCCAGGATCCCCTACCCTACCTTTAATCCATTACATGCCAAACTAATAATCATTTAATCAAGCTTTTCTGCACGGTATTCTTCCTTACTTCTTCCTATTGTTTAGTTAATCTTTCTATTGTTTTATCTTTTCTTCTGTATTTTTTTCCAACAATGACATTGCAACCTACAGTATGAGTGCTGTTGGCTCCCTTCACCTTAAGTGGTCCAGACATTTCATTCATCATAAATAACAGGTCAACCTTCCCTTATTCTGTATGACTTTCAGTCTTATTATATGTGAAGTGCCGTTTTGCAATCATTGACACGATTACCTGTCTAGCTGGCTGCTTGTCAGGGCCAGTTGGCAATGTCTGTATTAGATGGTGGTGGCATTACTCAAAGCCATGCCGTTAAATTTGACTTCATCCGTGTGCATCTGTCTTTTTTTTATATGTAGAAAAGTTATATTACTAATTTGACATTCTTAGGGGGAAACAGAAAATCAGCAGGAGCATTGCAGAATATCTTCACATAATTACAAGTGAAACGTTCCGTTATTAGTTTGTCCTTATATTGTGATGGTTCATTGGAATAAATTGTAATCTTGATGCTTTGTTGCTTTTGACTTTGACCATATTCACAATTTCTAGTCAGCTAGACTTGGGTAATTCAGCTTATGCTGGGCTTACACAAAACAATTTTCATCGTCGCAGACTGAAGACAGAAGGTCTTAAGTAAATCTCAGGAGTTTTACTGGAGTTGCAGGGCGCCCCTGCGGCCTCGATCCTTAAAGGGACATTGTGTAACAATTGTATATTGCAAGCAACTCGTTAGTACTTTTCATGCTGTGTTCGCGTGAAACCGGACAAATAGCAGACAGACGGCAGCCGCTGCATGTAAAGGCATAAACAAGCCTCTATGTGAGGGCGTGGTCTGTCAGTTACAGTGACTTCAGTCCACATCTGATATGTTGTCATGGTGATGTCGTATTGTTTTCCCTGACCCATGTTTTACCGTCTTTCTCTCGGCTTCTGTGATTATATACATCTGGTTTGTTACAGACGGCCGTCTGCCCTACTGCACGTGAACTCAGCATCAGTGTAACACTCGGTTCCTCCTACTGCACCTGCGGTGACTTTTCAAAAACATTACCTTGAACTGAGCTGACAACTCCGGTGTCTTCGGTGAGTTTCCGTGGTTTCCTGCTGTCACGCTTCTACTGAACGTAAAAACACGGCGACACGACATGGTAGCCACCACCGAGCCGACCCGTTCGATGTATATATGAATGATACAAACGGCAAATTCAGAGCTTACAGGAGCACTTCAGTTTGTTAATGGGAGTGATTATTGATTAATGGAAAAACACTGAACGAAATAATCAATTTTTGTGAATAGATAACAGGAGGACTTGCACAATATCCCTTTAAGTTTGAGATGGTACAGTAATCTGCGCTGATTTACAGCAATCTTTTCCTAATCTTGGGCTTGCGACAATATCAAACGTGATTAATATTATCGCAAGTTGCAGGGGCGCAACTCAATCAACAACCGATAGCTGGATGAGCTCTGACAGCAGCGGAAACAGGTGCCAACTTCCAGAACTGTCAATACTCAGAGTTGCATAATACTTTGACCAGAGCCATACACTGTGGATATCCAGAGTTGTGACATGCGTTGATTTTAATGCAAAGGCGGTCACGTGACTCACAGAGAACGCCACACGAACCCATACTGTCATATCTTACTGCAGAACACACAGCAGCAATCAGATTACTGACAGTAAACACTAAATAAACAAAGGTGCTGCACAGACATGCTTGTCACTGAATGTTCTTGGGTTAGAGGGAGCAGATTATGTTTTGCATTTTTTAGTGTTTTAGCTTCCTGTTTTTAGGTGGTGTCTTTTTGCGCTTTGATAACGATGATGATAGATGATGATAAATGCTGAAAGAGTCTAGTTGTAGTCTTGTAAATAGTGACCCTGCAAGATTCCCAGTCTTTGCAAAATCTCAGCCTGAGACTAGGCTGAGACGAAAAACTGTCTTTAGGTGTGAGATGGTAGTCTTCCAACAGTATTTTCAAAATCTTTAAAAAGTCTTCTAATGTAAGGCAGGCATTAGTTGTGAGTTACAGTATTCAGTCTGTCAAAAGTTGCTTTCACATTGCACTTATGCCGGGCTTACACCATACGATTTTCACCATCGCAGACTTAAGACTGGAAGTCTTAAGACTGGAAACAAACCTTGATCGTCAAGTTTGAGATGGTAATCTATGCTGATTTATAGCAATCTTTTCCGAGTCTTGGGCTTGCAGCAGTATCAAACATGTTTGATATTATTATACTCAGAGCTCTAGTGTAGCCAGAAAAAATATATTAGGTGTGCACCCGCAAATACTGGGTGTGCCACATTTACTTTCAACAGCTTTACACCTCCACTAAGATTCAAAAGAATGCATCTCTCATGAATACAACATTAACACAAAACATCTCCACATGATGTGCATGTTCTATCAGCAGTGGCGTGCACAGACATTTTGGGGGGCAGGTGCTCAGTGAAAAATAAAGGCACTTTGTGCAGCATGTGGAAATGTCGGTTGAGATGTTTCGATACTGATTCCGATACTTGTGCTCTGGGTATCAGCCGATACTGAGTACTGATACCACAATGCAAGATTACTGCAAGTCTTATAACAGAGAACTATGGTATGGTTGGTACAACATATAATTATCTAAAACAGTTTTATTTCTGATTTAGTACAGCCAAACTACTTTGTGTTGTTAAAATGTTTTGTTTTTAAAATGAATATTTGCAGTTCCTAGAAACAAATCCCAGGCACTAAAAAGTTTCTTTTGGTGGAAACATACAGAACAGGTATTCATGAGAACTTAAAACTTTTTTAACTTGATTCAAGGGCCACTCGAGAAATCAAATCAGTCAATCAAATCAAAGGTACTTTATTAATCCCAGAGGGGAAATTCATGTTTCCGTACAACCCGTCCAAGACACAAACAAAAAACATAAGACAGGATCAGGCAGACCAACAAAAGGCCTCCAAGCTCTCCACGTACACAGGTGAAGACCTTTGAGACAAAAAAAAAGACACACCAATACAGAGAAGCACGAACTCAGGCAGTCACAACATGAAAGACACATGGTGGGCAGGAAGGGAGGGGATTCCCCCCAATCAGCAGAGCGAGGACGCGCTCAGGCACCCTGCCAGCTCGGTCCGTCCAGAAGGGCAGGAAAAAAGAAGGAACGACTGAGGCGTTGAATCATCAGGAGTGTGTGCAGTGATCTTGTGTGTCCGTGGATGCGTATGCGTGTGTGTGAGGCTGTGAACCAGTCCGAGTTCACACCCAGTCTCTGTCCACAGATGTGGGGGTGCTGGCCAGGTGGTCCACTTCCCGTGAGAGATGTGTGGGGGAGGGAACAGGGAGGGATGCTGAGAGTCCGTTCGCATAAACTTTCTCGGGGGGTTTGTAGAGAGTGCCTGTGTTGAGCAGGCCTCTCTCAAGGGTGCCAGATAAGAAAGCAGAAGATGTTTTGAAACAGGTCAGACGTGGTGGTGTCTACCTTAAGGTCTCTAACAGGTCTCCATGGCAGCATCAATCAGCAGAATCAGGGTTAAATTTCCAGAAGCCGTGCCAACTTCTACACAGGTGTACCCACTTCGCGGACGAGGTTCGGAACCGCAGCCAGCATGCCAAGCTGGGCCTGAATGACATCTAGCTTGCGATGTAGCTTGTGCACCGCCGGAGTCTGAGTGTTGATAGCATGACTCATCGCCACACAAACGTCAGGCAGCATGCCAGTCGCTGCCAGCAGCCCTCCAACTTTGCGATAAACCAGGAAAATGCCCACACCAATCAGCAGGAATCCAGCTATCATAAATCCAAATAGGTACAGATCTTCAACATCCTCTACAGACAGAACCGACAGACACATGAGATTCCATTTGCCCCAGGAGTCGATCACATATTCCGCCGGATGCGTACCGTCAGGGCAAGGAGCGTCACCCTTCTGAGAAAGTCCCTTCCACAAATTTTTGCATTCCCTGCTTTTATATTCCTCTTTGGAAATTATCAGTGAAAATATATTGTTATTTTCAGTTTACCTGTGTGCAGGTTTCAGTGATGATTTGAAAGAATTTATTTCATAAATGAGGATTTACAAAAACTGTTTTGTTGAACCCCGCGACCCTGAACTGGATTCTTAAAACCCACCTTTTTTGTTTGGCATTTTATCCAGTATGAGTTGTTACTTATAAATTCTATGAATTTCTAATTTGTTTTGCTTTTATTGTTTTTAATGTTACTCTCTCTTATTTTTAATCTTTTTATCTGATTTTATGTCTATTATACTTTTAATGTTTTGGTTTCTTTGTTGTTCAGCACTTTGTTCAGTGAAGGCTGTTGTAAAGTGCTATAGAAATAAAGTTGGCTTGGGATAAGTGGTACAGATAATGACTGACTGACTGACTGTTTTGTTGACCTTGTCAAAAGAGCCAAGCTCCCTGTGCCATGAGAAATCTCTGTCACGGAAATAAAGACCTAACAAGATCTGCTAAACATAGATTGTCATATATGTCATGTGCACTTACACTAATGCATTAACCATGTTCTTTGAATCTTAAGATAATTCCTGCATATTTAATCCAAAAATAGCTGACAGATAAAAGCATTTCCACTGAAAGGCCTTCCTCACTCACAAACTCTTGAGCGCATTTGAATGTCAGAGTATGGGTGTGGGTGTCTTTTTTTTTTTTTTCTGTCCAGCATCATAGCAAGCAGAATGATGATCTGGCTACTTTGATGTGTTGAACAGAGTTGCTTTGCCAAGGGGATCTTTATAAATATAGGCTCCTCTTTTGAATTTATTCATTATATTTCACTTAATCTAATTTACTTGTTGTTTATAATTACATTTTAAATAATATTCCTGGGCCTGACAGGAAAGAGAAGGTTAAGAAAAGAAATGAAGGGGTGGACCAAAAAAAAAAAGAAAAAAGAAAAGAAATAGAGTGAAGAGAAGAACAAAAAAACCCAGGATACACTAAGGGCGTATTCACAAAGCTTTTTTTGATTCGAATCAGAGTCCGTTTACTCGGAAAGTCCGCTTCGTTTGGGGGAGTTGTGAATGCACAAATGGACCCTGATCTAGAACAAAGAACCGGACTCGGTCCAAAACGTTAGGCAACGTTGGTAAATGCTACGCCAACAAATACACGTGTGGGACTGCAGTAGGCTACTTTAAAGATGGCTCGTGGACAGACGTGGAGTTATGAGAATGTAAAAGCTTTAATTGATATTTGGTTTGATGAAAGCATATCCCAGCTTCCGTACAAAAATAATACTTTGTGGAGGAAACAGAAGTTGTGAGAACCTTCTTGTTCATGCGTCTTGTCCTCGCCTATGGTGAATACGAATGCAGCGCCACCTGGGATTTTTGGCCTGTTTGGCTGTGGTGCAACGTGAATGCAATCTCGGTCCAGAAGGCCACCCCTGCCCCCAGCTGAAGCGAGTACCCAAACAGACCGAGACTCAAGGACTATGCTTTCTAAATATGCTCTCACACAACCAGCTGTTGCATCTCCACAGAAACTCATCAGAAAACATTCCATGGTGTTAAATGAAGCCAGTAATCCCCTACAGGAGGACCTGCAGGTGACAACCTTGCTGAAAACAGCCCAGACCACAGCTGCCACCCCAAAGAGACGGACCTGCATCCACCCAGAGGTTGACCCTAGCCAAGGCCCTCCCATCCATGGTCTCAGGTCCCAGGCCCCATCAGGCAGAGACCAGCAACCGCCGACCCCACATATCCACATAATCCTCTCTCTACCCCATACACGCACACACCTCACTCAACCCTAACACACATCAAGTGCATCTGTTTGACAGAGTGTTTTTGTGTATAAGATGGAAAAAATAAAGTTTGAAACTCATTATTCACACAACATGTGAAGTAAGCAGTCCTTACTCAAGATTAAACTAACCTCAATTGAATTTAAATCCTGCGTACGCACATTTATATTTTTAATGGCACTTTTAAAATTTCTTTGTTGTCTTTATATTGTTTTGTCCTATCTTTTTTAAGAAACTGCTTTTTTAAAACAACTTTCTAATGCTACAATGACTAAATTACTGTAATTCATCCTACCGTTCACATTATACATTACTACAAAACTAGAATCATCCCAACAAACAAATAGTATTATTTTGAATATACTGAGAGCCAGTCTGCCAGACCCTCTTGCTTCAGTAAGACTTTACACGCTCTAATGCAGAATTATACCACAGTCATTGCCATATCAGGCAAAATAACCTTTTTTTTTTCCTTCAGTGCAGTTCTGCTTTATCCATTCTCTGTCAAAACAAGGCTCAGAGCCTTCACCCATACTCCTTTATTACACAAAACACATATACAAACACACAACTTTCTACTGCTGCAGAAAGCTTGATTATAGCTATTACTAGTGTGACAGCAGTGGTTCGGTTAATGATATCTGTGTTATACAGAGGAGAGCTTTGTGGTGACTTATAAATACTAACATGCTGTGCATTTTATGGGCTTATCAACAATAACTGTTGCTCTGGTCGATACAGCTGTTTTCCACCAATGACAATTCATCTACAATGCAAATCGACCCAGTGCAAATAGTGTGTCTGGACTTGTTTTGCAACATTTGTGAGGCCAGAATACAGCAGGTTATATATTTGTGTTGTGTGATGGATCTGTGGGGTTTAAAAGGTTGAACCCAAACAATTAGAGGCTGCCTAAGGTTAAGTCTTGGTTTTAGGTTTATGGTTATTGTACATATCACTCCAAAGTTTCCCTGAACACTCACTGGCAGTAGGTGAAAAAGAAAGGAAAGAAGGCTTTAACATGCTTATTATGATCTTACTGTCAAGTTGAAGTTGAGATAGAGAGCTAGAACTGTTTCACAGCCATTTGACTATCACAGAGTGATTACATCTGACCAGCATCTTCTGAGAGATTGCTAACTTAATAGCATTGGTCCAAGCTAAGCAAAAGATATGGAGCACCCAGAAAAGATTATACAGTTATTTCTTGTAGACAACACACTTATTTGAAACTAAATGAAAAAAAAGACTCCCATTCACTGCTGGCTTGTCTTTCACAACCACAGTACACTTGGCAAGTTAATATGGACTCTAGTGCTTTACATGTTGTCAAATTAGCACTAAAATCAAAAACAAAAAAACTGTCTGTTAGGTTTTGAGAGCTTTTACAACGCATCATGTAGCACTTCATGTTGAAATTGTGATGGAGGTAACTATTTTTTATTTATTTATTTCTTAAATTAGAAAACAAGTAAAACTGTATGATATAATAATGACTGATGGATAGTCTGAGGAAATGCAATCTGTTTCATATGTAGGATATAATACATAGCTATCACAGCTGTCTAAATCAGTCCTGGTCTCATAGGTTAAATACAAATTCCTTGATCTGATGTGCTCATGAAATGTGACAAATGCGGGGTAAAAAAAAAAAAAAAAATCAAACATTACACTGCAGAGCTCCATTTTAAACAGCCTTTTCACTGTAAGCCTTAATATTGCAGACTGAATTCTCAGTTCAAATTAGCTATAATGTGATAAGAAATAATTAAGATAATAATAATTAAAATTGGGCAAAAATCTGTAGAGGCGAAATTCTACATTGAGAAGCTGAAAAGAAGTGAATAAAAAGAAAAAGGGGTGAACACTCCATGGAGAAAATGTGAATGCAGATGGATGAAAGTCAAATTGGTCACAAGTGAGCAGAGCAGAGATAAATGAATATAACAGCATGCAAAAAGATGAGAAAGGGGCAAAGCGAGTTAATTTCAGAATTAGTTTTCCCCTAAACTTTAGATGAAATTTAGATTAGTGCAGAGAAAGAATAATGTGTGGCAAATAACAAATTAGGGCTCAATTTAAAGACAAAGATAAAAAAAAAACTAAGAGGAAGAAAAGAAGAAACAAGAAAAGACAAATGGATGCCTGATGAGACTGCCATTGTGGCACTCAAGTTGTGCCGGCCTGTCACAAGGAATTTATTTTTACGATAGTAATTCAAACCCACAAACTTATTCATTTGTCAGAAGTAAGGCAGAAAACCTCATATTCACACTGCAATCTGTACTGACAAAATGACGTTACCTAAATAACTGTGTGTACCTGGAGAATGTTTGAGATAGATTCTTCTCTCAAAGGCTCTGATATGTCACATATTCAAAGTTTGTCCTGCTACCAGATGTTTCCTAACAATGAGGCATGCCCCCCATGTAGGACGCAGGAGGGGTCTGAAAGGGAGAACTGGTGTGACAAGAAAAGCAGATTCATTACATTGAGTGAAATTTTGTGACAGGTGCATGAGATGTTCTGAAAACAACAGGAAGTTTGTTGCTGTAGTTTGGCCTGCTGATCAACACAGTCAGCAGCAACACACAGCTCACAGAGGCAATTAAGCTACTTTCAAACCATATGTGCCTGATTGCTGCAATTTGTATCAAAACTGTACACCATCTCTGACTCATTAGTTTAGGGAAATCTGAATAGATATACACTGACAAAATGAGACTTGTACTTTTTAACAGTACTTACAATTATACCAAAAAACAATTCATATACACTTTATTGTCAAAAGTAATTGCTCTCCCATCCAAATTATGGGAATCAGGTGTTCCAATCACTCCCATGGTTGCAGGTGTATAAGGGCACATTCAGAAAGCACAGTCCACGAGTCTCGGTCCGTTTGGGGACTCGGTTCAGTTGGGGACTGCACGGGGGTGGTCTTTCGGACCAGAATCGCGTTCACGTTGCACTATCGCCAAACGAGCAAAACGGACCAAGAATGAGAATCTCAGGTGCTCTCGGATTCACCGTAGGCGAGGACAAGACGCACGTACAAGAAGGTTCTCACAACTTCTGTTTCCTCCACTAAGCGACATTATTTTCATACAAGGAGCAGGATATGCTTTCATCAGATCAAATATCGTTTAAAGCTTTTACTTTCTCGTAACTCCACGTCTGACCATGAGCCATCTTTACAAGTACTGCAGTCCCTCACGTGTGTGCCCTAAAATGAAGCCCCTAGCAATGAAGCAGACTGTTTTGACAAACATTTGTGAAAGTATGAGTCTTTCTCAGGAGCTCAGTGAATTCCAGCATGGAACTCTGACATGATGCCACCTGTGCAACAAATACAGTCATGAAATTTCCTCACTCCTAAATATTCCACAGTCAACTGTATTGTAAGAAAATGGAAGTGTTTGGGAACAACAGAATCTCAAGGGCCCTTCAGATAAAACACGCAAAGCACAGGCGGCAAACCTATTCATTGTGTACGTGTTACTGCAGTGGCAAAGTGTTGCGCTGTGCAGCCGAGGTCAGTGGCGCGCAAAGTAGGCGCACACCGCCGCTGTACCATTGCGCCCAAATTGAAAATTTTTCAACTCCGGCACAGTGCGCTGTGACGACATCGTGTCCAATAGGAGATGCCAGTTTCTGTTGCCAGATCTGTTTGCTACTTTGCTGTCGTCTCCCTCTGCTGGTGATCAAAGCAGAGTCTTGTCTCCTGCAGCAGGTCGTGTTAGGCTGCGTACACACCAAACGCGATTTCGGCGTCAAGGGCGTCAGGTTTACATGCAAAGTCAATGGCCAACGCGTGTTTGGGTGGCGTCAAAAACCCTGCGGTGCGTTGCAAGCTTTGGGCGCGGTGCGTCCAGGCGCGTTACGCACGATTCGCGCGGCGAGTTTTGAGATTGAGCGTTTGACTCGCATTCCCGTGTCCCGGGCGGCAGACGCCGGAGTTGGAAAATCTGAACTTTGGCGTCTTGACGCGGGGCGTCGACCAATCAGAGCGAGTCATGACACAGACACACTTTTTCTGACAGGAGAGGAAACACCCAGAAAAACCAGGGAGATCTCCTCTCTCTCTGAAGACAGAGGAGGATCTGTGTCCGGTCCCGGTTTCTGAACGGTGGTCTGATGACCTGCTGTCCTGATGGGATGTACTGGGCTGATAATGCTGCCCCGCATCGGGACAGCGGGACGTTGAACTGGGCCGGATCAGACGCAGGGTTCCCGCAGATTCTAAAAAAAAAAAAAAAAAAAATAAAAATAAAAAAAAAAAAAAAAAAAATTTAATTAAAATAAAAAATATTTAAATAATTATTAAAAAATAATAAAAAATTAAAAAAATGAATAGAAAGCTTTCATTATTGGAAGTAATTTAAAATATAGAAAGAAAAAAAAAAATTTATTTATTTTAAAAAAATAATAAAAAAAAACAGATGTAAAAATATGGAAATAAAAAAAAAAAAAAAAAAAAAAAAAAGAGGGATGAAACGGGGGGTTTAAAAAAGGGAGAATGATTTTTATAATGAAGATGTTGTGGGGGGGGAGGTATTATTTTTTTTTTTAAAAAAAAAAAAAAAAAAAAAATAATTTTTTTTTTTTTTTTAATGGGTGTTTGTCGTTGCTGTTTTGTGTGGTGATCTGTTTTTTTTCTTTGTGATGTGAGAGGTGTGGGGGGGGGGAGGGGGGGGGGTGAGAAAAGGCAGAAAAAAAAAAAAAAAAACATAAAAAAAAAACAAAAAAAAAAATAAAATAAATATATACCAAGAAGGAGGAGGAAGAAGAGAAAGAAAGACTCCCATTTAGATTAATAAAATTAGGAAAAAGAGAAGTGTATGTAAATGAAGGGGAGGCGGAGAAGTCAAGGATGTGAAAAAGGGATGAGTTAATAAAAAAAAAAAAAAAATAATTTTTTTAATTATAAAATTTTTATGGAAATAAAAAAAAAAAAAAAAACATCTAATTACAAAAAAAAAATGAAAAAAATGAAAATTTTTTTAATTTTGTTTGGGAAGAATATTACTTAACAAAACGAAAAGGGAAGAAAAAATGGAAAAATAGAAAAGTGGGGAAGTAAAAAGGAGATGAGATAAAAAAAAAAAAGAAATATGTAATTAATAAATGGTGAGAGAAGGAGAAAAATTTATGTAAAGGAGGAAGATTGAATTTAAATTAAAAAAATTCTTTTTTTAAATTTATTTTTTTTTAATATGTTTAAAAAGGATGATGATGAGAAGCTGCTTTATTAATATCAGGTAGTAAAAAAAAAAAGAGAGAAGAAAAAATGAAGATTTAAAATCTTAATAAAAAAAAAAAATAAATTTATACAAAATAATGTGAATAAAAGGGATTATTATAAAAAAAAAAAGTAGAATGTAAAGAAAGAAGAGAAAAAATAAGTTCTTATGGAAAAAATTGGTTCAAAAAAAAAAAAATAATAAGAATAATTCGAAGGGGAAAAGAAAAAATGTAAAGAGAAAATGTGGAGATTTAAAATGTCCAAAAAAAAAAGTAAAAAAAAATGAAAAAATAAAAAAAAAAAAAAAAAAAAAAAAAGAAAGAGGGGGGATGAAGCGAAAAGACGCGGAAAAATCCTTTATACCTCTTTCCCTTATTTTTATCATGCCTATTAAAATCAGTGGTAATATTGTAAATAAATAAAAATTAAACATAAATACTTTTTCTGAAAAAAAATTAAAAGAAGAAGAAAAAATATGAAAAGACATAAGAGAGACAAATACAAAATTGAAAATTGCAGTTGATTAAAAAGAAAAAAAAAAGAGAAAAAAAAATGAAAAAAAGAGAATAAAAATGATAGATATGAGAAAAAAATGAAGAAAAAGAAGAAAAGAGATATGAAAAAAATAAATAATATATTAAAATATTTTTTAAAGAATTATAAAAGAATTACTATTAATTAATTTTTATTAATAATAATTAGGTAATTAATTTGAAAAAATTTTTTAAAAGAGAAATTATTTTAAAAAAAATTTAATTATTTAATAAAATATTTTTTAAATAAATATAAGTGTGCAAATGTTGAGGGGTAAGAAGTAGGTATTAATTAAATTTATTAAAAATAAAAAAAAAATTAAAAAAATAAAAAATTTAAAATAAACAGACGGCTGAAAGTGTCGCTCGCCAGCAGCTCCTGAAGTAAATGATGAAACTCATCACAGGCAGAACACCTGGAATCATTTGGTGAACTGGACTCAGAGCAGAGATGTCCGACGTTCACGTTCCCTGCTTTATTTATCACGTAAAGCCGAGCCGCTCTCTCTCCTGTATCTGTCATTGCGCAGACCGATGAAAGGAAAAAGAGAAAGGAGAGGCTCATCCAGAGGCGCGGCGAGCGTGGCTTGGCTGGACATCTCTCGCCACGCGTCGGGGCGTCAAGATGCTGGAAATCAAGTGTCTGACTTTTTAGTGACCAAGCGTCCAACTTTGGCCGTCAGGCGTGATTTTGACGCCCAAAACGCGTTTGGTGTGTACGCAGCCTGCCTTACTCACCTTTTGCAGGCAAATAGGGGGGGGGGGGGGGGGGGGGGGAGGGTGGGGGGGGGGGGGTTGGATTAAATAACAGAGTACAGCAAAAACCAAATAGTGGATGATATCTTTTTTTTTCTATGTGGGCCTTTCCAAGTCTGAAACATCGAGTCTCCTCTTTGGAACAGTTTAATTTATTTTTTGATCTATTGCTCCCCTGGCGGGGCTCAACGGTGGCTAGCACTGCAGCCTCACAGTAAGAAGGTTGCTAGTTCGATTCCTGGCTGGAGAGGGGGTTCGAACCATTCCAATAGCGGCCTTCCTGTGTGGAGTTTGCATGTTCTCCCCGTGTATGCTTTGGTTCTCCCTAGGTACTACGGCTTCCTCCCACCATCCAAAGACATGCATGTTAGGATTGGTCACTCTAAATTGTCTCTAGGAGTGAATGTGAGTGTGAATGGTTGTCTGTCTCTCTGTGTTGGCCCTGCAACAGACTGGCGACCTGTCCAGGGTGTACCCCGCCTCTCACCTGATAATAGCTGGGATAGGCTCCAGCAATCCCCACGACCCGTATAAGCGGTACAGAAAATGACTGACTGCTCCGCTGGCTTGAAACACTCATGTGTTGTCCTGGTAACCGCGCCCCAAACGCAAGCTGTGAATTGGTTCTACACTGTGGCCCAGCAATGAAGTGGTGCTGAGTCTCGAACCAGTTTTGGGAGCCAGGAGCCGGTGCTTAGGCAGTGGAAAGCCAAAGAACCGTTTTTTCTCAGGTTCCGGCTCCGAACCGGCTCTCAAATTGGCTTAATGGAAAAGGGGCTTTAAGCTCATATGTGAGTCAAAGCAAGTGAGCAAATACTCTTGGCAATGTAGTGTAACTACAGTCTGAACATTACTGTGTAATGCACTCATCTTAACATTCACAGATACACTGCAAACTAGAAAGTTAATATCTAATTTGGTGGAGATTTGGCAAAGATGTCTGTGTGCAACACACTCACAATGAGGGAACAGAAAGCAGTTGGTGAGGTTATTAAAAGGGTACTGTAGATTGGGGTCCCAATAGCAACCAGAGCTTGTGCAAGGCAGGACACCTGTCCTCTAAATGAAATGAATAAATAACTAAGTTCTCGAGCGCATGACGACCAAGTTCCTGATTTGATGCAAAGGGATTTCCATGTATACAAATGTTCCTTTGTTTTAACAGCCTACATTGTTTCTCTATACAAAACAATATCAGCCCAGGTGATTACAGCCCCTGTGCATTTATGTATGCAATATACATTTGTAGTCTGGAGTAGCAGTCTGTTGTCTTACTTTAAAACTAAATTATTGATGGAAATCATGCATTGCAAGTTACATTGGCCTTAGTGTAGTTGCTGCCATTTTCCCACTGTTCCAGAGGTACCTAGCAATCATCTTCATCTCTTCTTTTGTTTAGTATGCTAGAGTAGCTGTAATTCCTTTATAAATGTCCCTGGTCCTAAAGTGGCTTGATTTCAATTATTTGCATATTGCTTTCTGGCCTTAATGTTAGCACGTTTCTGAGTGGTAAGACAGACTCAATGATCAACAAAACATGGAAATCTGATATAAATTCACTGGACATGCCACCAAGCTCAAAGGTATTTGTGAGTCAGTGGGCTCCTTTTGGCCATGCATGCATTTATTTGGAAAGTAAACTACTTACATAATGATAGGTTAACATGCCCGTGAAAACAGAACCAACCCTAAAGAGCATCATATTTAAATTCAATTGACAAATAATGAGAGATCTTTGTTTCTTCATAGGGTTGACAACTGCAACCACGGAAAAGGTATGTGGTTCCCAACCTATTTTTCCAGAGGACCCTCTTTATGCTACTACCAAAAATCTGTGGACCCCTGCTTGCCCTGTGCTTAAACCATGCTTGGTTTTATGCTTTTATTAGGTGCTTCTTATCATAAATGATCCATTTTGACTGATTTCTTTCCTTTTTATAAGACCATGTCCCATTAATGAAATGGTGCAAAGTTTGTGTTTTCTGACTCCCAAAACAGCGGTGCTATGCACATGACATACCAAAATTATAAGAAAAAAAAACTTGTGTGAATATACCTCAACTCGTCTTATACTATGGTCAGCGAGAATTCAACTGGTGTGAATTATTTACACAGCAAGTTGCATATCATTGTGCCATGGAATGATATCATCATAGCAATAAACCAGCTTCCAGCTTAAAATAGTTCCCAGACTTAGGTCGTTTTTCACACAGGACCCATTTAGGTGGACCTAACTGGGTTTTGGTACCAAACACTGTGCCACTGGGTCTGTGTGAACACACCACTCGCGCTCGTAGTCGACCTAACTCACCCGCTCTCGGACCGGCCGAACGAGGTGGTTTCGGAGCAGCTTGCATCGACCTGCAATGCGGTCGACGCGAGTCAATGTCAATGTCAGGTTTATTTATATAGCACAATTTTAAAAGGCCAGTAGCCAACCAAAGTGCTTTACAGAATAAAAGACAGCAATGAATAAAGTAAATGCAACACAATAAAAACAGTAAAAATAAACCAATAAAAGTAAATTTAAAAAAGTATAAAAATAAAAACAGTGACTCTACTCAGCTGTGGGCCAGGGTGAACAAGTGGGTCTTAAGGTGTGATTTAAACATGGAAAGGCTGTTGGAAGACCGCACAGAGAGAGGCAATGTGTTCCACAGCCTGGGAGCCACAACTGCAAAGGCTCGATCTCCTCTGGTTTTCATGTGGGATCGAGGGACGTCCAGGACCAACTGGTCAGCTGACCTCAGGGCTCTTGGGGGCTGATGCACCTTCACAAGGTCAGCTAAATATTCTGGGGCCAGTCCATTCAAAGACTTATAAACAAATAAAAGAATCTTAAAATCAATCCTGAACCTAACTGGGAGCCAGTGAAGGGAGGAAAGCACCGGTGTAATGTGCTCGTGTTTCTTTACTCCAGTAAGGAGACGAGCCGCTGCATTCTGGACCAGCTGCAGACGGTTCAGTTCTGCCTGGCCAATACCGACGTACAGGGAGTTACAATAGTCCAGATGTGAAGTAACAAATGCATGGACGACTTTTTCCAGATCAGTTCTTTGAAGATAAGGTTTTACTTTGGCCAGGAGCCGAAGCTGAAAGAAGCTCGCCTTGACCACAGAGCTGACCTGTTTATCTAATTTAAACGTCCCGTCAACAATCACACCCAGATTCCTCGCCTGAGTCCGAATGTAGGGCGCTAAAGGGCCAAGGAAGCTGGCGAGGAAGAGAAGGGGGGGAAAAGGGGAGGGGAAGGAGGGGAGGGCAGGGCGAGGGGAGGGCCCCCTGGACTTTATCAGGGAACCAAAAAAAACAATTTCAGTTTTGTTTTCATTTAACCTTAAAAAGTTTAAGTCCATCCATGTTTTAATATCATTCATGCAATCAAAAAGAACATGAAGACAATTCTGCGAAGGCACTTTTAAGGGCAGGTACACCTGCACATCGTCAGCAAAACAGTGGAAAGGGATATTATACTTTCTAAATATTGACCCCAGGGGTAGCACACTTAGGTTCTGCAGCAGGACAATGATCCAAAACACACCAGCAAGTCCACCTCTGAATGGCTTAAAGGAGTCATCACCCGGAAATCCCACTATTTCACATTAAAACGTGTGTACTGGAACAGGACCTCAGTTATAACGTGCCAGAAACTCCGGAGAGTGATAGTAACTTCGTCTTTGAGTGCGGGCTCTCTCTTTTCACCAGAATCGGCCACAAGCACGCGCTCTCCACAGTACGCGATTTGAATTTCTTTCTCCGAATGACGTGAACTACAGAGGCTGCTAGATGGTAAGTTAGCCTCTTTAGTGCCACCTAAAAGCAGCTTATTATCTGCCATGGAGTAGACTAGCTTTGTCAGAAAGGACGCCGGCGACAAGGAGGAGGAGCAGGGGGGAGATAGCCGTGCTGAGTTGCCTCAGCAGAAATTCAGCAGTTTTCAGTGCTTTAACAGGAGGGACAGCTTTACCAGGGACCAGTGGATAATATTTATTAGAGAGGATGTGCAGTCGGTAAGTGTTGCTGCTTGTGTAACTTATTATCTTTTGTGTCAGAGACCAGTAAACGGGGGTTGACGAGCAGACAAGCTGCTAATGTAGCTGCAGAAGCTAACACTGTTTGGTTAACTTCACGTCAGACGTCCTCTCCTTATATTCATCAGAGTCCAGCCCTTTTACTCCACTGATCCTCTCCATCAACTGTACCGTTATGTTTTTATCACGTTTTTCTCTGTTGGGACATCATTTTCTTCACTTGCTCTGTCCTGATGAAACTTTGTTTTGGCTTTGACGTTTGCCTCGTGAACGCGATTACAGACGGGTCTAACTCTCGTGTGTATTCTCGCGACAAACAAAAGTTGGAGATAAAAAGAGGTTAAAATGAGCTCATTAAATTTTCGTCCCACCCAAGTATAATTAAAATTCATTTGAAGATAATTTAAGAAGGATTGTGTATGTAAAACACTAGGTTATGACACCTTAAAGAAAAACAAAATGAAGACTTTGGAGTGGCCTAGTCAAAGTCCTGACCTGAATCAAATAGAGATGCTGTGGCATGACCTTAAAAAAGGCGGTTCATGCTGGAAACCGTCCAATGTTGCTGAATTACAACAATTCTGCAAAGATGAGTGGGCCAAAATTCCTCCACAGCGCTGTAGAAGACTCACTGCTAGTTATCACAAACTCTTGATTGCAGTTGTTGCTGCTAAGGGTGGCCCCAATCAGTTATTAGGTTTAGGGGGCAATCACTTTTTCACAAAGCTGTGTATATATATATATATATATATATATATATATATATGTTGAAAATGTAATATTGTTATATCTTCTGACCTGTGCATCACAGTGGAGTTCCTCTGAACAAGGGAACATGGCAGATCAAAGTAAATCAGGAGGTATCTGATTCAGTCCAAACAAAAATGGTTATCAAAATAACAAATTGAAATTTGAAAGTGATTTAAATTTAAATGGAATTTGCAGAGGCTTTTTTTTGCTTTATGTTTTATGGTCAGGCACATGGAGGAAGGATTTTACTGTGGCTCTGACTTCTTGTGTGGCTGCCAATAATATCTGTGATATCATGGCAATAATTATTTTTTGGCGATTTTGCCCACCCCTGACTAATCTCCATAATTTCTTTACATTGAAGAGCATCTGTACGGTTTTTAGTACAGATGGTTTGAAGTGCTGATGACACGACCTTAACGTCAAGTAGTTTTGCAATACATCGATACAACAAAACAATATAAGTAGGTCTGTGCAGTTAGAAGTCAGTCAGTCTTGTATTCATGTAAATATCCAATGTTTAAGAGGCCCAGCTCGCTAGCTGGTACAGTAACAATTAGCCTATCCATTCTGCAATGTCGCAGGTAGAAGCAGTTGCAGTCAGCTTATTTTTATACATGTATAATCCAATATAACCGAGCCCACAGTCCACTCAGTACAGCTCCAGCATACAAGATCCACTCCGAGTGGACTCAGTAAGGAGCAGACCCAAAACAGCACCAAACAGACCCACAACTGTTAAATAATTAGACTTGCATTGAGCGGACCAAGGCCAGCACAGAGTTAGGAGTGAAAGTGGAGAGGCAGCCGCAGCTAACAATTAGCTTGTGGCTAACTCACGGCTAGAATAATTCGCCTTTAAAAATTAGAAGATAAGTATGTACATGGTTCCAGTGGAGTTTGAAATAGTTCCAGTTTATTAAGATGAGGATGGAGGGAAGGATGCATCTTTGGAAGCAGCCAGGAAAGTCCTGTGATGTCCGAGAAGTCTCGTGAGGAACCGAGGAGAAACTGTCTCTGTTAACAGCCAGACAACACAGCTTTGTGAAGCAAACACTAATAAATGAATAATATGGCAGATGTGATAACAGTTCCATGTGTTAAAAGTCTCATCACTTACAGTAAACGGTGTCTGAGACAGGACAACTTTACCAACAGATGTGCAGGAGACTCCTCCAGAAAATCTGATAATAGCGACCTATTTGTTCCTTTTCAAATGTATTTATGATCTGTAGGAAATAAACTAACACTGTCCTTACAAGCTTTTAAACATTAACTGGCAATACAACAGAAGGCTGAGCCGTTACTGTCCATCTGTAAAACTGAAAAGGTAGCATAAAACTGCAATAAACCCATTAAGATCCATATTGAGGTGTAGAGCCTCGCCCCGTAACATCACATCCAGTTTCAGCAAACAGTGCCACAGTCTGGTCAGTGCTGAAATGCAGCAATGTTTCCTAATAACTCATTTATGCAGGCACGCCTGATTATGTTAAATCATCATGAACGTTTGTCTATGAAACATGGCAAAATCATGTCATCAGCAGTCTAAAGCTGGCAGTATTAAAAAACATTGTTTTAAAGATTGAGATTGGACCATATGTAAAAATACATCATGACAATCCCCCCCCCCCCCCCTCCAAGTTGTCCAGCCCTCTCCGAGTGATTATTGTCCACTGTTTGCCACGCCCATGAGTCTGTGTATACATTTATCTACAGGCAGGATTGTTCATGTTTTCCCCTGACAGCTTATGCAGATAAAAATATCTCAGCTAATTAACAATGTTAGAGACTGTAATATCTCATATGGGCTCTTTCGTGGCCATTCGATTTTCACCTCCTGGCACAGAGGAAGAAACATAGGGGAACAAACTCATGGGGCAACAGAGTGAAAAAGAATAGAAAGAAAGAAAGAAAAGATAACAGCTTGGCACAGAAAAGCAGGGAAGAAGACAGGGAGAAACTGAAGAAAAAAAAAAAAGGTGGGTGGTTGTATTATAATTTACAAGGGATGATAAGACACACAAAAAAGCAAAGTCATGAGATGACACTTTAAATGTCCCACCACTTGTAAAGAATGCTGTTTAAATTCTAGAAATACCATGCAGAAATGTACAGTGACAGTCCCACCCCCGTTTCAGTCAGGGCGATCACTGCCTTGGATGGAGATGGATACAAGGACGCAAATTGTTAAGATAGCTTCAGTCAGGGTTTCAGATAGACTGCAGAAATAAGTGTAAAAACCAGCTTACACACAATGAAAATACACAAATGATCCAGTGAGTAAGTTAGATTTTAGTATACTGGAATTGAGAAACTTCTCTGGTGGTTCTAAAGGTTTGTGGACAGTTGTTATAAATAGTCAGCATTGTGAGTTAATCATTTTAAACAGAGTTTTGTTCATAACGTCTATTTTTAATTTGGAATGAAATAGTCCCAGCACTAGTAAATAGTTACAGGCCGGGCAGTTGATTGCTGTGGTTGGGCCCCAGTTTTGGCAACTTAACAACTTTGTCGCTTCTTTTAGCAAGTTTTCAGACTCCTCTGGCTACTTTTTTTAAAAAAAGAAACTAGCAACAAATCTAGCAACTTTTTCTACTGGTAATTGAGACTGTCACAAATCAGCTGAGTACCTGCTGCGGAGTAGCGTTATAACTAGCTTTGTCAGAAAGGATGCCGACGACAAGGAGGAGGGGGAAAAAAAAAAATTGCTGTGCTGAGCTGCCTTGGCAGAAATTCAGCAGTTTTCAGTGCTCTAACAGAGGGGGACAGACCAGTGGATTATACTTATTCGGTGAGGGTGTGCAGTCGGTAAGTATTGCTGCTTGTGTAACGTATCTTTTGTGTAAGAGACCAGTGAACAATGGTTGACGAACGTACAAGCTGCTAATGTAGAGTCTAGCTGCAGCTTAGAAGCCAGAGGACCGTCGTTACCAACGTAATTATATTACAGCTACAACTGACTTCTTATGTACTGTTACCAAAGTACAAAAACTAGCACGTTTGGCTAGCCTTGGCTAACTTAAACTAATGTTAGGGATGTTAAAGATAACTTCATATTTCTTCCCAGCAAAGTGACAATATGTTGCCTCACATACAATGTTGCCTTACCTTAGAACAGATGTAGACATCCTTGTTAATTTTATCCACATTCAGTTGATGTTGGGGTCTGGCACATAACTTTATCCAAAGCAGACACTTTTCTCGTTTGTGTTGTGGCTTGGGAAAAGGCAGAAAATACATCCCATCGCCCAGCCTCTCAAGATACCTAGTGTTGGAGTAGCATGTACCCCATGCACACCGTTTGACCATTTTAAACTAAAAAAGCAGAGAATTTCCCAGTGCGTTGGGTTAGCTGTGCACATTGTGATTGGCTTATGGCATTTGGGGGCGTGGTTTAGCCATAGGTCAATTGTTGGCAGTATGCAGTACACCTGTGAGCAATCATCTGACAAAACATCCTGGGAATAGATGCCTTCTCAAAATGCTTTGGCTTAGAAGAATGTACAGTGAAGAAACAATACAACCAAGAAGCCACTTGAAAGAGAGTAGTAGAAAGATTATTAAACAGAGTTAGGGTACAAATAGGTAAAAACATGTCACTTAAATTAAAAAGGCTACTTCCTGAATGAGAGAGCCTGATTTGTGAGTGGGTGGGCCTTGCCGCCTGGTACTTGCCGACAGTATAACTCCTGGTCTGATTGAAAATCTGTGCTTAGTCACAGGTTGTGTGTGTGTTTGGTTATTATGCAGACCAGGCACTGCTCCTCACCCCTCTGGACTTGAGTGGAGATGGACAAATGCCTCTCATCCATCACTGAGACAGTTTTTTTCTCTTTTTTTTTTTTTTTTTGCAAAGGGGAGATTCTGGACAAAATAGAGAACCTTTTTTTCTAGAGTTGATCACAGCTATGGATGACAGTGTTATCCATGGGAGTGTTTGCTTGGAACTTGAAACTTGATCAAGAACACCATTTGTGTGTAAATGAGAGTAGGATTGCAAACAGTATGCAGAATCAGTGTGTTAGCATGGTAATGATGAAATCCAGTACTACAGATGTGGTACAAAGTGTTCAAAGTAATGAATGACAATAAAGTGTGGATTCAGTTGTATGTTTATGGCCAAAAACATTGTCGTCATTAGTGTATTATAAGAGTGCATTATTAAGAGTGCACATTCCCCCACAAGTGTGTAACTAAATCAAAGGAGAAGCAGTTAATCCAACCCATCATGCTCTGTTCTTGTAATGTAACTGAAACTGCAGTCTTGAAAATGTCACTGTACGCTGTGGCTGCAGCATGTTTTGTCTTTGTGGAGAATAATCAACTATTTTAGCATGCAACAACTGTTCCCCAAATGCAGCAGTCAGAAGTGCTGTCAGCCTCAAGAAACAGTGTTATCCAGGAAAATGTTCCCCAGTCATTTTAATTGACTACTACTGCAGAATAGAAACACCATTAAAGAGCCTTCGTGTTTATCCAAACACTTATGCTGATGAGCTTATTTTGAGGAGTGGCTGGAGACGAAAATGTATCTGTCACATCTTGTCAGACTCTGGAACAATAATGTGCTTACAGAGATGGAGAGTGAACTTAAACTTACATCAGGTTTTACCTCATGACACAAATTTGTAAGTGTGTGGAAATTGTCACTGGGTTTAAGTTTTTTTTTTTCTGTTTCTCTACAAGCTTTGAAATTTTATTTTTTTTAAAATGAAAAGGAATGGATTTTTCAGTTTTCCTCTTCAGAAACCTCTTTTATTATTATTATTTTTATTATTCAAGCACCTTGAACTTCAGCATTGTCTATTAACCTCCCCGAGTTCCATGGCTCATCTTTCATTCTACATGTTCTTTCTTAAGCTCTCCATTACATTTTTACACCTCCCACTAGTTTGTAACTTTCTTTTTGATCTTAGTAATGCCATTTCCTCTTCATTTTGGCTCTGGGTAATCATTTAGTCTCATCTTCCGCTTTGTGATTGGGAGAGTAGTGACTTCATGTAGAAATTTTCTGCTGCAGCTATGGCATTCCAGCTTTCCTTCTAGGCACACAATTTAATTAGACTAACACAACTGCAAAGAAAATTACTACAAAGCATCAGTGACATTATTGGTTGAATAATTGAATATTTCTTCATCTCCCTCATTAATCTAGTCTTTGTAACTTGATCTGCTCTTTAATGGGGTGCTACCCTTTGACAAACTGACTTTTTAGCTTTATTTCTCAGGTCCTTGCCTCTGTTAATTTTTCTTTTTTTTTCTCTTCTACTGTACATGTCCTGTCCAGCATCATAGGAGCAGAATGGGGATCTGACTGCTGTGTTGTGGCAGGCAGATTTGCTTTGTCAAGAGGAGCCTTATGGGTATAAGGCTCCTCTTGATGTACAAATATTATGCTTTATTTAGTTATTTATTTATTTTTTTCTTTGTAATTATTATTATATTATTGAATTTACATAATATTGCTGGACTTGACAAGAGGGAAAAGAAAAGGGGACAGAGAAAAGAGAGTGAAAAAGAAAGAGAGAAAAGAGAGCCCGACCCAACGCCACGGAGGGCCAGGCCCCCCCAAGCAGCCGCCCAGTGAGATTGGCCTGAAGCCCCAGCCAGACACCTTGGGTCCAGGGACCATACCATACCCTCCCACCATCCAGAGCTGCAGAATTTCAGTCTGGAATGAATGAGCCAAAAGTCAAAGCCAAACTTGATTTGAAGCACTTCAGCAGCTTAGAGATTCCTCGTCTTCCAGCACCAGACCGATTTGGATTTTGGAGTAAAAGCATACCATCTAAAAGTTTACCTGCCCTGGATTTTAAAAGAGGGGCTCAGGCACAGACACAGGCCAGCTGCCTCAACACTAAAAAGAGAAGCACAGATTAAAGCATAAACATCAGGACACAGAGCATTTCTGGTAAACAAGATAGTTTATCAGTATGTCTTCGGTTTCAGCGCCTCATGGCAGAGTGGGTTTATACATCATCTGCTATTACTACTAACTCCTCAACTGATATTGTTGCCTTTAGTACAAGTTTCTTCCAGGTAGTGGTGCTGATAGTACCAACATTGGTGAATAGTTGTAGACATACATTTCATTTAGAAGAGGTCAGAGTTGTGTTGCAGTCGTCTAAAATATTGGGCATCCAAAATTATTTTGCTTCTGTCAGGTATTTTTTATGCCTATTATTAAACTAGTTGGTTTGGTTAGTTTGGATAAATAGTGTTTGCGATCCTAACTGAAGCAAAGACATCTCACCTACTGTAAGTAAAACCAAACAACTTCTGGTCACAGAAGCAACAGTCTAAAAACAAATGCAGCACAGGACTAGGTAGAGCCTGCAAATTTCACCTTCATCTTCTCTCCTTGAAAATGGATCTGTGATTACCTTTTATGCCTCTGGCATTATTCTTACCCCAGTATAACGTCTCTTTAGTTGTTCTCTGTTATTTTATTTTTGCTCATGCATTTGTAAACTGTCTCCACAAAATCACATCAGCAGAAAGTGAGAAAATGCTGTTTTTATCATATTACTTATATCACATACAGCATTCCATTTCTGGATCTTTATTTATTTGTGTGTATACAGGTCATCTTCTTCAGTCTACCTCCTTAAATGTCAGTTTCTCCTCTTTACAATATCTCGTCTGCTCTGTCCCTTCTTTACCCTCTCCATTGTAGCAGCTCTTTTTAAAACCTCTTTTTATGTCACTCTGCCAGGCTGAGCCTGTCTCTCTAAGACGTTAACCCTGAGGGGCTCAGCTACTGCAGCATGGTGGCCATATAGCTGTGTGGAATATAGACACTTTCACACAAATACACGCCGACTACACACTGAGCTCATCAAGCACATAGACATACATATAGAAACAAACAAACAAAAGAAACAGGGACACATTTAGAAAAGGGATATAATAAGGCCATCTTGAAACATGGGACATACTGTACAACACACACTCAAACACAGATCCGTTCACATCGACAAACGCTGTGCTGCCGTTACATTTGGACAAGAGAGATGAACCCACAATAAATCTATATTTGATTCAACTTTGAATGAGTCTGCATTTTAAAAGGAATGATGGGACAGTGAAGAAAAGTGGCACAAATAGTGTTTATGACCAAAAAATCCAACAAAAACACACTTCTGCTGAAATTCTAAAAGATTGTTGCATAATGCAGCAGGAGCAAAATGAAGAATTACGTGTTTGCTCATGGAAAGATGATCCTCTACAACAAGGAAACCAACAGTGAGATGAGTAAAAATACAGACATTAGTACAGGCGACAGCTGTTTATTTTTAGTGTTAGTGATCTGCTTCCAAAGCTTTTGTCATCATTGGTGTCTTTATTAATTTCCCACTAATAAATACTGATTTCAAATATTTAGTTTCAACAATATTGTGTTCCAACAACTATTTTTTTTATATCTAAAACAGACTAAACAATCCACAAAACATACAGTAGTTTAAATATGACATTTATCTGCACTGGAAGACACAGTCCTGCATTAGACACTTACTTTTGTCATTTTAGAGGTTACATATCAATAAAATGGTTATTTAGTGTGGATATCATTTTCTGTTTATCTTCAGTTTGTTTTAGAGATTATAAAGGTTTGTTGTGGTAGAGTCAGAAATTCATCTTTTCTAAACTGCTGAATTTTTATTTAACTTTTAATGTCTCCCCTCTTCTGCCAACCTGCCCTGTTTTTTTCCTCTCTCAAACCTCCAACTCCCAATTTCTAGCCTGTCTCATCTCCCCCCAGCGTCAATTTCCAGCTTTCCTTCTCTCAGACTTTTTTTCCCTCACACAGTTTATCCTTTAAGCCAGTCTCTCCATTGCCTTTTAACCACCTTGTACTTCTCGCTCATTCACTCAGGGAAGTTGACGGAAAGTAAATATGTGTGCTGTCGCATGTTATTTGTCTTCCTGGGATTATCTTCTCATGTTCCCACTAACTTGTTTTCTCACTCCTGCTGTCAGACTTCATGAAAGCTCAAACAGATTTGGGACAATCTTTCTCACCTCTCAGTCAGCTCAAAATCCACTATTCTCTCTGTCCAATCATCTTGCAAGCCCACTTTGTCTTATTCTTCTTTCTTCCATCTGTGTGTTTTTTGAAAATGTGTTTGATTTTCTCCTCATAGGTCTACCATAGACTGTGCATACACATTCAACTTACAGGGAAAGGAAAGTTGGTGCATTGACAAGGACATACAGTACAGCATGTGAGCCGTAACATCTGTATTGAAATTATTGGTAAATCCTGTGCTCACACATAAACATTTGAGCCAACAATAAATCTGCTTTAGACATTTAGGCCCTGATTTACAAAGAATTAAAAAAAAGAGTGCTAATTTCTTTGCTATGCTGATAGTCAATGATTGTGGCATACAATGGGTTAAATGTCGGTCTACGCTAGAAGTCCCGTCTCTAACCTAAATATCGCTCTCTGATTGGCTGCTGGGTTCTCGCTAACTCACATGTGATTGGCTGTCCCCGCTGTCACTCCACCTGCTTTAAAAGCCGAAGCGCTAAAAACAGCTTAGCGTCCCTGAATGTTAACGTCTCGCTACCTTTGCGCACTTCATGCAGCTGCCATTTGAGAAGGATGAGAGGCATGTGTAAGCTGACACGTTTGGCATTTGTTCTGCCTGGGTCACGTCAGCTAGACGATTTTACAGGTTTCATTTACATTTGATGTCTGCGTGTGAGTGTGTGTGTGTGGATTTTAAGGATGTCGAAAAGAAAATGGGATATAAGAGACTTCTTTAGGATTTAAAGTGTAAGTTACCTTAAGGAAGAGGTTCAACAATGCAGATATAGAATTAAAAGAAAATATGCCAAAGAGACACACTTTTTAAAAGTTATTTTTATTCTTATTTTCATGTGTTTGTGTAGAAAAGAGCAACTTTTTAAAAACACAAAAACAAAAATTGTGTTGGAAATGCAATGAAACCTGATATTTTAGATGATCATGTCATTTTATGTATCCATATTTTTGGGGAATAAATTAAACGTACAGCAATAACAGTGTGAAAGTAAAAACTTTTTTTTGCTCAGGCAATAACTTTACCATCAAGCTAAATCATTGTTTAGGGTTGTCATGTAAGGTTGTTGAAGTGGACAGAAACTCTGCAGGGGTCAGTTTTGCAACAAAAATGAAGAAACCTCTGACTGAATATTTTCCACTGTTTCACCAGCACATCATGTAGAGGGTGTGAAGTTTTATCCATTCCATTGCAGGGGTTGTGCTCCATTTATCTTTCCACAATCTGCTCTCCAGAGCTACAGTATATGCCCTCTCAATAAGTTTGTAAACTCTTTTTTTTTTTTTTTTTTTAGTTGGCTCCAACACGATACTCGATAGACTTGTAGAGGACATTTTCCTTAAAACACTCATTGACCAAAGCTTTCTCAGGAAGCCTGTTCTGTCTCTTTGTTTATATTGCCAAAGTAAGCAGGTTTACATGATGTAAACACAGACTTAAACTGGAGATGCAGATGGGTGGCTGATGGGGAGTCAATATTCCACTATGTTGTGGAGGCCCCCAGAAGTATTTTCTGGATTTTCTGATATAGCAGTGTATCAAACATAGAACTTTTTGTTATTTTGTGAACTTACAAGCCAACTGACAGCTTTTATGTGTTGAAATCTGAAGCGTGCAGTATGGATAATATTGAATAAGGGAAAGATAGAAAACAGCATCTGAGTTCATACACAGCCTCTCTTCATTTACTCTGTAGCATCACAAAATCTCTAAGCTGTTTCTCTAAAACAGTCTTTTCATCCCTCTGATGAGGTTTAAGGCATGTGATTAAGGTTCCCATAAGTGTTATTACTTTGACTTTTATGTTGGCTTATCACCATTTCATATCAAAACCTGCGGTATCTGTGTCTCTCACCTCGTTTGTTTCACTGTCATTTTCTGCCTATCTCATCTTTTATTCCTCTATCACTGCAGAGACCACAAAGCAAATGCACATTTCAGCCACGTTCTTCTTCTCCCCACTCTCCTCTCATTTATCCTCTGTTCTACTGTTCCCTCAGAGCTAAGGAACCACAATACTTATTAACTTTCTTATACCATTTATCTCCCTTTCACCACCACCATTACCTCCTCTGCTTTCTGTCATCTACTCCCTGTGTTTTCCCTCCTCACTCTTCTTCTCACACCGTCTCAGTCTCATCAGTATTCTTCCTCTCCTGCAGGCAGCAGCAAAGTTCAGCACTCAAACCCAAACTTGTGCCTCACTATATCTCCTGATCACAGAGGCAGAACAGTTCTTGTAACACCTGCTGGTAGGATCATTTGATCTTCGGTAGATCACAGCGGTGGTAGAAAGCATTTGACCCCTGAACATAAAGATATTGTCAATCAAATTAAACTTGCAGGTCAGTAGATCAAATGTGTTGGTATAAATACTATGCCCACTATTCAAATAGGCAGGGTTTGCAGGTGGGAAGACAGAGACCAACCATTGCTAGTCTCTTTTTTTCCATCTTATTCGCAGGGTTCAAAGATAGCGGGAACAACACTGTAAGAATAATGAGAAAATAAACCGTGGAATTACAAGATCATTGCTGTTTCAACAAAATCTTTTTAGCTGTGTGAGCAGTCTTGGAGAGGCTTTTTGTTTTTTTTTAAGCTCTCTCTTTTGCTGAGATAACAAGCAAGCTGAATTCAGACACAAAGTGAAGTGAATGCTCAGCTGGTGTTGATTGCTGTTTGTGTTTAGCTACAAACAACTCGCGGATTAACTCTGCTGCTGTGAAAACAAGAAGCTACTATCAGTTACAGTTCAGGCAGACTGATTTTCAAACAGACACTCTGGTTTCATTTTTCTTTTCTTTGAAACACAAACACTGGTTTGCTTTATGGGAATTATGAAAGATAAATAAGATGTCTTACCCTCTTGTATTGTATTTTTACTTTAAGAACCACAAGACAGATCTTTCCACATTTGATAAAAATATCAATCATTAGAAAATATATGAAAAATAAAAGATAGCAAATAAGTAACTTTAATAACAAGTAATTGTAATAACACAATGACGAAGTAGAAATCCTTAAAGCTGACTTGAAGCTGCACATTTTTAAACAGCTTGGAACACAACAACATGAACAGGACAGTAATAACCTTCATCAAGAGATGGGACCAATCAACCTCGCAAGGACATTCAGCATGGAAATCAGAATGTCATTTGGATTAGATAAATGTGGTTTAATGGTACCCATGAGAGGCAAGATTATCAGAACTGAGGGGATTTAACTGCAGGAAGGCGACATAGCAGATGTCCAGGACTACAAATGCATCCTGCAGGCAAATAAAACCATGAAGAGGCTGAAACAGACCCAGCCAAGAACGATAGAGTAGACAGTAAGGCAAGTCTGAGTTATGTAGATATACTGATACACACTGTAAAAGAGTATCTGGGCTGCAGTTGATATAAAAGACTTATTTACATTGACTCTCTTATCTGAACTAAGTTTTTACTTTCACTCAAAGTAAATTTATTAAGTTGTTTCAGCTTCATCGTGCATGAACAACAATGGGGATGGGGCTATTATTTAAAACTCAACATATCTGGACCACAAAGGCTCATGGGAAATACAAATTAGGCAGAATTTAAGCTTTCATTATTGTTATCCTATAAATTTGAATTGTGTGGTTACTGCTTTTGCTATGTGCGAAAACCCAGAGAAAGTTGTTGAGAAATTCTGTCCAGTTTGGATGTTGGAGTTACCACCATGAGTGAAGGACAATAAGGCGATAAACTCACCACCATTTGTGATTATTATATAACATAGAAGCAACATGACATATTGACAGTTTATGTTGCTGTTCAGACACAGAGTATATTAAGTATTACTTTGACTTGGTACTAAAAATAATCTATTGATAAAGGTATAATTGAAATTTTACTTTGAACTGAATCACACATTTCACCTCAGAAAAAAATGCATGTAACAGAATTACAGCAATTCAATTAGTTTGCCCCAAAATGAAAAAATAGGTTTTAACAAAAGAAAAAAAGTGGTTTTATGGTCTTTGTTATGAATTTTATTTTTACTTTGTATGAATGCAATTTATTTCTTTGTCTTAATGTAAAAGACATATTTCCAGCAAATCACAATTATGGTTTCAACCATATCATGAATTTGATTTGAGAAAAACTAATAAATTTAGATGTAACAAATTATGTTAATTTTTTCATTTGATCCTTTTTTTTTTTCAGTGTACTACTGTATCTGCCTCTCACCTGATAATAGCTGGAATAGACTCGAGCAACCCTGCAACCCTGAAATGGATAAGCGATATAAAGAATGAATGAATGAATGATACACTATATTGCCAAAAGTATTTGCTCACCTGCCTTGACATATGAGCTTAAGTGACATCCTATTCCTAATCCATAGGGTTTAATATGACGTTGGTCCACTCTATTGCCGCTAGAACAGCCTCAACGTTTCTGGGAAGGCTGTCCACAAGGTTTAGGAGTTTATGGGAATTTTTGACCATTCTTCCAGAAGCACATTTGTGAGGTCACACACTGATGTTGGATGAGAAGGCCTGGCTCTCAGTCTTCGCTCTAATTCATCCCTAAAGTGCTCTATCAGGTTGAGGCCAAGACTGCGCAGGCCAGTCAAGTTCAATTCACACCAGACTCTGCCATCCATGTCTTTATGGACCTGCTCTGTGAACTGGTGCAGAATCATGTTGGAAGAGGAAGGGGCCAGCTCCAAACTGTTCCCACAAAGTTGGGAGCATCGAATTGTCCAATATGTTTTGGTATGCTAAAGCATTACAATTTCCTTTCACTGGAACTAAGGGACCAAGCCCAGCTCCTGAAAAACAGCCCCACACCATAATCCCCTCTCCACCAAACTTTACACTTGGCACAATGCAGTCAGACAAGTACCATTCTCCTGGCAACTGCCAAACCCAGGCTCCTCCATAGGATTGCCAGATATTTTGAAAAACATTTGTATTTGTGAAAAAGAAAAACATTCTATCAAAAAGCTAAGTCTGCAGCGCTGCGCATGCCCAGATGAGTGAGTGACAGTCAGGAGTGTGACAAGCTGCTCCAGAGAAGGCTGGCTGAGCGAAAGACTGAACTGCATCTCTGTTTAGAAGTTTGATTGGGGGATTGTTGATGTCTGCATCCTGGTCTCTCATGTTTGTTCCGTTTAGCTCTGTCAGTTCATCATATAGACAACAGGCTGTTAGCAGAGTAACGTTAATGTTTGGTTAAAGAGATTGAAACCAAGTTAGTGTACAGCACCATATCTCTCACCACACACATCAAGCACTGTGTGTAGGGCACCAAGTGCCAAGAGGGACCAACAAAGTCTGGCTTGAGCGGATCCAGTGACACTATTTTAAAAAACTGGCATAAAGTGCAGTGAAGTGTGTGGTTCTGTACAAACTGTGCTGCGCACACGTGCGTCCAGCATGTGCGCTCCAGAATGCCATGGACAGAGCGCACATCGGAAAATGTGTAGATTTAAATTTGTCTCCAGTTATCTTTTTTTTTTTTTTACTTGTCCTGTCCAGCATCATAGCAAGCAGAATGGAAATCCGATTGCTTTATTGTGATGAACAGTTTTGCTTTACCAAGGGGAGCTTTATGAACACAAGGCTCCCCTTGATATCCTGTTTATTCATTTTATTTCTTTAATTTAACATTTGTTTATAACAGCATTTCATACCATACTGCTGGGCTTGACAAGGGAGAAATGAAAGTTAACAGAGGTAATGACAGAAAGTGGAACAGAGAGGAAGGAGTGAGGAAGAGGAAGAGAGAGAGAGAGAGAGAGAGAAAACATGAATCCACTTACACAGTTCACTGGTGCATCTGTACAGAAACCCCTAAACAACATTCCAAGGTCTCTGTTGGAAAACAGAACAAGCAATCCCCTACAGGAGGACCTGCAGGTGGCTTAAGTATCCTCGGATCATACCAACACACGAAGGACTACGCAGAGAAGAGGTAAAACCTAGTCAGCGCAACGGGAAGCAGCGTCACAGTGTCAACATGCATAATAAAGGATGCTCTATGGTGATTCAGTCATGCAGATGACAGCACACCTCCACTGAATGAAACGGTTTAATCACTTCGTTTTAGTCGTTCATTCATGTATTCATATTCTGTACCGCTTATCTAGTTCAGGGGGTTTGCTGGAGCCTATCCCAGCTATCATCAGGCGAGAGGCGGGGTAGACCCTGGACAGGTCGCCAGTCTGTCGCAGTCATTTATGTAAAATTATTCCATGATGAAGTTTAGAAATGCAAAGTAACTTCACAGTGTTTAGCTGTCACGTGAAGATGAAATGATTTAGTTATTATGTCATGTGTCAGTAATGAGGTTACCTGTTACAGATGCATGAACACGTGCGCTTTAAGGTCGTCCATGCAGTCTAAGCCTATTTTGAAATTAAATGTATTAATTGATAATTAGATTATTATGGACTTCTGGTCCCTCCATAAGATGCCATGTTACCATGTCTATATTTCAGCACAGGGGTTGGGGGTGGGGTGGGGTCCTTGGCCTCTATTCTAATACCCTCAAATGACAAGCTGGCCCTTGAAATTTTAGCCCTTTGAGATCCCACCATTACAGGGCAATTCAATGTATTATCTTCAACATTTTTTTATTATTATTTTGACTTCACAACATAAACACCAGCACCAATTCATCATCACAGACATGCTCTGCCTCTGCAAGTCAGTTTCAATCACCTATTAGCTTCATTTGATGCAAAACTTGATGTAAATTAGAAGTGTAACGTAAAAAAAAGTATATTTACGCCAATCTTTTCTCCCATCAACAAATATATATATACAGATACAAATACCATCTCCTGTGCACACTCCTATATATATATATATAATATATATATATCTATATACATTAGGGATGTCCACTTTTATCTGCTGATATCAGCTTTAAAATCCGATATCAGATATCGGAAAATATCGGAGTCAGGTTGTTTTGGACTGATATTTTAACTGACAAAACCTCGTTATAGTTGTTCCATTACAAAAGTTGTTCTTTAAATGACCAAGTTGTCAAAAACATTATAATTAACCACATGTTGACTAATACCTGCTAGTATCTGATATATGGCTGCCAGATGTCAAAAATGAACTTCTCTGGCTAAGTTTGGGCTACTTTGGGATCTTTGCTCTCGGAGCAGAATATAGTTGTAACTGTGCTGAAGATACTGTTGCCACAGACTGTATCTGGCAACCCGCGATGGCGGCTTGTATTGGCTTGTAGATATAAACATAACATAACATTGTCAAACCTGTTAAAATTGATTTTATATTTATTTTCAGGCTAATTAAATTTATTTGAGGAAATGCTGTACTTTCATTCTGTACCCCTCCAAATGCCTCATGAATGTATTATTATTATTATTGTTTTTAAATATAGATTTCTGGCCAAATATTTTGTGTGTGACTGAAAAACTTTAGACCAGACTTACTGTATTGTGTGTGTGATGACCTAATTACACTGAAAATCTTGCAGACTGAACTTGCTTTGATAAAATTCATGATTAACATTATTCCTTGAAACATTCAAGCAAAAAGTAACATTGCATATTAAGAGGCTAAATCAGCTAGCAACCAAGCAAGTGCCTCGACACGCTACTGTGTGTGTGTGTGTGTGTGTGCATATGTGCATGTGCATCTGAACACGATTGTTGAATGTGCACACTGGTGTAGCTGCTCTCTCCCATGCCCTGAGGAATTTCCTGGAGTTTCTTGTTTCCTGATCACCTGTTACTGTATCATCCTCCGTTGCAAGCTCACACAAACACAAAGAGATACTGTACAAAAGTGGAAGCAAGCTTTCAGTATGTGTCACATCATGAATACACACATACACACATTTTGTCAGGTACCATGATCTATTGAAAGAGGAACCCAACCCTTTCCTGATGAAAGAATGCATGTGTTCAGGCACACGTGAGTTCATGCTACATCCAGGGGGGTCAGACTCTGTCCTTGATGATATGGCATGTCCTGATAAAAATTTTCAATACAGACAATTTCAGAAAGAAGAAGAAGCCAGTTTAGACAACTTCAAAAACAGGAAATGAATAGACATTGATGAGCTAAATATATTTACATAGAAGCAAAATCAGCAGTAGTTAATATTTTCCATTAAAAAACTCACAAACATCAATAAATGTCTACAATTTTGTAGAAAAGGTTTTTGTAATTTCGATATATAAACTTACCTTAACATGAATCTTTTCTTTTGATTTTATTTGCAAATTGTGCACTGAACAGTCAGCATCAATTTTCCAATTTCTGTTCATTGAGCCCTTATTTTAGGCATTGCCAGGTAATGACGATAACAAAACACCAAGTGTAAAGACAAGAAATGTGGAGAATTACTTAAGTGAAAAGACTGAGCAAGTTATGATGGCAGAGTAGTGACCACATGTATATTGTACATGAAAAATGAAAATATACGTACCACTAGGGAAACTGTGAAAAATACTAAAAGAATGCAACCCAGAGAAGGAGTACCTATTCTCTTATTGCCAGACAGGTGCCTTAAGAAGGTTAGGAAAAGAGAGTAAATTCAGGATGAATTTACAGGTTCAAGTTGTGAAAGGATTGAAGGATGCAAAAAAAAATAGCTGTGACAAAAAGGCCATGCTCAGACATGACACAGATGTGTTCATGGAGCATCAATAGATGATGAATGAATCACAGTCTGACAGAAAGCTTTGTTTAAGATTTGAATGGAACAGCAGTGACACCCCACTAACACTGCTATCAGCTGAGAAAAACCCCTTCACACATATGGATGCTTTATGTCCTTTCCTACATCAGCTTGTTTACCCTTTCTCTTGAGAATTCAACCATTCCTATTTCAACAATTTTGTGTGTGTGGGTGTATGTTCCAGTACTTGCTACATTGTGAGAACCACTTTGTGCTTTTAACCAACAAAGTGAGTTTAAGAATTTAGGTTACAACTAGGTTTTGGTCAGGGTTAGGGTTAGGCTGAGGCTGTGATGGTCAGGGTAAGGGGCTAGAGAATACATTTTGTCAATGATTGTCCTTACAAAGATAGAAGTACAAGGATGGGGTGTGTGTGTGTGTGTGTTGAGGGTTTCCTGCCATTGTATTTAACATCAGCTTCCACCCAGCACTAATTTGTTAGTATGAGTTGGTGCCAGGATATCCAGCCTACGTGGATGGATTTACCATGGGCAGGCCATTGCTTCCTGTAGTTCAGAAGTGATTAACTATTGATGAAGTTATGGATGCACTTTTTCTTTGTTTTGTTTTGTTTTTTTCAGCCTTGGTGATGTCTGAGTCTGAGTGTTTTTAAGACATGATCCCTTTAGAGTTTTGCATTTTTTGTAAGTGTATTCATGATGAAAACAGAAATGATAACTTGAAATGATAATGTATGACCAGATGACTGAGTAAAATAAATAAAAAAGTAATGTAAAAATTAAATCAGTATTGTTTTTTAAATGAGCCATCAGTGTTATATACAGTAAGACTAAAGAGAATCAAGTATGGATCCAGTGATGTATTTCTCTCTTTTTCAATTAGAGGAATGACAAATCTCTGCCAGACATTTAAAGAATATGAATGTTCATGCAGGCACTGGATGCGCACGCACACAGGGGGGGGGGGGGGGGGGGGGGGGGGGGGGGGGGGGGGGGGGGGGGGGGGGGGGGGGGGGGGGGGGGGGGGGGGGGGGGGGGGGGGGGGGGGGGGGGGGGGGGGGGGGGGGGGGGGGGGGGGGGGGGGGGGGGGGGGGGGGGGGGGGGGGGGGGGGGGGGGGGGGGGGGGGGGGGGCACACACACACACACACACACACACACACACACACACAAAGTATTAAAACAGGAAGAGAGATTCCTAATGGACAAAGTGTGTTACTATTTGAATACAAGTGCATTTGGCCCTCTTTCCTTCTTCTAATGCATCTAATATGTCAAAATGAATCTTCTGGAAACAAGATGGATCGAGAGAGTGATATGAGGTAAAAGGATGTAATGCTTAAAAATAAAATGCATGTGGCAGAAGGCAAAAATGTCCAAGGTGACAGCAAAAATGCTGCTCAAGGTAAAATGCTTCAGAGGCATTTCTCCTATCCAGCAAGGCTAAATGCAGGCTCATTAAAAATCTAAAGATCGTACCAGGGGAGAAGTGGGTGGAGTGGTGAGCATAAGAGAGGTAGATTAAAGGCCAAGATGGACAGGTATGAGAGATTTAAGAGGAGCTAGCACAGATGAGATAGAAAGTACGGCTTTTTATATAATAAGAAATTGAGGCTCGGGGGAAGCGTAATGTAATGTTTCTGTTTTGTGCCACAAAGCAGAGAGAAGCACGTCATTTCCATCACAGAGCAGCCACCACTTCTCCTTTTTTCATTCTTTGCTCTCATCCAGTATTCAATCACCTGCACCTTTTCAGCCAACAGGAATAGAAAAATTACCTCACTGTCATGTTTCACTTCCATTTCTTCTCTAATTGAAAAGTGAAACAGGGGAGTGAGTAGACGGACTGCTAAAAGGACGGGGAATACATAAATCGTGAAATGATGAGATACCAGATCAAAAGATCAAAATACTGAAGCAGTATTGGAAAACCTTACATCAATAACAAAGTCAATGTAACAGGAGATGTGAGGTTTGGCAGATGTAAAGGGGTCAAACCTGCTTAGACAGGTGCTTAGGTGGATGAAGGAGTGGACAGAAATGCCTGACTGTAAAGGATAGCTTTCTTTTTTTAAACCTGGACCTTATGTCTAGGAGTTTATACAGTTGATGCATTTACTCACCGGTAAAATTTTTGTATCACTTTGACTCCTTCAGGTGATATTTAGATTAAGGCGCCCTCCGGTGTACATCCATATAATCAGAAAGACGGGGCAGCCTCTATGCAAGGCGTTATTTGTACCAAAACTCCTTGACACTGTCTCCAGCAAAGTACCCTGGCTAACTCGAAAATTAGTCCTATGTCAGAAATTTCTATCTACACAACTCATTTTTTCACTTATTTTTATTCTATAAACACAACTCTTGATTGTCAGCTAGTATAGCGGTTAATATAATGTCCCTGAATGGACACAATAATTTGGGTTAAGTGAGAACCCTCTGAACTATAAAACTGCTGTAATAGCTTTGTTTAATGGGAATTAGAGACTGTTTGGGATCAGTAATGCCTTTAAAGACATCAACAGTAGTTACTCATAGTCCAGTCATAGCTACACCTGAGACCACTGGATCCACGCACACATGAAGGCATCTTTTTGTCTGGGAGACTTTTGGCCACTAACGGCCACCGTACATTCACAACAGTGCTTGGAATATGGAGTTATTTGAAAGAAAACATCTTTTATTTCAAATACTCATCTTTACCACTAGATGTCAGTAATTTTTACTTACTGTACCTTTAAAGACACGCAACGTAACTTTTAGACCTTAAAAATCTGTGTTTCTGACTCGTTTTGATGTCACACCAACATTCATTTTGCGCATTTTCGAGCTGTCAGTGCCCAGAGGCGTCCCGGGGCTCAGAAACAGCAGTATGTAAGATTCCCATCCGGGACGCGACCGTAACGTTGCAGCCAACTATTGGTTGCAGCACCGCGTCACTCACTAGCAACCGGATGTAAACCAGGTATCAACGTTGCGGCTGTTTTGAATGCGCATCATGTCGAATTCGGTAAAGAAACGCAAGGAAACATCACCGGAGGAAGAGAGGAAAAGAAACAGAGGAAGGGACAGAGCAAGAGTCAAGATAAGACTGTCTCTTACTGGCTGGAGTGAACTTACAGTACAGGTACGAACAAGATGGATGCTAGTTTAGCCGCCGATAGGGGGCGCGTCACTTAGAAAACTGCTGAAAGTTCCGTTGTGTGTCTTTAAGAGAGAGATTATTCCAGCATGAGTTCAACCAAAACAAAGGCTACAATATTGTAATCCTAGTTATATCTCACACAGGCTTCACCCTCTACTAGACTCTATGGCAGTGGTTGGCAGCTGGCGGCCTATGGGGCAAAATTGGCCAAAAATATCTGGCCAGCCAGATTATCATTGCTTTCCTAAAAAGTTGACTCTTCTGTTCAACACAACAAAGCAGCCAGATTATCATTCTGATGCTACGATGCTGGACAGGACAAGTAAGACAAAGAAAAATAGCTGTCTGTGTTTGTTTGTAAAGTTCTTTATCACTGGGGAGAAGGGGTGATTTAAAAGAGGGGGCCTTAAGAAGGGGGGGGGGGGGGAGAAGAAAAGGGAGGGGGGGGGGGGGGGGGGGAGAGGGGAGGAGGGGGGGGGGGGGGGGGGGAGAGGGGAGGGAAGAGGGGAGAAAAATAATTTTGAATGTTTAAGTTTAAAGGCCCCCCCCCGGGGGGGGGGGGGGGGGGAGAGGGGGGTGGGGGGGGGGGGGAGAGAGAGAGAGAGATAGGGAAAGGACAGGACAGTTACTAAACACACAGAATTGTTGCTTCAGGATCAAAAAGACCAGACAGAAAGATGAGGAAAATAACTGGTTTGTTGTTACTGAACGCTGTTGTGTGTGGTGTTTAGTCCACAGCAACCTCCGCCTTCTTCACCACGAAGGAGGCCTGGACGCCTCCCTGGTGAGGTGTTCCAGGCACGTCCCACCCGGACAAGACCCCAGGGGGGAGATACAGGACACGCTGGAGGGACTACATCTCCTGGCTGGCCTGGGAACGCCTCGGGATCCCCCCGGATGAGCTGGCAGCTGTGGCCGGGGTGAGGGAAGTCTGGGCTTTCCTGCTTAGGCAGCTGCCCCCGCGACCTGATACCGGATAAGCGGAAGAAAACGGTAAGGTACGGTAACCTCCGCCTTATAAATGCAGCCAGACCAGGTTAATCCTGACAGTTTCTCCTCTACCTGCAGTAGGACACAATAAAGCACACTAGATCCAACAGAATTTTGAACATATATAAATAAAAATAAACTTGTGTGTTTGGACACATGTACAAATAACATTACACGTTCTCCAGCACGTTTTCCCCTTTGGAGATAAACTTAGCCTATTTAATTAGAGATGCACTGATAGATCGGCAACCGATCGCAATCCGCCGATAGGGCCCCTATCGGTTTTGATTGGAGCTCTCAAAATAGATCAAAGCAAGCCAATCGGATGACGTTTTTAGTAACTACAGCTTTTTGGCGTTTGACATGCCTGACACGCGGGAAATAAAGAGGAGACTCCGATGAATCTCTTCACTCCACGGAGACAGTGGAGGATAAACTATGATCTGTGTCCAGTCCCGGTTTCCAAACGTCCGGTTGATGATCTGCTGTCCCGATGGGATTTAATGGGCTTATAATGACGTCCCGATGCAGGACTGCAGGTTGCATGAGCCGGTCAGACAAAAGCTGCGCCATCGTAGGCATGCAGCTCATGGAGTAAATGGTGAAACTCACCAAACTCGATGAATAATCGTGTATGTTAAACATGATTTCAATATCAATCAAAATAATCTTATTTATTATTATTATTTTTTCCATAATCGTCCAGCCCTAGTAGGACGGTGCAGTGGAAGCTACATCGGTCAGGGCTGCACGGCTAACCAGGAGCATGGTGGAGGTGGGAGGGGAAATCATGGCCTCATAGTAGAGTAACATGTTTTAATGAAAAAACAGTGAAAGCATCCACATTACATGAACCATGTCATCAATGAAGGAGGACAGCTAGGTGGTCTGCCATCGTCGTCTCTCCCGAAAACTATCACATAGGTCATTTGTTCTCCAGCTTTGGCCTTGGCATACTGCGGGCAGCGGGCCGAGGTGCGCTGTGGTCCCATGCGGGGTGTTGTTGAGGCCGGTCGTCTGTGGCTGGTTGTGGTTAAGCTGGGGGATCTGTTGTGGAGAGGCCTCTAAGCTGTTGGCAGTCCCTTCACCTGACAATAGCATTATGGAGGGGCAGCTTGGTTTCTCCCGTCTGCCCAGCTGCGAGCACTAGATGATGGCTAAGCTGCGCCTTTTTCTTCCTCCAGCCTCTTCAGCCGCTGTGTCACCGCGGTGAGGGAGCCGAAGAGGCCATCAGGGGTGACCGAGAAACTCCACAGTGTCAAGGGAGGGGGGAGCATCGTAGGGGAGAGAAGCTGCCACTGCTCTGCTAGCACACCCATGTTATTTGCCGCTGCTAGCTGCGCACCGCATCCACATCCTGCTGATTGCGGGATAAGGAGTGCAGCCAAAACGTCTCAGAGCGGGGGCACACCCGAAAACACATTCTCATGAAAGGTTATGTATATTAGGGTTAGGGTTGTCCTCACAAAGATAGATGTGCAAGGGTGTGTGTGTGTGTCTGTGTATGGGGGGTGGGGTGGGGGGTTATTAAAGCAACAGCTGTGCTTGGGGCACCTGCATGGCTGGCTACCAGTGGCTCTGAATTCTTGTCATGGTCCAATGCTGCGCAAAATGTCAAGAGTGACATGGATCTTAAACTGCAGCTGAAATGGACAAAAGCCAATAAAAGCCTGTTCCTCCTGATTTTCTGCACAGGTAAGTCAGCTTTATATGACTTTTATGGTGTGTAAGCAGCTTCAGTGCTGCTAAAGAAATTTACACTCCTGCAGATCCTCCTGTCTGAGAATGAACTTTGAACTCAATCTTTTAGCGTTTCAAGAGCTGTATGCATTAAATACCATCTATCACCAAGACTAATGGCATTTTCAAAGTCCATCCATCCATCCATCCAGGGCCAGCTTTGACGACAGGCGACACAGGCAACCACCTGGGGCGCCACCCCCTGGACAGGGCGCAAAGTTCTGCTCGCGGTGATTGTGCTCTGCTCCTCTCTTTCTCCCTCTCTGCCTGAGTGCAGCCGGCTGCTACGTCCCTCCCCTTACAGAGACCAACGTGCTCCCTGCACTCCTCAATCCCCGCATGCTCACAGCTGAGAGAGACAGAACTGAGAAGGAAGGGGGAGGGGGAATTTTTAAAAAAAAAAAAAAAAAAACAATTAAAAAACTCCAAAAAAAGCGGTGGGGGGGGGGAAAAAAGGGGAGTGGGGGGTATATAAATTGGTTATTTTATGGCAATAATTTAGCACGATGAAGTTGCTTTTTTGGGGGAAAAGGGAGAAAAATGAAACATAGATAGTGCCGATCCTTTGAAATAAAAAAAATTGAAAGAGAGAGTGGAGTTTTTAAAAGGAAAAATTTCCCTTTATAAGAAAAAAAAAGAGAAATAAAAATTTATAATAATGTGGAAATAAAAATAAGAAAATATTCGGGGTGTAATTCAATTCAATCAGGGATTTATTAAAGAAAAGATTAGTAGGTTATTCAGTGTTTTATTAAGGCTCCAGCTATAGTAGAAAACATGCTACATTGAAATCTACAGTCTGTATGTTCTTATTTCATATACACTGGTCGATGTTGATACTAGCTGATATAAGCCAGAATGAATATAAATTAAAATATGAAAATATTTTTTTTTTTTGTTGTTGTTGTTGTTTTTTTTTTTTTACCCCAATAAAATAATATCATCTCTCCGAAAAAAAACATTCATTGGGGTGGGGCTATATAAAAAAAAAAAAAAATGATAGAAATGAAAGAAAAAATCAAAAAAAAATAGAAAAAAAAAATAATAAAATATAATAAAAAAAATAAAAAAAAAAAATAGAGAAATGAAATATGGTAAATATGCAGATCTAATATATATATAATATTAAATTAAAAAGAAAAATAAAGAAATTTAATATAAATAAATTATAAAAATAAATAATACATAAAAATTACATAAAAAATTCCTCAAAAACAAAAAAAAAAAAGAGCTGAAATGGGCGGATCCTCACGTAAACATAAAGAGGAGAGAGGGGAGGAGATAGGGGGGAAATGGAGGAAGGATGATGATGTGTTTTTAACTATTAATAATGAAAGAAAAATAAAACAAAAATCCAACAAAAGAAAATAAAAAGAGAAGGGGAAGAAAAAGAGAGGAGGAAAAAGGTAGAGGGAAGAGGACTGAGGAGAAGGGGGAAGCTGGGAGAGGGAGAGGGGGGGGAGAGGGGGGGGAGGGGGGGGGGAAAGGGGAGTAAAAAAACATAGAAAAAAAAATATAAAAATACTGAAAATATGAGAGGGAGAAAAGAAGATGGAGAGAGAAATATATTTCCAAAAAAAAATATCCTTAACCTCCAGGTGTGGGGGGTCGAAAGTAGAAGGAAAGGGAGTCTTAACATGAAGAGCTGCGAGAGGGGGAAAAATGAGAATGGAACAACATCAAATTAATGAAAATGAAAAAGCAAACGCAGATAATAAAAACTGATGATGAAAATGGAGGTGTAAAAGTTAAGTTGGGTGTGAAGCTCAACTGGAGTTGCACTCAGGTTCGGTAAAACTTAAATTTGCAACAATCACTGAAATAAAAAATCAGAAGAACCGAAAAGACCTTAAAAATGAAAAAAAAATAAAACAAACTAAAACAATAAACAAGTTATAAAAAGTGATAAAAGTTCATATTTTTTAAATAATTTTAAAAAATGTAAAAAATTTAAAAATTTAAAATTTATATATATATATATATATATATATATATATATATATATATATATTTATAAATACTTACTGTTTAAAACATGCTGTCATTTTAAAGAATTCAGGTTTATTTTTACATTTAGGTTTTAAAAAGAGAACTTGCAGAAAGAGGATAGATACATTTTTCTTCAAACAGATTTTCTACAGTGGGACTCAACTGTATAAAAATCTATATAAATAAAAATGTGGATATTTGTGGGATATAATGGGTAACCCCCTAATTTACAAGCTAATTACAAGAAAGATAGATATAAAACATATTACAGGGACTTTTAGTGTTGTTTTGTTGTAGAAATAAAACAAAAAGCCAAAATCTGTTATTATTAAAAACGTTGTGTATATACACGGTTATTTATTAGTTGGTTCTTTTAGTCAAAGTTATTGAGAGCCATTGTGGAAGGTCCAAAGAGCCACTTGCAGTTGTGTAGCTGCAGGTTGCAGACTCCTGCTCAGAAGCTGCTGCAGAGGTGGAGCTTCATCATCACTGCTATGTGCGTAGTCATCACTATTATTAGTTAATTTTATTATTAAATTATTGCTGAATGTTTCAGTTAATGCTAGTTACTTATAACAGTATAGAGCATAGATAAGGTTTATCTATACAATCTCTACTACATGAAAGAAGGACACAGACTGGATGCAGGTGTAACTGTGGATGTTGTCTGAGTCCATCTACCAGTCAGCAGCCACCGACTTTAGTCATTATTACAGCAGCAGTTGTGTTTCAGTGAGACCAAATCCAGACACATGTGGATGTAATCCTTCCAGAGAATCACAACTCTGCAACAATGTTCACATCAGACTCATGCAGCTCATCCTGCTCTGTTCATCTAGAACATGGGGGTCCAGAGATGGTCCTTGAGGGCCGCTGTCACTGTTTCCCTGCTTCAACACACCTGGCTGATCCTAAATGGATCCTACAGCCTGTGAATTTCTTGGTAATTGGAGTAAGATGTGTTGGAGCCAGGATGCATAGAAAACCTGCAGGATTGTGGCCCTCGAGGACCAGAACTGGACACCCCTGATCTGGAATCATGGGCGCCAGGACAGGGGGGGCACCAAACTATAACCTCGCCTGGGGCACCAAACTATAACCTCGCCTGGGGCACCAAAGTGGCCAGAGCCGGCCCTGCATCCATTCATCCATCCAGATCACAAGTTGCAGGGGCAGTAGCCTAAGCAAGGAAGCAGCCACCTTTCCAGCTCATTCAGGGAATCCTGAGGTGTTGCCAGGCCAATCGAGAGACATACTGTAAGGCGTATTCGGACGGAGGGGTTATAGGAACGCAGTTCCTATAGCTACGCGTCCCGAGTTTAGTTATAAGAACTACCCTTCGCCTTCAGTGTACATTCGCATATGAGGGAGGACCTTGTAAGGGACCATGGGCCCGATTTACGAAAGGTTTGCGCTTGTTAAAACAGGCGCAATCTTCATTACGCACCCAATAATCCGCCAGAGCTGATTTACAAAGCAGGGCAAAAGGAGGTTTGCGCCGTAAGGGGCAAAGCGCCGCTGTCCATTTTGCGCATCTGCTCAGATGAATATGCAAATTGGGCGTTTCTGCAGAAAGCGCAAAATATTGGGAGGAGACTATGCAAAACCTCAGTTTAACACGCGCAATGTGATCTATTAACCGTTCAACGGAAAGCGGGGGCAAAAAATTGCGTGTAATTTAGCACGTCTGAAAAGCAGGTATAACTGGCAGCTTTACGCACTGATGGCTGAAAAATGCTGCACACAGGACTGCAGACATCAGGTAGAACCGGTTTGCTGCAGGACTGAGACATCGGGTCAGAATAATTTCTCATGATGTGTTAGGCGACACGTCAAGGTTTCATTATTTAATTAAATAACAATCAACATCACTGTTAAACACGAGTTAATTCTAGACATGAACCAGAACATTGCAGCTGCAGCATCATGGTAGTTAAAGCTGACATTAATTATGTCTTTTTATTTTCTTTTACTTTTTGCCAATGGCATATTTTTAAATTAAAATCATCTCCTGCTCCTCCACACCCAGCAACTGCTGCTGCTGTTCTGAGGTGTCCTGTGTGAAGTTGGCCCCCACCCCACAGAAAACTCAGTGAAAATAACCAGTAACGCACAAACTATTGATACTACTTTAGTTTTGCGTGGGGTGGGGGGCAATTACACAGGTCCGCGGCTGGCATTGTGCCAAAGAGCGCGCAGTCTGTGCGTAATATCAGATCATCTTTACCAGCGTGTCCTTATCCACGTCCTTAAACTGGCCTCTTCTTACGATCCACAGAGAAACCTTCTGCATTTTTTTTATTTATAGTTATTATATGAAGAGTTCATTTGCAAAAACAGGCAAATGCCACTGTGGAAAAACAGAGTTAACTGCTTTTGTTGCTGTCCGGTACAAACGTCCTATCTCCATTTACATCATTAAAACCCTCCACTTCATGTGAGCTTGATTTGCTGAAAATATTAAAAAGTAAATGAAGAGTTTATGTGCAAAAGCAGTTAACTCCATTTTTTCTAAATGGCGTTTGTCTATTTTTGCAAATGAACTCCTCATATTTATCTTATATTCTGTTTTTTATTTGCCTCATTATGTCTCTGAAACTAACATCTCTCTATCAGGATTAATTTCATTTTGCATTTACCACATGCTCTTCTGAACTTTCCGTGGCGCAGTCAGAGCGCACGCTAAATCCTCATTTAAATCCTGCTGTTTGCGCCTGTTACAGATTGCGCGTGTAATCTTTGTAGATCACCCGCAAACGCTAAAATGACAGCGCACGCTATTTTTTTTGCGAGGCAAAGACATTAGACTCGCAATTTGGAGTCTTTGTAAATCAGGCCCCATGTGTGACGCAATCATTGCAACAGTGACAAATTTATGCCCCAGCAGATCTAATACAAAACAGGTTTCTCATCTCTTTTATTCAAAGCTATTATAAAAGCTAACTTACCAGCTTTCCTTCCCTTTCCCTTGTTTACCTTTTGTTGAAGTGCGCCCGGAACTTTAGTGGACGGTCTGTCCACTAAAGAGTCCAGGCGGCAGCCGCAGATTCTACTGCCACACTTTGCAGCTGTATTTGGGTCATTAAATTAATATGAAAATATTTGCTTTTGGACATTTCAAAATAGTTATTGAGTCGGGACGTGTACATTGTGATCGATTTAATAATGAATTGGTACGCTCCTATTGAAATAATTCCTGTTGTTATTACGATCTTGGTAAACAGGTAAACAGCTGTGAGACTTTTTAAATATGGCAGGGCTGGGAGAAGCGGAGATCACGCAAAGGGCGCGGCTTGCCAGTTCTACCAATCACCAAACATCTACGTATTTCAGTTCCTATGGAACCCCGAAAAGACTCTGCCTTGGAGTAGGAGCTAAAAAGGTTATAGGAACTGAGGTCTGAGGTCCCTAGTTCCTATATGTCTGAGTGCGCAAAAAAATGGCCTGGTTCCCGAAAAGGTTTTAGGAACTCAAAAACGTTACAGTCTGAAAGTGTCTATAGTCCCTCCAGCATTTCCTGGGTCTTCCCCTGGGCCTCCTCCTGGTAGGACATGCCTGGAGGACCTCACCAGTTGGGTGTCCAGAAGGCATCCTAATCAGTTGCCACAGCCGATGTGGAGGAGCAGCAGTTCTAGTCTGAGCCCCTCCCAGATGACCGAGCCCTATCTCAAAGAGAAAGCCCAGCCACCCTGTAGAGAAAACTTATTTCAGTTGTTCTAGTCATGATACTGTTGTTTCAGTCACTACCCACAGCTCATGACCATAGGTGAGGGCCATAAGTTGAGAATTTCAACAGTTTCAGGTAAAATTGCAAAATATTTTACCAGTGGCAATTTGTTTTTGCATTTCTATACTTTTTTTTTGTTTTAAAATTCTAGTTGAGATTTATGTCAGAATTACCAGTAGGATGCCTCTGTCCCAACTATGAACTTTGAGTTCATAGTTGTTCATAAATATCCTTTGAGTAAAATTCTGAAAATGCCAATACTCAGAGCTCAAGAAAGCTGCAAAGCCTATAACCTATTGGGTTTTTATTTGACCATTAATGCATAAATGGGGCACGTCATAAAATGTGATTATCTGAGGAAGGCTGTAACTGAAAACATTATAATTAAAAGCCTACTTTGTCTGATTTGAGTCTGAGCCTGATGATTTATAAATGAAAAAGTATATATTGAGAAAAACTGGGGTGGATTAGATTAATGATAAAAAGTTTGATCAGATATTAGAGAAAAGGGTTGTACTGTGTAATGACATACAAAAGGGGCTGCAGCGCAATTATCTATAGATTATTTTATGGAATAGAGCAAGTACATTAATTTGAACCAATGGATGATACCAAATGAGCTACAAAGAGAGCAAATTGAAACGGACAGAAACAGCGAGACATGTCTTGAGAGGAATGAGAGCAGAAGACGAGAGAAAGCCTTTGAGGAGAGAGCAGCTGTTCAGTGGAACAGCCACAGGGCAAATTTCAAAATGCATGACAAGGGGAACCTCCTAGGCCTGGGTACAGACACTGACACACAAACATCTTAGAAGAAAGATCAATTGAACCGTGATGTATACGAGCACATGCATGAGCACATATTTGCCTTCTTTTGCATGGACACAGTCGCCAGCAAAATTATTCAACGCCCATTGCATTGTATTCTCATGCAATGGGAATTGAATAATTTTGCTGGCGACTGTACATCTAGTATGGGTCTGCATTCTTCCGCACAAATACACACATTTACAAACATGTTGGTAAAAAGAACCCTGAACAGTCTGGGTGTGGATCTAGAACATCTGAGCCTGTCCTGAAGTTTCTGGTAGCAGAATAATCCTTTGGGCCCTGTGGGTTGTGGGGTGGATCTCTGTGGAATAGGCTTCCTTTCCACAGATGCCCTGAGATTGGATTGGTATCTGGAAAGTTTAAAGAACTTTGGAGACAGACTCAGATTCTTTGAAGACTTCTTTGAACCCTTTGTGAATAGTTTTTTTGTGGGGCCCACTGGTGTCCTGCTGGGGAAGGCTGCAAATCTAGGGGATCCATATGGTGCCATATTGTGGCTGACCAGAGTACATATGTTCAGTATCCTGCTTCGTCTTTTAAATAAAAAGATTTACACATACATACACATACATTTTCTTGAATGATTAAAATTGGAAGACAGCTGTAATGATCTAACAGAGCTAGATGGAGTAAAAGTGCCTGTGCCCAGACTATTAATTATGCAATTCAGTGGTACATAAATAGGCAAAAGTGGCATTTTGAGTACTGTCACATAAAAATATGACACACAGAAGTGGATCACTTAGTATATGCAGTCATCTCCAACAAAAATATTCAATAATTTATTGAAAAATGATCTTCGTCAAAACTGCCTTTGAATAGAGCTGGAAAAAGACTACATATAATTATAGCTAATAACACATAATCTCCGACCTACATGTGACAACAGATTGTGATTGATCATATTTAGAGCAGGACAACTTACAATTCACATTACAAATACTGTATCATACACTTCTATGAAATCAGTGTAATTAGCCAAAAAAGTAATGATTTTTTTTTTTCTGATGCTGAAGCTAATTCAAACACAAAAAAGCATCACCTTTATTTTGCTTAGGGTTTGAAAAAAATGTTTGTATTTAAAATTCTGCTCAGTCCTGCTCCATCCCCTATTACCTAATTGCCCCAGTTTCATTCATTTTTCCCTTCATTCCTCTTTGACTCATTACATCCACTCCTGCTTTCTGTCCTTCTCTATCTCCAGAGGCTGTGAGGGCAATTAGGCTATTTTATTGCTGCTCTATTTTAACTGGCTTGGGAACAAGAGTGTAAATACTAATCAACACGCACTGACAAAACCACACATACACACACACACATTCAGATAAACATGTTTTGTCATCTTCCTGTTCATGTGCACACATCCTTAAATTGCTACAAAGTAGCCTACACTAAGGCATTGGCATTCTCATAATAAGATATATCTATCTGTGTGCATGTGTGTAGATAGATAAATCAAGTGAAAGTGACAGTGACCAGCAATCATGTAGAATATTCAGCATGAACTGTTCAAGTTTTTGCACTAATAATGGCCACTAAGGCCAAACTGGAACTTGGTAGGTACTGTAAGTGATAAATGCGCCACTGGTTGTACATATATACATATATATAAATATTAGTTGTGCACAACTAATCGATTAGTTGAAACGGCGCACAAAGTCGACATCTATTTTTAAAAGTTGTTTGCTATGAATTATCTGTCATTGTGCAGAGACATGCTGCCTTTTGTAGCGCTGGTCAAACAATCACACGGCCCCTTTAAAAGGGAGTGATGACGTGCAGCACTGTGTCTAATCAGCTGACGTGGTGTGCTGTGAATACCCGTGAGTCACAGCGGGGGGAGGGAGAAGGGAAGAGACGTCACAGCAAAGGAAGAAGTATCTGTGGGAAAATGTTTCCCAAAATCTAACCCTACCCCTGACCCTTCCCCTAAATCTAACAAGACCCACCCACTATATAACTGACCCACTATAGATGGGTTTCTGAGCAAGACATCACTGATAGAATGCGTGCACAACCAGGGGACAAGAAAACACAGAAAAAGCAATACTGAACTGTGAGAAGACATATTATACATGCAAGATTAATCTTTTACTGCAGATGAGGTCAAGATATGAAGTGAAAGTGTTGGGGAAATATAATGTTTGAGTCCTGGTATTTGTTCGGTTGCAAAAATCAAAACTATATGCAAGTAAACAGTTGAAAATGGTGATAACAGGACAGTAGGAGTGACTGTCTTCAGGAAACCCTCTGGGATAACTTATGCAGATTCAGACTACATAATTTATTTAGTCTTTCACCATGGTCACCATGTCAGATTTAACCACTGCGGTGGCAGAAATAATTCCCGTGTTGTAGTCGGTAGACTGGTACTGTAACAATACCAGCATCACGGCTGTGACCAGTCATTGATCAGTTCACGGCTGCATCACAACACTGTAGCTGTGTGTGACAGCCGTCCTCTGCTCAGACACACGAAAATAAAAAGAAGAAAAAACTGATTGTGGAGCCGTCTACAAACATTCACGCTGCATAACAACGCATCCCGGAGATTCAATACAAACTACGGGGGTTGTAAATCAGATGACTTTTGAGTTTATACCGTTAGCCTTGTTAGCAGTTAGCTAGTCTGTCTACTGTATACCAGGATCTTTTACACAATAAAGCACAACGTCACACAAGCAGCAAGACCTACCGACAGCAATGCAGGTGAGTCCCTAACAGTTGGAATCGCCTCCTTTCCCGTGTTAATGTCGTGTTTGCCTGGTTTAATCCCAAACTAGTGAAAGTTGCTCCTGGATGAAGGTGGTGAAGACGACACCGGAGCAGAATCTCCTGTAGACGGCAGACTGTTTTGGTTTCAACAAAGAATCTAAGTGAAAGTTCAAGCCGCTTTCTAACTCAGGTTTTTCAGGCAAATTTCAAATGGGGTCCAACACTAATAACATCCATGTTTTAACAAGAAAAATGCCGTTTCTGGGTGATGACTCCCTATAGAAATACAAAACAGCAACTCTGCATCTGTATTTTTTTCTCGCCATCAAAATAGAGATTTATACTACATAATTTAAAGCACAACGATCTCTGTTTGTTTCATCAGGTTACTTTACATTTTTTTGAATATGAGTACGTGCTGCCGTAGACTGCAGTACAAACACAGGCTTTTTGCCCCCTGGTTGCACACGCAACTACCAATGTTTGTTAACGGGAAACCCATCTATAGGACACGCCCCTTGGTTGCAAGCCGCAATATACACTTGGTTTAATGGTGGATGTTTTCGCTTCCATCTTCCATCAATAAACACCATACAGCTATTGTAGCTCCAGCAGAGTCCGTGTCTGCATCACTTTGGCGGGGTAAAGTGGAGAGAGTTACCCTGGAGTGTCACCTCGCCTCCACCGCAGGAAATTTAACAGCTGTTTACACTGGTGAAGAGTAGACCAGAGCAGCACAGTTACAAAGCCTTTATAGAAATGTTGCTTCAGGAGCAAAAAGACTGGACTGGAAGATGAAGAAAATGACTGGTTTTGTTGCTATTTAATGCTCCTATGGGCCCAATGTTTACTCCATGTAGCTTTATGCTAAGTAAACACCAGCACTACCAGTAGCTGCCATATGAGGGCTAACAGCCCAGTTTAGTCCCAGTTCAATCGCATCCTTCCTAATCCACTTTCTACTGTTCAATAAAGCACATTAGAGCCCAAAAAATGATAAAAACAAAACAAACAAAAAAAAAAAAACTGATGCACAAATTGGTAAGATCTCACACACGTGTTACAATTTCTCTTGGGAGATAAAGTATTTTTTTATTTCATTACTGATGACGTCATACTGATGTCATGACTAATCGATGAATTCATTTTGATTGGCCTGACTAATCGACTTTGAAAATTATATATACATATATATATATATATTACATTTGAAAGTAAAAGAAAGATTCGATATTGTAAGCTTGGAAATATTACGGTATCAACATATTTGAATACTTTGTTATTTATACCATGCTGACAAAATGAATGCGCCTGTCATTCTTTCACACAGGGGGTGAGAAAGTGCATCCACACCTGTACATATCTGTGGGTTTCCGTAATGGTTACTGCTGTGCAGAAACATGCAGTATGAACATTTGCACACTTGCAAGCCAGAGGCCTGTAGTGACATTTACAGTATGTCAGCCTGCAAACACGCAACACCAGACTGCTTCATGTCTGTCCAAAAGACATCAACACAGATAAAAATTTAACAGAGACTCCTGCTCAGTATCAGCTGGGACAGACTGCAGTCCACTGCTTACCTGAGAAAGATAAAGTAGGTATGAAGAAAGGTGGATGGTCAGACAACATGGTTAATTTGCATTTATTATTGATCTGTTCTTCAAATTAAGGGCTGAAAATAAAGGTAACCAAAGTTACCACAGTGTCTTCAATTCCTTAATTTGCAACTGCACAACAAAACACTTGATGACTAATACATCAAAGATAAACTTTAAAAGACAGCCTTGAGTATTGTTTCGTCTTTTTTTCTGTTCTTGTTCTAAATGTAGCGCTGACCTTTTCAAGGAATGGAAAGCATGAAGACTGACATTCACAGGCAGAATGGCACTTTAGAAACTTCACACTCTGTAAAGAAGACATTGCGGAGTTTGCCGAGAGAGTCATCATCTGTGGTTGTACTCAATGTGTGATTATTCTTCTGGTATTAGCAGCAATTTCTATTACAATATTGATAAGGACTTCCTTTGTTTTGAATGCATTTGCACCTCATGTTGACGCCTGAAAAATAAGATTTATAATATTAGTGTGAGTAGGCATTTTTTCACAAGAGAGGCACTAAAATTTTAACTACATCATTATTACACCTGTTCTGGTTATGATAAGGCAGAGCGTGCCCTTTGACTGGGCCCCATTTTCCCCATCCCTTTCATACCATACCATACCATACCATACCATACCATACCATCTTCTTGCTGCTTATCCAGGGTTGGGTCATGGGGCAGCTGCCTAAGTAGGAAAGCTCCAACTTCCATTCTCGCCAGTCACAACCACCAGCTCATCTGGGGGATTCCAAGGCCTTCTGGGACCAGCTAAGAGAAGCAGTTCCTCCAGCGTGTCCTGGGTCTTCCCTGGGGTCTTGTCCCGGTGGGATGTGCCCAAAATACCTCACCAGGGAGACCTCCAGGTAGCATCCTGACCTCATCTGACTCTTCTTGGTAGTGAGGAGCAGCGGTCGTACTCTGAGCTCCTCCCAGATGATGAGCTTTGCACCCTGTCTTCAAGGGAGAGCCCGGCCACCCTGCAGAGGAAACTCATTTCCGCTGCTTGTACCCGCAATCTTGTTCGTTCAGTCATTACCCACAGCTTGTGCACAGGTGAGAGTGGAAACATCGCTCGAGAATTTTGTCTTTTATCCTGCTCCTTCTTCCCGTCATTCACCTGTCAGTCTCCTGTTCCATCTTTCCATCATTCGTGAACAAGACCCCAAGAAACTTGAATTCCTCTACCTGGGCAGGACCTCTCTCCTGACCTGAATATGCATTCTGTGTTTGTAAATTAAATATGCTTGCATATTCTATTTGCAGGTACCTTAATACATCAAATATCTTTTTGTCTGCCAATAAGCATTTAGAGATGCAGTAAGGGAAAACAATGTGCATTGAAGATGGCGGTTAGGATGGATTTAAGACAAATGTCACTTAAAGATTTAACAGTATGGAGCCTACTTCACATCTTTTGGTAATTTAGGTATCAGACTGAAAGCTTTCTGCTTAACTTTTTATTTTCTTACTGGAGAGTTTGTTGGTTATAAAACATTATGGCATGCCCATCTTTTGTGTGAACATCATGTCTTACCACAACATTCAGCTGTCAGAAAAAATATGTGCGGAGATTCTTGAACAGGAAAATGCCAAACATTCAGGGATTCAAAAGCAATGCAAAATGCAATAATTAGTTCAAGCTAAACCCCCATTTGTAATTCTTTCTGCTTGAACATATTGATCCAAGACCATTACCAGATGCTTTATCACAGTGGTTATGCTTCTCAATGACTTCGGTGTGGCTATACCCTCAGTCTATCTCTATTCAGATTTTTCTCATTGGCAAAGGAACTCTTGTCAAGGACAACCTAGTTTCACAGAAACACAAGAAATGAACTTCTTAAACATTATAATATTTTATATGATTTAAGTATGAAATGCCTTACAATGACTGTATGTGCTGGGCTAACATTTATTGTGATGGACACGTTGATTCTTTCTTTCATCTGAGCATACTCCTGGAAACCTATGCATTCATCGTGTTGCTTTTTAATCCAGTGAAGTCAGCAATAATTGCACACAGATGTCCCACTGGCCTGGACAGATGCCTGGATCATCACAGAACAAACACTTCAAAAAAAGCATAAAATGCCATTCTAAGAACACTTATTGTTTAAGACTTATCTTAAAACTTAGAAAAACATTGAAGTTCAGTTCTACAATTTTTCTGTTAAATATGAAGCAATTATCAAACTTGCGCACGGCGCACAAAATCAGCGTCTTTTTTTTTTTTTTTAAGTCAACCATTAGCTGTCTGTTTAGCAGTGAATGTTTTCAATACAAGCTTAATCAATAATCTCCACACATCTCTTCTTTTCCAGCAGAGTCCCGTGTCTGCTTTTCCACTGCTGGGTAAACCCAGTTAACCCAGGAGTGTCACCTCACCTCCGCCGCAGGAAAGTTCAACAGGCAGTTGATGTCAGAGCTTGTCACGGTGGAGACAGCAGAACAGCAGTTACTAAACCCTCTTAGAAATGTTGCAGAAGCAAAAATGACCCGACTGGATGATGACGGAAAATAACAACTGGTTTGTTGTTTGTGAACCCAAATGTACACTAAAGCACAGTAAAGCCCCCTCAATAATAAAAAATAAAACCAGATGAAGAACACTTATTTATAGAACACACATTACTTGTATAAGATCACACACGTTTTGCAATTTTCCTTCGTGGAAAGGGTTTTTTTGTTTCGTTATTGGTGACATCACGATGATGCCACTACTAATCGATTAATTGATTTTTTTGGGCCTGAGTAATCAACTTTAAGTATCATCTAAAATGCCCATTCCTAGTCTAAAGGAATTCAATGGAGCCACTGCCATGCTGGTTGACCCTACAGGTACTGTAATGGCACTGATGTTGGGAAAGCAGAGACCTCTGCTTCTTTGCGTTTTGTGTAAGACTGGCTTTAGAAAAGTGAAATGTGATGTACAAAGATCAAGTGAAAAACAAGAAAATGGCTAATTACGATGTAAAAAGGTAACTTCATACCTCAAGTAAACTTTATTACCATTTCTGGTTGGTTCATAGAAGAATTTAATAACTAAAGCAGTCACGATGGTTTGTCTTTTCATTGCCACCAATGAAATTATGAAGAGTCATAATTTAGGTAAATAAATGGGGGAAAAAAAGGGGGGTGGGGGTGACTCGTGTCTAACTTTGTGCTAAATATGAGACAAGTCGTGCAGGCAACAGTATTCATCTAATAAGCAACAATGAGATTGATGTTTTTTCTATATTTTTAAAATGCCAGCCACTCGCTCAGTGTGAGTCATTGTCCCTGTAATGATAAACAGTAGCACTGATTTAGCATTTGGAGGTGTATGTGGGAGTTTTCGAATAGCAGATGGAAAGTTTACTGAAAGTTAGATAGATAAGAAAAGAAGTGCAAAGTGCACCTGCAGTAAACTTCAGTAGAGGTAGCAGTACAGTGAAGTTAGATTTTTTTATTTTTTTTTTTTTATGAAAATACCCTCAGCGTCATCTTTTATTTAAAAATGTGAAAAGTTGAGAACTATGTTGTACAGAAATTCTAGTCACCAAACAATTTGATTGCAGGATTTTGGGGGTTGGTAAAAAATCTAGACTCAGTGACAAAATGGACTGACCAGTGTATTTTACTGTAAGCACACATATACTTATCTGCACCTAAATAATTGATTATAAACAAGACTACTTTGATGCATCAGCCTTAAACAACCCAACCATGCCACCTACAGTAACTCGCTAATTGTTCCGCCATCATTGTGGAAGCATCTTCCCTGGAGGCCAAGAAACATTTTTGGTGCCCTACTTAAATTTGAAAGGAGTAAAGACAAAAAGAAATTTTGGATTAATCTTGTGAAGAAACTATTTGAAATGCAGCATCACAAATGGGGTTATGCAGCGTAGAGAATCAAGTTTTATGCTGCTCTGATTCCTATTGGTTGGCTACCTCAGCGAAAGTGCCTCCTGCATCTCAAAGCAATAAACAATGCTTAGTTTTGTTTGACTCCGGAACCTACTTTTTATATTCTCCTTCTGTTTTAATCATTCATATTTGGCTGTTTTGTTTTATTTGGGATTTTTTCAGTCAAAAAACAAATTTTTTGTGATGCAAAAAAACTGAGAACACATATTTGTTGCTGCTTCATATGTACAGCAGCTGAAAAGAATGCTAGTTAAAAGATGGGCCGGATTATCGTCTATTACACAAACAACTATGATGTTCCTGGATTCTGTTCTGCCTCCCTGCTGGGCAGAACAGAAAATGAAGAAAGTCCATATTTGTGCATACCATTAGGGAGAATTCACACTAATAATTTGCATAAGATAAATGTGTACATGCAACGTAATAACAAAGCAGAAAGAGAGCAATTAATGCGATTAAGACTAAATGATTTGGCTGAGGCAACCACTAACACATGCACTCTGAAAACTGGATGATAACAAGATGAGCGAGTCATAATGTTGAAAAGAGTCAGCCACAAACACACACATCAGCATACATAAAGACTTCCTGCCTGAAGAGCTATGTTTATACCTTGTTCAGGTGTTGGGAGTAAGCAACCTGCATTTCATCTTATCTAGACAAGACTTTATCATTTAGCTGCAGTGGTTGCAGAAGAAAAGCTTAATTTTCTTGCAAAATGAGTAAACTTGCTCATCCACAATGATACTGTAAGCTCCTTTGATACACATATTAAGAGTTTTGCTAAATGCACAGCGACATCAAACCTATTCACGCAATGCATCGGCTTCAGCTTCAGCTGTTTGGCCCTGATGTGGTCAGTGGATTGACAATCAATTGTTTTTCTTTGCAAAATATTAAAATGAATGCTGATAAGTTACAGTGCATTGGATACCATTTTCCTTACTGTGGGGTGAAAACAGTTGCAACTGGTCTTGTTCCTCCCACACATCAATCAAAGATCACTTTCCATGAGTCATAATTTATTCTTTTCACAACTGGCTTCTTACATGATCAAGTTGAATTCTTGTGTGCTTTTACTTGATGTAATAACTTGAAAAGGAACAACTTTTGTTGTCTTCTCATTGCACTGCTCAGTCTGCTCTGAGTCATCACAGTGTTTCAAGTAAATCATTTAAATGATATAAAAAACTCTCGAAGCCCCTAAATTACTGAACAGCTGTGATGAGCTGTGAGAATTTAAATGTTTCTGACCTGCTGTTCCATTCACATTACATCAAATACATAGGCTGCAGTTGAACACATCAAAATCCACTCTGATTTTACTCACCATAAGAAACTAAATAATAAATAAAAAATTACAAAATAATAATTGCGTGAAATAGAATATTGCTTTTGAATTGTAGTTGGAAATAATATTAAAAACAAACAAACAAATAAACAAAACTCTCCCAAGCACATTGGAACACCTTTCCCAAGAACAGTGGACCAAAATACCTGTCAACAGGTGTAGACGTCCTGATTGCAGTGATTAAGTGTGGCTCAACAAATTTTAGCTTCGGAACCCCATCATCCTTGTATACTTGTTTTCTTTTTTGTGTGTTTGTCTTTAATATTTTTTCAAGCCACAATTCAAAATCAATTATTTATTATTACTTTTGTCAATTTAATCTTGTGTCACTGAAAACAGATTTTTTTTTCTTGTGGGTGTTCGTGTGCGTAAACATCAAGCCGTGTTATACCCTTAGTCCATTCTTGCTATCTACAACTACTAACCTATATTCCCTCTGCTTAAAGATCTCTGCTGCCACTCTAAACTCACGTTACCTGCCTGCGCGCAGGTCAAGTCTTCTAATGTGATGACAGTGGGCAACCAACTTGAAATCATGTGATCGGCGGATGCGTTTTGATTGGTCGCTAGACCTTCTGCCCTCAGTAGATAGCTCAAATTGAGCACAGATGGTGAGTTTTTTGCCTCACGAGGCAAAAAATATAAAAATTGTTTGATTTTCACCTCAAGACCTCGTGAAGCAGAAAACTCACCGAAAATTAGGCGCACATGGAGAGCTATCTGCTGAGCAAATGGGATGAATTTTAGCTCAGCTGAAAGCTCTCGTGTGTGGAAGGCATTAGGCTCATTGATAGCGACAGTTTGTCACAATTTGCAACAAAACACCACTGTTTGTGGTTCAAATTGACGACCAACTTTTCAGGTTCCAAACCAGATTTTGCTCAGTCTGATCATGTTTAAAATTTAGTTTGGAAGCTGGCATGGAGCCGTGCTGATGTGAAAGGGCTGTTTGTGATGGAGAAAAAAGACAATACTTAACAGCTACTATGATATGCAATGCACAGCTGGCCTTATCCTATTGATGCCTTGCAGATGGTGACATCACCTCTCTTCATGCTCAATACCTAACTCAGCAAAATACATTGTAGTAGAGCTAAGTGAGGCTGAGGTATAGTAAGGTTGTGGATATCTATCAATTTAATCCCCAAGAATGAAACAATACAATCTATATACCCCATCTTCATACACAGGAAAGAGTCTGAGAACTTTCGTAAGCACGAATGCCTATCAATATTTCAAGGCTGTCTGTACTGCAAAAACAGACAGCCCTATTAAGTTGTATCCACTTACTTTCTTTTGCAAACTCCACTTATACTCAGAGTTTTGGACACAGAACTTAAGTTCATGAGTTTCAGATGTTTAACTTGTAATTGTAAGTTGTCTTGACTTTTTTTTTTCAGGCCTTCATCATTGATTGAACTCATGTTCCTAAGGGTTAAAGCTTGCATGAACAAAAAGAGTGCAGAGCTATTTTCAAAATTCAATGTTTCTGGACCACAAAGGCTCATGAGAAATGCAAATCCAGCAGGAATTCAACTTTTTCTGATTGTTTTTCTATGAATTTGAGTTGTGTTTACTGCCTTTATGTTCACATTTAGAGAAAGTTTTTGAAAAGTTCTGTTCAGTTTGGATGGTATTGGTCAACTGTACAGCTCCAAATGATGCTAACAGTTTAACCAAGCTTTATAGGGATAGGCCTACATCAGCCTGAAAGCTTTTCCACTTAAATTTCAACTTGTTGTTTGGAGACAACATCATGCCGAAGTAGGGAAAATACAAAAAAATATACAGAAAGAAATGGGAAGCTGATCCAGATCTAAAATCTTGGATCGCCCCAGTGCCAGAGGATGACTCCAAAGCTTGCTGCAAGTATTGTAACACAGAAATCTGAACACAGCTTAATAATTTAAAAGAATATGGCGCCACAAAAAAACACAGGTCTCATGAGCTGGGTTTGCATGACACCTGGAATTGCGCAAAATCTAAATATCGCAATTAAAAACCGCTAATGTAAACACATTTCGAAAAAACTCATATACCGCAAAAAAGTATTTACGCTTTCATGAGGTGCAAATTCAGATGTTTCGATAAAGCAGTTTTCCGCATAAGTGTAATGGTTTATTTGATTTGATCGTATCCTACGCTCACGTTCAAATTGATAAATGCCGAGTCTTGCCTGGAAATGGTCGTACGCACAGATTTTCGTCGTACGACCATTTGATAAATGAGGGCCAAAATGTTTATATCTCGGTCGTCCTCAAAGTGGAGTCTCGCGGGAGGGGATTTTATGAGAATTACGGCTTGTACCATTCAATGGAAACACCTACATATAGCTATTGTACTTTTTCGAAATTTAAGAAATATCGCTTTTAATAAGTGTAATGGAAACCCAGCTATGGTGTACCAAGTGTTAAGTCTTTTGCTGTATGGATGGGATCTGGGGCTGGTCAAAACACAATAAAGAATGACCAAAAACGCTGTGAACTGAGGACTGCAACATACATTGGTTGTCACACATCTATCAATGCAGTTGATGACTCGTCAGACATTATTCAAGACGAGGTTGGAGCTTTTAAAATGCACAGGACGAAGTCCTGCAGTGATAAAATCTGTTTTAGCACCACATTTCAGAGAGTAGCTGTGTGTGGATATTGCTCAGTCTCTATACTCACTGTATCTCGACGAGACCACTGACTTCTCTATGAACAAGCTCCTGTGTACTGTATATGTGTCAAGTATCACTACAGTAAGTTATACACTGCAAGTTTGTCAGTAAGCATCTGTGACTTGTTGAGCTATTGGACTCTAATGCAAATGGAATATTAGATGAAATTATTGCTTTCCTAAGGGAGAGTGGCCTGGATATAAAAAACATAGTGGGAATAGCGACAAATGGAGCAAATGTTATGGTAGGGAAACATCACTTTGTGTTTACTCTCGAAGAAAAACAGCTTATAAAAATACAGCTTTTTCACTGCATTTGTCATTCTCTTGATATTGTAGCTAACAATGCAACTTCTCCCAAGCAGTACAGAATATATGGTGACAGAAACATATAACTGCTTTGCTCACTTAGCAAAGCCCCAGAGTGATTATAAGGCTGTTTACCAGACCCTGAATGATGGAGGCTGCCTGTTAAAATTGATATCCTCCAGTTCAACTCGATGGGTGGTAATCTGCATCGAAAGAATTTTGAAGCAAGTGGAGCCTCTTAAACTGCACTTCAGTTTGATATCAGATGCAGAGCACTGCTATTCAGCCAGGATTTTGAAAGAAATGTACAGCAACAAAGCAAACGTTTTGTACATGCACTTTCCAATCCAATCCATTCCAATCCAACTTTATTTGTAGCACTTTAAAAACAACAGAGCTGACCAAAGTGCTGCACATAAACTGACAGATAAAATACAAATTACATAAATAATATAAAAATATAAACAATAAAACAGTAAAAAGCCAAATGTCAATCTGAGTAAAAACACCAAAGAGAAAAATGTCTTTCAACAAAGTTTTAAAAACGGGAAGTGAATCTGCTTGCCGATTATTTCGCTGAAGCTCATTCCACATTTGCGGAGCAACCCCTGAAAAGGCTCAGTCACATCTCAGCGTCCTTCTAGTTCTGGGAACAACAAGCAGAGCCAGATCTGTTGACCTCAGAGAGCATGAGAAGGAGTAAGAAACAAGCAAATCACACAGGTATTGAGGGGCAAAACCATGAAGACATTTAAAAGCAAATAAAAGAATTTTGAAATCAAAGAGAAATTACACAGGGAGCCAGTGAAGGGACTGAAGAATGGGGGTTATGTGGTCATATTTATGCTATCCAGTTAAAAGGCAAGTTGCAGCGCTCTGGACCATCTGCAGTTGTGCGAATGAGGTTTTGCTGAGTCCAGAGTACAATGCATTACAGTCTAAATCTAAACGAGCTGTGATAAAAAGCATGAATCAAGATTTTAAAGTTATGCCGAGATAAAACTGGTTCAACTTTGGCAAGCTGAAAAAAGCTGGACATCACAACAGCACTGATTTGATCTCCATTCGCCCCATGCCTGGGTCAGACTACATGATTTTTTTCAAGTTTTACAACGGTCGCTATGTCAGATTAACAGACATTGTGTCATAAATCGGACCGTGTCTTGTTACTCACGAGTGGTCACACTACAAGAATGGCACCAGACACGACAACCATCGCATGGTGTCACGAGAGATGGCACGAGACAGGAAGACTGTCTCTGTCCTTGCTGTCTCGTTTCCGGAGTGTCATGAACGCGCATGTAGGAAGTACGATGTTCTACTGTTTAGGCTATGAAGATTTACTAAATGATGTTGTTTCGAGTAATGTATGGATGCTACCCACTCAGGACACTTGGATTACGTTGGATGAGCAGTATGGAGGAATATTGCCAAGTTTTTGTGGACTCTTAGGGACCTTTTTGTTTCAGGCATCAGTGAATCCCATTATATGAATGTAGGTGGATAACAAAAACCTCCCTGGTCTCCGGCTGCTTTAGAGATATTAAAAAGTGCTCCACAGTCTTGCTCAGCATGAGGGTGAGTAGAAAATGAAAGCACATCATTCTGTGGGTGTTCTATCCCTTTATGGAGAGTCACTTTTTCTGGAAAAACTTCTGAGAATCGGGTATGCCTTCAAGATGCTGCTCATTGCATCTTCAGGAAATTCCTCCCTACACCTTTTAAAAATGTCTCCCTACAAAAGAGGGATATTTTAGGTCTTTAACCCATGTTGTTGCCCACAGTGCTTCAGTGCAATTTAAAAAAGCAAGCATGGAAAAAAAGGCACTGCTAACATCACATCCAGCTAGCCAACTTTGTTTTCGTAGCATTTGTGGGAGAAGCCTCAGGTGCAACTTTGTCCTCGGTCCTTGCCTCTTTCTAGATCTTTTAGTCCTGTTGGTCGGGTCCAAGCTCGTTTAATCTCTCTTTTCCTTCAAGAGAACGCCAAGTGAAGGACGTTCATTTAAAGAAACTACAGAATTTTATTATATCTTCTCTGAAGCTGCCATCTTGTCTTCAGGTTTGTCTGCTGCTCACATCGACTCATCACCTTTTTTATTCCGCTTCACGATGTGGCACATGTGCAGTTGGACGCCAGGGGTGTGACTTTGAATGACAGGTGTATTATTGATCTCACTGGATAAATAAGGATGCCCAAACAAAGCTGATTGGTCAGGGGTGCAGAGCGCTGCGCTTCAGAAATGGATCTTGTAAAACCCAATGACCGAGAAGCCTCAAGTTACACGTTAACCAAAAGTTTAAGCTCTCACATACACACCCATTAGAACGGTGCCCCTTGTATATGAAACTTATATTAATACTGTAAGTAACTAGCAAATACACTCAATTACCAATAAATATTGCAGATAACCAACTAGACACAACCAGTTTCACTGTATAAGTAAACAGTTTGAATGTAATAATCTAGAAAACTAATTACATTTATGTTTAGATGTAGATGTTTTGATGGGGGCAGCGCCCTAGTGCCCAGCATTGACAAGCCGCCGCTGACTGAGAAGGGTTATCAAGCCCAGCATAATGTGTATGAATAATGATAGACGTCTCCAGGACCTTGGTCTGAAATCGCCCAGCATTTATCTCTCATACTGTATCTGGATGCTGGCCTTGGTACCACATTCCAACAGCTGCTTGAGGCCAGCACACTAGCACCTGAACTGAAGGAGACAATCTCAGCGTGGTGTTTGGGTTTCCTTAAAGAAGTTCTTGTGCAGCCACAATCCTGTAACTTTTACATGCATCCTTCTCCAACATGCCAGAATCAAATAAATGGCTCATTACTTCTGCAGAGCTGAATGACATGCCCATGAGGTAATTCAGGTTTGTTGCAGAAGTGATACATCTAAAAGTTGCAGGATAGTGGCACCAAGGACTGGACTTGGCCACTCCTGTTCTGAAATATGTAGACTGTCAGGATATATCTAATGAATAAATTAAGTCATTACAGAAGCCCAGTGTGGCTTCAATCTATTATACAGAAGTGTGTCATGTGTCTCCAGCAGCTAATTGTTTGAGATTCAAACAAACTAACTGTATGGATCCTGGTCATACCTACACAGGAATAAATCGCCCACAAATCTCCAATCACATTGTTTTCACTTTATGCACCTGTGGATGTGCAAATGTGGCATGGTGCTAGTGGGTGTTGCATGTGTGTTCACCATTAGCAAGGTAGAGAGTGGCCTTTCTAATCTGCTTTCTCCTAATTAAAAGCCTCTGAGTAAATGGACCATCACCGGAACAGTCTGCCAGGGAAATTAAAAAACACAAAAGATGATTATGGACAGAAAAAAACAGGGAAGTGGCACAGAGGGAGAGAGGGTGGAAGTCACTGAGGATAGGGTGGAAAAAGAGAGAAGGAGAGACAGAGGTAAGGGAGGTGGAGAAGCAGAGATTAGCAATCACAGTGGAACAAAATCAGATGAGGTACTGTATAAAGAAAGATAACAGAGGGGAAGGAAATTGATAGATAAAGACAAGAATTAGATGAAAGATGTCTGTAAGGAACAAGAAAGATCTGGCTCAAAGCAAGCCCTAAATTACCAAAAATGAAACATTTGCTACCATTAACTGAGCATCAAGTTGACAATTGAAAAAATAAATGAAAGCAATGTGTGAAATAAAAAGGAGACTACAGTAAATGTCAGTGATTGTAACACATTCTCTATTTTTACTACAGTTCCTCTTCCATCAATAATGTGATATTTCAATAGCTGCTGCAGAGAATCTTCACCCAGTTGCACTTAACTCCAAATTTTGGAGGAGAGTGTCATCCTAAGCTTTGTGCCTGGCAGAGAGCAACAATGGAAAGCACAAGACGGATGGGGAAGCTGAAGAAAGAAGGCAACTAGAGAAAAAAGGCAGAGAAAATATGTATGTAAGAGTGAATGCTTGATCATCACAGCTGACTCAGCAGGACACTGAATGTAGGCGTGATGTTTGCTGTCTGCATTTCATTTATATGCCCTCCTTCTTCCTCACAACTTTTACAACCACTCGTTTTTTTCTCTGCATGTCAACAAAAATCAGTTCTGATTACTTATTCCTCTTATTTAAAAAAAGCTATCAAGAAACTACAGTTTATCCAAAAAATATGTCCCCCAAGGCCTTGAATGTAGGGTTATGCTGTAAAATATATACTAGTGAATGTAGTGAGTACTTTCTTTCAGAGTGCCTGGAGGTGCACAAAGTGCAATGGTGGTAACAGACAGACAGAACAGCATTTAGTTTGGTGGCATTTCATCTCTTTTAGCTCAGTGGAATACACAATTTATATTTGTTCTATGTAATTATTTTTTGCCAATCATGCAGCACTGAGCCAAAGGGGATTGGATAATTAGCTAGTAAAGAATTGGAATATGAACACAAGTTGCTGCCCTGCTTGTTTGTCTGGGGGGTGGGACATTCTAAAAACAGTTTTTATTTTTATTCTGCAATGGATGAAAGAAACAAAAGCCAGTCGTGCTGTTGTTGGTACACTATAATGTTTGAGTTATCAGACCTTCCCCTGCTAGAAAGTGATGCAGTATGGTGTTATATTCAAGAAGAAATGGAAGGATTCATTTCAACTGTTTCAAAAAACATATTTCTTATGAAATAATAAAGGAACGTCTTTCGAGGCAGAATTACACACCTCTGCCAAAAAACACCCCAAAAAACATTATCCCAACCATAACCAGTTATCCACTGTACAATTTCCAAGTCAATTAATAAATATCGAAAGTATCTACAATATGTACAAAGAGTCACATATGAACACTGCTGCGGTCAATGAGGCAAAGTTAGAAACCTGCTTTGTTGTCTTTAAAATCTTATGTCGAATTGAATAATTTTAATCACAGTCAGTACATCCTCTTTGTCAAGGGGTACAAGGACCATCCAATACAGTATGAAAGAACAGGGGTGCATTCATGCACACAGCATGTGTAACTAGCATATATAAAGACACTACAATGATTCTTCTTCACACACCCACCCACACACACACACACAAATATATATACATTGGGTACTAAAATTATTCAGACCCCTTTAAACCTTTTACTCTTTGTTTCATTGCAGCCATTTGCTAAAATAAAAAAGTCTATTTTATTTCTGAATAATGTACACTCAGCACTCCATCTTCACAGAAAAAACAGAAATGTTTGCAAATTTATTAAAAACAAAAAAACTGAAATTTCACATGGTCATATGTATTCAGACCCTTTTTAGTGACACTCATATTTAAATCATATGCTGTCCATTTCTTCTGATCCTCCTTAAGATGGTTCTACTCCTTCATTGGAGTCCAGCTGTGTTTAATTTAACTGATTGGACTTGATCAGGAAAGGCACACACTTGTCTGTATAAGACCTTACAGCTCACAGTGCATGTCAGAGCAAATGAGGTCAAAGGAACTGCCCAAGGAGCTCAGAGACAGAATTGTGGCAAGGCACAGATCTGGCCAAGGTTACAAAGGAATTTTTGCAGCACTTGAAGTTCGTAAGAGCACGTTGGCCTCCATTGTCCTTATATGGAAGAAGTTTGGGACAACCAGAACTCTTCCGAGACCCGACCATCCAGCCAAACTGAACAATCATGGGAGAAGAGCCTTGGTGAGAGAGGTAAAGAAGAACCCAAAGATCACTGTGGCTGAGCTCCCGAGATGCAGTAGGGAGACGGGAGAAAGTTCCACAAAGTCAACTATCACTGCAGCCTCCACCAGTTGGGGCTTTACGGCAGAGTGGCCCGCCGGAAGCCTCTCCTCAGTGCAAGACAAAAAATACATGTAATATATAATAGAATAGAATTTGCCAAAAAGAATGGAGGACTCCCAGACTGTGAGCAATAAGATTCTCTGGTCAGATGAGACCAAGATTGAACTTTTTGGAGTTAATTCTAAGCTATATGTGTGGACAGAACCAGGCACTGCTCATTACCTGCCCAATACAATCCCAACAGTGAAACATGGTGGTGGCAGCATCATGCTATGGGGGTGTTTTTTTTTTTTTAGTTGCAGGGACAGGAAGACTGGTTGCAATTGAAGAAAAGGTGTACAGAAAGTACAGATTACAAGTACAGAGAGATCCTGGAAGAAAACCTCTTCCAGAATGCTCAGGACCTCAGAGGCCAAAGGTTCATCTTCCAACAAGACAATGACCCTAAACACACAGCTAAAATAACAAAGGACTGGCTTCAGAACAATTCTCTGACCATTCTTGACTGGCCCAGCCAAAGCTCTGACTTCAACCCAATTGAGCATCTCAGGTGAGATCTGAAAATGGCTGTCCACCAACATTCACCATCCACCCTGACAGAACTGAAGATGATGTGTTAGGAAGAATGGCAGAAGATCCCCAAATCCAGATGTGAAAAACATTCCCAAGAAGAGTCATGCTGTACTAGCTTAAAATTATGCTTCTACTTAGTACTGAGCAAAGGGTCTGAATATTTATGACCATGTGATATTACAGTTTTTCTTTTTTAATGAATTTGCAAAAAATTCTACATTTCTGTTTTGTTCTGTCAATATAGTGTTCTGAGTGAGAGTATTAAAAACAAACACACAAAAATAAAACAAGTAAACAAGATGATGGGGCTCCAGAGCTAAAATTTTGTTGAGCAACACTTTGAGGAAATCACTGCAATCAGGTGTTTTCTGTATTGTCCAATCAGACTTCTGCACCTGCTGACAGGTATTTTGGTCCGCTGTTCATGAGCAAGGTGCTCTAAATAGTCTGGGACAGTTTTGTTTGTTTATTTATTTTTTTATTATTTCCAAACAAAATCCAAAAGCAATGTCCTACCTCACTTGATTATATTTTTGTAAATTTATTATTAGTTTCTTTAGTTTCTTGTTCTTTGAATTACTATTGTGAATTCAGCCTTTTCTTTAATTTCTTTTTCTTTAATGGGAGGGTACGAATAATTTTGAGGATGACTGTGTATATATATATATATATATATATATATATATATATATATAAAATGAAGATATGAACATAACTTAAATAATGAATGCTACCAGAGCTAAATTCTACACCAGTTTCAGAGGCAGTAACCTTAATGTGAATAGATGATCATTAGTTCATCCTTGAAAGTAGCAGAGATGCTGGGTCAGATGAAAACAAGGTGCACGAACTCCAGCTTCTTAAATGGAGAAGCTCAGTGGCAAAAAGTGGCTCCCTGCAGTGTCAATGCGAAACTGAAATTACATGAATATGAAACAAGAAATTGCTAAAGAAAGAAAGAAAGAGAATATTCCTTGCGTAACTAATAGACTTGACTTTTAACCATACATTTATTTTCCATCAATTACACCAGCCTTATAAGGACAAACACATACAGAATACGAAATAAATAATGAAATTTTGATCTGAAACAAATTAGCAAAATCATCCTCCAAAGTCTATAACCAATCCACACACACGCAGCAGAGATGGGAATTGTGGAGTCAACAAGTCTTTTCCATGTCATGTATTTGTTTTCCCCAGCCACTGAACCAGATGAGTCCAATCAGCCCAGTTTAATTCATTGTACTGATTGGACACACGTGGTTTGGTAGCTGGGCAGAACAAATACATGACATGGGAAAGACTTGTTGACTCCCCAATTCCCACCTCTGCCCCATGGTCCACACAGCTTTAAACTCCCGTAACTTCCCCACCAGGGAACTGTACACAAACACCCGTCTGAGGCGTGGCTACACCAGCCGCTTGAAAAGTAGGACGGGATCCTGATCCTGCTCTCTGATTGTTCCTTGTGGGCCAGACAGCCAGCTTAGCCTGGCCCAGTGTGAAGTTGGCTATAGTGCTACAGCACGTTGCCAGCCACGAGAGAAACTGGGTCCAAATATAAACAGTTCCCTGGTGAAGTCCAGATCCAGCCTTCGAAGCCGGTGTCCCTGGAGGGTGAAGAGGGGGGCCAGACGAGGACAGGACAGCCACAAATGTTTCAGGGTCTCCTCATCTGGACATAAGGGGCACCGACTACCTGTGCTCGGGACAAAGTGGGCCACATGTCTGTTCATGGCCACGGCCCCATGCGCCACCCTCCACTGGAGGTCTGCACACCGTTTCTCAATGAGGGGCTGGTACAGGGACCTCCAGCTGCCCTTAGGGGCCGACCCAACACACCTGACCACCTGGAACCCCCAGTTGCAACCAGCTCGGCTCTGTGGCGGACTTTGAAGGCTGTGAGGTAAAGGTGTCTCTGCTGCCGTAGCCATGTCCAACAGGACGAGGAAAGATGGAAGGTTTCACCTGCATCCTGCTGGTCTCCTGCAACCCGCACAGACAGCGACGGGAAAGGCGGAGGGTGGACCCCAAGACTTCTCTGAAATACACACACACACACACACTCCACAGAGCAGGGCATTGGACACACGTCTGTCCTTTGTTTCTGCGGACCATAGAGCAGGTGCTGCACGGTCTGCAGCCGGAGTGGCACCACACGACTGGCCAGATCCACCAGATGCATAACTAATGCAAAACAAAGAAAAAAATTGCAATTAGCATCATAGATTTTCACTAACTCTTAAATTTTCATTTTATTATAGAAGTATCAGATCGGGACTCTGTATCGGACGATCCTGAAAATCAAATGACTCGCACTCGGAATCGGGGGGCAAAAAATCCTGATCGGGACATCTCAGTGAAAAGTTTCCTGCTAATTCTGTTTTGTACACTTTCCAAGTATATTTTTGATGAGCTGTCTACGTTTATGTAAAAATGATGACAATTTATGGTAAAAATGCAGCAAACTCTGGCTTTAAAGCAACCCTTACTGATGTTGCATTGTTGCACTATTTTTTCAATACGGTAAAATGCTATGAATGAGGTAATGGAACTCTGAAATACAAGACAAACCCACCATGAATCAAAATAAAATATTATTCCAATCTTTAAATTTTTATTGAAAACTCCAACCAATCCCTGCAGTGGGGCCCACGCCTAGGATTAGGAGGCAGAGGGAATTGGGGGGGGGGGGTCTTTGGAGTGAGGGGGACTGTTTATATTCAAATAATTTTTTAATGCTTTCTGAAATGCAAGATCGGTAAGGTTTACTTTAAGACGATCACAGATGTCACATTATTAAAGATTTTTGAAAGCAGCAATATGCAGTCTAGCTTGAAACATACTCTGCAAAAGAAAACCATCTACACTGCTGAAGATTATTCTTGTTAGACTGAGCAATTCTTCATTTTCAAGAGAAGATAGCTGTTTTCACACAATGGTCACACCATAATGCACCAAAGGAGACTCTTTTACTCACCTTTATTGTTTACTGTGACCAAGCTTCCAAGAAGCATGCCAGAGTTGCTTGAACAGATTTGAGACAACGCAATGAATATTTTTCCCAACATGTTTTGTCTTGTGGTTCTTACTTTGTCACAAACTAACCAATTCTGCCCTGGCTAGAAATATCTCCGCTTCTATGTTTTTATTTGTATGTTTTGTTAATTCTGTCGCTCATCTATCGTTTATTTGCCCTCTCTATCTTTCACAGATGTTTCAGACAATATAAAATGAGGCATTGCTTTCCTTTGGTGTGTGTGCTGATTATTAGTGCACCACTATATAATTACATGACAGGGTTTGGATGTATTTAATATTCATCTGACTTATTCTATAATAACTGCAAATCTGTGGACTCACCTGTGAGTATCCAAGTGAGGTAGCTGGAATGTTGCCTACAAGCAAGTCAACATGAGACTCAATCAGCCACAGCAGGTCCTTACAGAGATTCAAAAATGCCATCGTTGACAAAAGAGTAGGATTTGTATGCAAAGATATGTATCCCATTAGTGTTGTTTCAGGATGGGTTTCAGTAATTTCTGGTGGACCTGGAGACACAATTTGCTTAACTGTAACATAAAAGAGTTGATCAAAGGAGAAGTCAAGCTACACAGCTGTTCATGCTGCAGAAATCATTGGTTGCCCACTAGATTAATTCAGCATCTCTTGTGAAGCAGCCAGAGGCGGTCTGAGTCCACAGCACTGTTGTGTGCGCGAGTGCATGAGGGTTTGTTTGTATGTGCAACCTCAGCCACACTTTAAGTCACTGAGGCATCTAACATGCAAGTTTAAAAGGGACCTAGTAGCATAATGCAGTACAAATGGTTATGTAATTACTGGTGACCTGTCCAGGGTGTGCCCTACCTCTCGCCTGGTAGCAGCTGGGATTGGCTCCAGCCCCTTTGTGACCCTACACTGGAATTAGTGTGTAGACAATAGATGGATGGGTAGTTACATAATTTAAAAAAATATGCAATTAAACTCCAGTGGTGAGAGAAGTTGACGTTCCAAAACAATTCCATTTTTTCTTTGCTAGATAAGTTATAGTGGAGCTTTAAAAATATCCTCTGTGGATTCTGTAAGCAACTCTTGCTGTAACAATAGAGATACATGAAGATTCGTTTAAAAAAAAAACAAGTAATCTTATTTTTTGTCCTCCTTTTCGTACATTTTTTGGCATCAAATGTGTCTGGGCTTATGATATATATTTATCTCCTTGCCTTCAGAAATGTCCTGGTTCAAGCCCACAGTATTCATATCCCTTAGTTATTCAGTGTAAAACAGGGATGGGCATTTCCGGTCCTTGAGGGCCGGCATCCTGAAGGTACATGTATTAGGAGTTTCCCTGCTGCAACACACCTGACTCCAATCAATGGGTAATTGTGCAGAGCTTGAACTGAAGCTCTGCACAAGTCACAAGCGCTGTGTTCGAAATCATCCACTCACTCCCTATTCCCTACATAGTTTATATGATGTAGTCCATTATATCATGTACACTATGTAGGGAACGACGGGAGGAGATTTCAGACACTACATGGGCTGACGTCAGCAGATGCGCCAGGTGTTGCTGCAACGTGCAGTAGCGGTAGGTAACAGTAATGAACAATAGACAACTTTCCTGCTCCGAAGAAATACCATTATTGTTAAAAGCTACACAACAATGCCACGAAAGCATTAATATATGAAAAAGCGTTCGCGCTCCTCTCCCAGTTCTCGCTGCTGCTGCGCCATTTTTCTTCTTCTGCAATCACAAAACACGGCCACACTGCATTGTGGTATACGGGAGTAAAATGTAGGGTACATGGCTTGTACACTTCCTTTCGCAGTGCATTGTGGGTATTTTGTAGTGGACGATGTAGTGGATGAAAAGTAGTTAACAGAATTCAAACACTACTACAAAATGGCGTGCTCACTATATGGTGCACTACATCCATGATAGGGAGCGATTTCGAACACAGCTCAGGTGTGTTGCCACAGGTTAAACCCCTAATACCTGCAGGATGCCGGCCCTTGAGGACCAGAATTTACCGCCCCTGGTACAAAACAACATACAGTTGGAGAATGAATGCATGCATGTTGGAGTTTCTGCCTCACTTTTCTCCTGCTACTGCTAAATCCAACCTCACCATTTCCATCACCAAAGGTTAAAATTCTGAATAATTATGATGTTTGTGTACATTGTGTACTGTTTTGGAGCTTTTATCATCAGTTACTTATCTTCTCACTGGTTGTCATACACTGGTTGCGTATTTTTATACCCTATGAGTTCCGACTCCGGAGTTTTCATCAACAGCTTTATGGCCGAACTAAAAGCATGGCTGTAGGGATGGCATCAGTCCACCTCTTTGATGCAGCAAAAAATATATATTTATCCTCAACTGCATAAGCTACCATGAAATTGTGTAGGCTACATACAGTTATGGTGCCAGAGGACGGAAACAGCTGACTTTGGTGATCCCCTGACATTTAATCCTGCTAGTTTCGCTATAAGGTTGACATTTTTCATTGAAATATGTTAGATATTAAACTTTATCATCCTAATCCATTGGCTAGATTGCTGTTAAATTAAGGGCAGATATATAGTATGTGAAAATGAGATGTCATGAGAAATACTTTATTTATCCCAGGAGGGAAATTCAATGTTGTAATAGACTGTCTGTCTTTCGGTCTGTCTTTATTTTTTTCAAACAATATAACATATATACAACATACCAATTATAAGTATAAAAAACTAAAAGTGCAACAATAATCAACCAATCAGTCAGTCTTGTTCTTCAGGGTGATGGCTGCTGGTAGAAATGAATTTCTGTACCTTTCCGTCCTACAGCAAACCTGATACAGCCTCCTATTGAACACACTCTGTTGATTCTTCACTGTCTTGTGGAGAGGGTGTGAAGAATCCTCCATCATCTTCATCAGTTTTTGCAGTATTCTTTTTTGAACAATCAGCTCCAGTGGCTCCTGAGTTATTTCCAGCACAGAACCAGCTTTCTTGACCAGCTTGTTTGGTTTCTTCAAGTCTCTGGTTGTGATACTGCTGCCACAGCAGATGCTGCAAAGCTAATTGCATTTTCCACAATAGACTTATTGAAGATCTGCAACATCTTGGTGCAGATGTTGAATGATCTTAGCTTCCTTAAGAAGTGGAGTCTGCTGACCTTGACCTTGTACAGTAACTTGTCACAGAATCATCAACAGATGGCTGAAATTTCAGGTGGCAAATAAACTTCTAGCAAATTCAAACCTCTAACAAAGTAGCTGCAAACCTTGTTAGCATGCAGTGTGCATGCTTGATCACTCATTACTTCATCATCTTTTTCTATACTGCTTATCCAGCTCAGGGTCGCAGGGGTTGCTGGAGCCTATCCCAGCTAATATTAGGCAAACGGCAGGGTACACCCTGGACAGGTCGCCAGTCTGTCGCAGGGCCAACACAGAGAGACGGACAGCACGCACGCTCACATTCACACCTAAGGACAATTTAGAGTGACCAACTAACCTAACATGCATGTCTTTGGACGGTGGGAGGAAGCTGGAGTACCCAGAGAGAACCCACGCATACACGGAAAGAACATGCAAACCCCACACAGGAAGGCCACTGTTGGAATTGTTTGAAACCCCTCCCCAGCAGGGAATCTAACTAGCCACCTTCTTACTGTGAGGCTGTGGTGCTAACCACAACGCCACCGTGCATCCAGTCAGTCATCATCAGTCATTTTCTGAACCGCTTATCCAGTTCAGGGTCGCGGGGGTTGCTGGAGCCTATCCCAGCTTTTATCAGGCAAGAAGCAGGGTACACCCTGGACAGGTTTTTCAGCATGAACCACCTTTTTAAAGTTATACCGTGTAACTTTTGGCCACTATGGGCACTAAACCTGTTACATCCCACAGGCGCCACAACTGTCTCAAAATTAAACAGTCTCAGTCTGAGTTTTGGAAAAGTGTTGCAGACCACTTTGAAAAGCTGTTTTTTATTTCATCAAGCAATTAATCAAAGCGCTCCAGGTTACTGGAGACGGCCCGCTCCTGAGAAGTTACAATGCCTGGTTTTTGAGAATAGCAACCCCCCTTGGTCCAACAACATGCGTCAAGTGCTCTATATTGA